>CM053787.1:483658693-483763693 GCA_028749045.1 Cupressus sempervirens | reverse complement strand
GTCCTAAAAAGTGTCATATCCATGGTAACCTCATTCAATCCTCTAGATGTGAGTTGGTTCCCTATATCGTACATTAGCCTTTGACTTGGAAAATGCATCCTAGTTCTACCAATACACACAAGTTTACCATTATAACTACTAATTATTTCACTAAATGGGTTATAGGTGTACCTCTCTCTATTGCTATATGGAAATGTGTTATACTAGACCACATCATTTATTACTATGGCATTCCCTACTCTATAGTCATTAATAATGGAGGATAATACAAGAATAAGGACCTTAGACAACTTTGCAAGAAATTCAAGATTAAACAAAATTAGTACTCTATTTACTATCCCCAAGGGAATAGTCAAGATGAAGTTTTGAATAAAATCTTGCACAGAACTATACATAAGTCTGGAAACAATTGATATCTACAAATAAATCTTGCACTATGGAATTATAGGACTAGTATACACATGCCTAATAGAGCTACACCTTGTTCTCTAGTTTATGGTTATGAAGTTGTTCTACCATTACATGTTGATATTCCCTCCTTGTGAGACTCCTTGAAAGGGCTAATTACTAATGAGGATTATAGAGCTATGAGGATAAAAGAACTTGAACTCCTAGATGAACCTTGTAGGGTTTTTTTTTACAATATGAGAACATATAAAATATGAATATTTACTTGTTACAAAAAGAAAGGTTATTCTAGGGAATTTCAAGTTGGATACCTTGTCCTTGGAGAAAATCCAAAGATTAGAAAATTAGATAATAGAAGGGCTAATGATGTACACCTAAGGGAGAACAACTCCTCGAGAACATGAATATATTACACATAAAGAATTTCTATCTTTAGTGTTCTCCCTACTCAACACTTGTACATATCTCATGATCCTAAAAAAATCCTTTAAAAAAGTAAACACAATACTAAAAATATCCTTAAAAAGAATAAAATATCTTGGAAAAATGATCATCTTAGTGAAAACCTAGCAATAGGTACTTTGATGTATCACGAAAAAATTAAAATATCTCAAAAGTACAAAAAAATCATAAAAAGGCCTTGAAAAAATCCTGCCAAGTGGTGAAAACTTGGAAATAGACACTACTTAAGACCCTTGCACCTATTTCTATTATCATCTTAGGTTGTTCTCTAAACCATCCACCTCATATTTTCTTTTCCTTGCCTAGCTTGGAGCTAACTCTTGTCTACATTTAGGGGGCATGAATTATCTAAGCTTATCAAGGTTTCTTAGTTTCATTAGGCTTTCTTTGGAAACTCAAATAGTATTTTTGAACACTTTCCCCTTGACATCAAATGTTTCTCAACACTTATCAAATACATTTTCTTATCTAGGATGTTACAATATTTTCCACTAGTAGAATTGAGTTTTAAGGAGACAATCATATGACTTTTACACATGCACTTAAATTGAATACAGGCTTAGATTTGTTGACTTATTTTTCTTTGTGTGTTTCCTATGATGGTTTCTTTGCTGATTTTTCCCTCCCTAATTAACATTCAAGGATGTCATGAACTAAAGGGTAGTGAGCATGGGCATGTTTTCCTTTAATTTTTGTCTGTGGGGGTACTTTGTTAGATCTTAGTTGTCTTGAACATTTTTCTTGACCCACTTGACACATAGGATCTTCAATGTTATGTCCATACTTATTTTTTGTAAGTGCACACTTATGGCCATCTAGACATTTTTTGTCTCAATGAAAGCATAATCTTCCTACATTAAACCTAGGAAATTTAACTACGTCATCATCTTAACCTCTTTGTGTCTAATGCATAGGCTAGATTCCCACATGCCTATCCAATATAGATCATATACATATCCTCATATTTTGCACTACTAATGATTGTATTATATTGTTTATGTCCTTAATAATGTTCGATGATAAAAACTAGGACCTACTTATATAACCCCTGCTTGTAAACACATATTCATGTATGTTGTAGGAAGTTAAACCCAAAACTCACTAGCTTCCACCTATGGGTTATAAGGTTGATAAAAAAGAGGAAAATTTTGATAAAAGGTTTAGCACCTATGAATATTTATTTTTTAGGTACTCTAAAGAAAATGAAAACACTAGTCACAATAAAGAGGAGATAAGTGGGTCAAATCCAATAGACACCATGAGGAGGAGTAGGGACATCTAGTAGAAAAATAATGGTGATAGAGGATCAATGACCTAATGTACCCTCCACTTAGAAAATGGTAAAGAGAGAGTTTTCTCAATTCATTACCAAAGTAGAGAAGGTTGAATTAACAAATGAGAGTTATCCAAGAAAGGGAGTTTGTAGAAAGAATAAATGTTATAGTAAACAAGAGATAGAAGAAGAAGTAGAAAGCATAGAGTAGGATTTATGAACAAAGAAGAGAGGATTGTAGATTAAGGCACCCATAATGAAATTTTTTTTAAAGGGCTGGTGGAGATAAGAGGTTTAGGAATAGTAAAGAGAAGATACAATCTAAAATGGAAAAGATATGAAGAAAATTGAGGAAGCATTTTTTTTATACTTACATGGATTCAAGAGAACACCTCTAGAGTTACATTCAACAATCCATGATCAGCTACAATGACTTAAAGATGAAATGTGATCATCTTCCATACAAATAGATAAAGACATAATCGTGAATACTCTAATGGATGCTTAACTGGAGCTAACACCTGTGGATGCCAAGAAACTATATGATACTTAAATACTCAAAAATTACAAGATGAGACAATAGATATGTGGAGAAATATTCTAAAGATTAATGAGGAAACTCATCACCCATTCAATTTGATAATACTTTCATAGTTGAAGAGATAATTTTAAGTGTGGTAGAAGACATTCCTAAATATGTATAGGAGCTATAAGCATAACATGAAAGGTCACTAACTAGTTAGGCCAAAGATGTTGAAATATTTGGTCAACAAGAATAATCTACAAGTCTAGTAGAGATAGTTGTACCATAAAATAAAGGTGAAATAATTGGGGAAATTAAGAAAGAAGGCAAATGAGAAAAGAGTGAGGAAGAATATCAAGTTAGAATAAAGCTAAATCTTGAGTCAAGTATGGTGAAGAAAAAAAAACCAATGAAATTTTTAATAGAGGAAGAATTGAAAGATGTGGGTGAAGAGGAAATCATAAACAACAATAAGAAGAAGAAAAAAGTGTTGAGATAAGATAGAAATATCTTAATTGAGTTATTACCTTATGTTGAATGCAACAAGGATGATCTAGTTATTGATCAACTGGACACATTAATCAAAGTTATCTATGACTGAGTGATCTAAATTATTTCGTTAATTCAAAGGAAAATACAAAAGAAAGAAATAATATTATTTTAAATGCATAATAAAAAATATCAATAATTAAATCTATTCAAAATAAAACTTCATACAATTGTGGATAATCTTGTAAGTGAGATGTATGCCTACAAATCAATCAAATTTGGACAAAATCAGGGAGGAGTTATGTTTCCAAACTCATAAAATTTGGGCTATCATGTGAATGAGACATATTCCCATGAACTCTATAGAAGTTGGGAAATCTTGTGGTTGAGATTTCTACCCATGAATTTTGTATATAAGATTCAATACAAATTGGCAATCTCAGAAAAAAAGATCTATGTCCATATGCTTCTCCTTCTTCTATTGTTTTATTTGACTTGAGCCTTTTCATGCATATCTTCATGAAAGTTGAAAGATTGCTTCATTTACATCTTCATTATAAATTGAATGGATAATTTGGAATTGAAGAGTAATTCTAATTGATTAGAGACAAGAATTAATTAAAATATATTACTTAATATAATATGTCAATTCAATTATGATCATCAAGAGATGAATTTATAGTTATTACTAATGATCATGGTTGAAGATAACATGGGGAAAAAAATAGTAGGAAAAATGACAAAAAATTTTATTAAAGTAAGAGGTAAGCTAACAGATCAAGTGAAGGAGGTAAAATAAAAATTTATAGAGACATAGAATACTTTTACTAAGATATCCAACTATTCAGACTTGGTGAGGGATTTGGAGCAATAGAAGGATGAAGCATAGAACAAACTAGAGAATCTAAGAAACCAACTTGATCAAATATCAATTTTAATTACTATACTTGGTGAAGATGTGAATATCCTTAAAATAATGAGACAACTATAGGAAGAGATAGATAGTAGAATGATGAACATGCTCAAGATATAGGCATATATATTCCCTACCTTGCAGACTATATAGGGGAACCTAAAGACAACATAGGAAGAATTGACATTACCCAATGCATATTTAATTGATAATTTGTATGAGATGGGAACTAAGATAAAAGAACATATTATTGCATTAAGTTACATAAAAAGAAGACTTGGAGGCACCACTAGAGTTAGCAAAGGTTAGTTACAAGGTTATCTTTGAAAAGTTGTAAATTAATGATAACATACTATTAAAGATTATGCCTTAGGCATTGTTGACAAAAAGGGAAAATTTTAGGCACCACATGATATAAATAAAAAGGAGGAGAAATTATCTAAGGGTGGTAAGTTTAGAAGAGGTTTAGAAGAGGAAAGGGGAAATAGAAAATCAAAGATTTAATGACCAATCTCAATGACCAAATTTAGGAGAAAGTTGGAGAGTGGACATAAAGGAGTTCAAACTCAATGACTAAAGGATGTTTAAGGGTATTTCCATAAATGAAAAAGTGGGGAGTAGTTGAGATTATTGGAATTATAAGATCATCAAGAGAATATTGACATTACCTAATTGGGAAGTTATATGATTACTACTTGGTTGTCATTGATGAAAATCATAGTATCCATAAGCATTGATTAGTGAGAACTAAAATTTCATATCCCAATACGTTAAGTGGTGAAGTGATGAGTTTATAGGTAAAGGAAGGACACACATCATGATTGGAGATCAATAAGTGATGATAGGTTACTATAAGACAACAATTTGGAGGATTTTCCAACTTGTCAAAGAAGAAGTCCAACTCGAGAAGGAAATCACCTTAGCCAGTGAGAAATTAAAAAGTGAAGGATAAAAGGTGTTGCATATAACATCATTTGGATCATTGGATCTATATAAATAAAATATGTAAGGATTAAATTGGGAAAGGTAATACATTTGTACTAATCCAAAAGGAAGATGGGTAAATGAGGATGAAGGCTAACCCCATTTAATTCAATTATTTAGATATGTGAAATGCATGAGAAGGCATGGAGATAAATTGAGTTAATGAAGGTTAAGGATAAAGAGGAAAAAGAGAAAGGTTATTAAAGGATGGGCTTTATAAAAGAACAAGATTGAGAGAGACAAGAGAAAATGAGAGAATCATTAGTGAATATCTAAAGTAAGAAAGATGAGAGGTCATTAAGACAAAGATATACAAAGAAGAAAAAGAAGAAGATCTAATAGAAGAGAAGATATGATAGGAAAGGAGTTCCATAACCATATCAAACATATAGTTATCTCTTAATAGTTACAATAGGTTAAATATCTAAATTAGGTGAAACCTAATATTTTCTAGTTGTAAATCCCCTAGCAGGGTAGACTCTCAAAAGAGTTTTATTAAGCCTTTAACAAGGTAGATCTTAGAAAATCTATTTTTACTTTTAATAGGATACAAGTAGGGACAAATTTGGTGGCAAATATTTGCCAATTGGAAAATTTCACTCATTGGGGACCCCAAATTTGGAAAAATAAATTAGACTTTCAGGATGGCCATGTCAACTACACTTTATGAAAATTGGGTAGCATGCTTCAGCCAATCACCATTAATGATACAAAGTTATTTTTATTTGAATGATGACTTTGCCAATAGAATCTAATATCTTCACATGACAAATTAAATATTATCACCTATAATTTCCTAGGCTTGCCTTGATTGATGGTCATATTCGCCAATATGTGGTAGAAATTAAAGTTTAATTATAGGCTAAGTACATATATTTGATAGGTGTCTCTATTCTAAAGAGTTTCCATGGAATTTTTTATCATTTCTCACTTTGGCCCAAAATATATTTCTCATGCACACATGTCTTTATTTCAAGAAATTTCTCTAAAACTTGGTGTCCATCAATTTATTTCCTTGAAATACAATTTGGGTCGTTGATTAAGAACCATCCAATGTTATATGATATAATATTAAATTAGGACACGCTAATAAAATATTAAATTTTATTTGAGATTTTAGGGGTACTACCCTTGAAAACCCCCATTGGGGAGCTACCCCTCAACCTTGCCCTATATTGCAATAGGGATCACATCTAATTCACTAAAATTTTATAGAATTTCTATATGACTAAAAAAGATCACCAATATAGTTAAAAAATTTCTACTTTGAGCAAAACATCACCAATAAAAATTAAATTTCCTCCCCAAAACAATGTTAGATTCGCCAAAAGTCTTATACATTTTTGTAGAAGTTGATGAAAGCCAACTTCACAGCTCACTAAGATGACCTACATGCAAATAACCTACTAAAGAGAAACCAAAGAAGGAAGGGTGAAGCTTGGAGAAACTAAACAGACTGAGAGAGAAGATATTGCAACAATGAAAAAAGAATTGCTATACAATATGACTTGAAAAGATATGAAAATACAATAGGAGAGCTTGTTTATAAAGGCCTCTAGGAAGCTTGTAGAACAAGCTAGAAATCTCTAAGAGATAAGGTTGACAACTAAGCATACATCCACAAAAGGTGGATTATCCTCCATGTAGCTGAGAAGATAAGTATGACTAAGTAGGAACAAACTCTCATGTTATCAACAACTCCTAGATGACAACTAGTAACTAAATGCATTTATCCTAAGTAAACTTAAGTAAAAGCATAAATAATAATTATTTACTCTAACACCCCCCTTAAGTCCAACTTAGGGGAATTCACTTAAGCTCACAACAGCTATGATGAAATGCATAATGGGTCCTTGAAACAAAGCCATGCTAGGTACCCATGTACAAATGCAAAGAAATATCTACAAACTAGAGACAAAAAAGAAAACCTAGTGGGAAAAACCCCTCTCCAAAAAGAGATAGCTGAAAACCTAGTGAAGGCTTGAAGAAGCCTCCAACTAGAGGAATATCCTAGCAAACAAGAACAAAGACAAGATCATGAAGAGCATCATTGAAGCATGAAGAAGCCGCAAACTCTATCAGAAAGAAAATACTAATCTGAAGAACCTCCACAGAAATAGAAGGCACAAACTAAGAGTGTCTATATGGTAGATGATCCATCTCACCAAAATGCATAGGTAGCCAACCACTACAATTGCCTAGTATATAGGATCAAATACTAAATACATAGCTCACACTATCAAACCATCAAACCAAGGAAGCATTAGAAACAATAGAATAACCCCCCTTAATACAAACGGTGTGAGGTGACAGGCAACTGAAAAAGTTGGCCAAAATCCTCTACAGAAAGAACCAAGAATAGTAAGAGAGAGTAAGAGGTACAAGCACCTATAAAGGCACATGTCACTGACACATCATGGGGCATATCTCATGGAAGAGACACTCACTTAACAAAGGAAGAGGGCACAAAAATGGTAACAACTAACCCCCCCATGGAACTTTATAAAATAGTGCAAGTACAACTATCTCAAAAATAATGTTCATGAACCCAAAATGCAAGAGTGGTCTAAAAATAAGAAAATTATATTCTCAAATAAAATGTAAATTGTTATACAATATGACTTGAAAAGATATGAAAATACAGTAAGAGAGCCTATTTATAAAGGCCTCTAGGAAGCTTGTAGAACAAGCTAGAAAGCTCTAGGAGATAAGGTTGACAACTAAGCATATGTCCACAAAAGGTGGATTATCCTCCATGTAGGTGAGAAGATAAGTATGACTAAGTAAGAACAAACTCCCATGTTGTCAACAACTCCTAGATGACAACTAATAACTAAATGCATTTATCCTAAGTAAACTTACATAAAAGCGTAAATAATAATTATTTACTCTAGAAGAATGATTTTGGGGGTATGTTATTTTGTATTTTGGTCTTTTTGTTGGATTAATTGTTTTTGATATGTTGGATCATGTTGAAAATCTCGATTGATAGAGAATTTTGGATGGGTTGATGTTCAGCTTTTGATAACCGATGGTATATTGATGGGTGGTAGTTGATACACCCTTTGTAATTATATCTTCTTCAATATTATCAAAATACATAAAACTATGTATATATTAGGGACAATGTTGGGTTTTCTTCACTGATTCTTTCCTAGTTGACCTCGTTGAATTAGAATAATTAAAATATTATAATGCCTTTCCACTTTTGCCATAAAAAAATAAAAAAATAAAAAATTGATTTACTCTAACATTTTTTACAAAGGGGGGTTTCTTAAAGTTATCCTTGGGTACAAAATCACTCCTAACAAGGTGAATTCTCAGAAAGGGTAGTTCTGTTCTCCTAACAAGGAAACTGATTTACTATAGTAGTGAAGCATTTTGGGTATCATCCCCATCATGTTTTTGACTTTCTAACAAGGGTTTTCACATCATCAAAATTAGTGTTTATGTGTTATGGGTGTGTTGAATTGATCTTATTATACTTTATTTGCTGATACTAGCTATACATTTTGTCATTTGAGAGTTAGCAATTTAGTGTTATAGACTAGTGGTTTAAGTTTTGAAATATCTAATTGTATGAATTAACCTCCCCAACTCTCTTAGTACCTATAAATTATAACCTATCCATCCATGGACTCTATTTTTTAACCTCCCTAAATATTTAATTTTTACCATTGGCCATTCATTCTAGTATATTGGTGAGGGTTGAGTGGTGTCCAAGACTAGATGACCTCAACCTACTAACCAATTGTGAAATTTGTGAAAAAAATTGTGTACAATGATTAATGAGGTCCTTGTGTGGTGTTAGCATGATATAATTGGATACATAGAGGGTATAAAAGTGGTGGTGGTTGAGGGGAAACACTTTGGGGATTTTGTATTTGTATACCACTAACTTGAGGGTTTATTGGTTGTCCTATTGTGACTTGAGGATTTTTTGGTTGTTCATGCAAAATATTGTTATGGTTGATTGTGTTTCTTGTGAAGGAGGTAGTCTTTAATATCTTTTTCATTTTTTGGTATTTTTTGAAGCATATGATATACAAATTTATAAGAAACAAGAATTAATTAAAAATCCTACTTTGATAAATACATGCAACAAAAATGATAAAAAATTGAATCTTACATTTTTTGTGGGGTGTCATTATTGCAAAAGGATAAAAATGATGGGAAAATTATTATTATTTGGAAAAATGATAGGTATTTGATTGTTTTTTTGTTTTTCTATGGTTTTGGGAATTAGAATTCAAATGGCCAAAATTGTTACCATTCAAAAAATAAATAAGCTCTTTAAAATCCAATCAAGTTTTGAAAAAATTTGGTTCTTTGGAACCCAATCAAGTAATGAAACCAAATTAAGTTCTAAATACATTTTTCTTTTATTATGTTTGGCTAGGATTTGTCAACAAGCCTAACCCTAATTTGAACTCATTCATAACCTCATTGAGTTGTTGAAAACTTCAAGTTTTTCTATGCATCCACTTTTATGTCCAACATCTCGATGCAATTACATCAAGGACTTGGTATTGTGAGATATTTTTCATTATATCCATTGATGATTATTCTATAATGATATAAGTGTTAATCTCATATTGGTTTTGAAAAAGTAGTGACCATACACTTAGTCAATATTTGGCAAAGTGCAAGTCAAGTGTAGAGTGTACACTAAGAAAGTGTTACATTATAAACCCTTCTATCAAAGTGATTCCATGAGTTTGGAATACTTTATGTTGATGTAGAGATCCCTATACATAGAGTGCAAGAGAGTATGATTCAAATTTGAGGGCTCTCAACTGAGCCTTACGAACACTCTTCTTGCTAGTAAACCATGCAACAAGAGGTTCTTTAAGACAAGAGCAAGAGTACAAGTGTCTATAATGAGAAATCTCAAAATGCAATGCAAATATGAAGTAAGCTAAATGAAATGAAAAGTGTAGCTATGTTAACAAGAACAAGAGTGTTACAAATCCAACTATAATGCTATATGAGCTATATTATAGTAAAGAAAACTAAGCTATCATGCAACTATGTTAACATGCCATGGATGAGAGAATGTAGACTAGAAAATAGAAGATCTCCACAAAAGTTCTTCAAATATTCAAATGATAAACCTAAAACATAACAATACTCAAGAGTATGGATCCTTTGAGGGGTAAATCTGTCTCTCTTTTAAAGTCATATAGATGGTAGAGAACAAAGTCAAGATGATGGATGATCAATGGTGGAGTTCAAAAGAGTGATCTATGTGCACAAGCAAGTTAACCAATAAAGTATAAGTTGACTTTCCATATAAGAAAAAATTCACAAAGACTTTTCTTTTAATTTGTAAAATAGAAAAAGGACTTTATGTGTGCACTTTAAGTGGGTTAGAAGAATGAGGTCTTTTATTTAATTAAAAGGGGACATGTTCTTTTAATCAAATAATGAACTTTGGATAGCATAGTCAAACTATAGGTTATAGTCAAATTAATTGATTATTAGCAATTTGATCTAGGTAAATGATTAATTAAATTAGCCAAAATGTTGAGAAGCCCTAGCTAATAGTTTAGATGATCATTTTTAGCTAATTATACAAAAAGCATGCCAAGTGATCAGAGTGAGTTGAGAAATCAGTGCGAAGCTGAGTGATCAAAGAATGTTGAGCATAAGTGTTCAGATAGTACATATATACCAAGTAATATGATAGTTAGTGCCAAATTCTATAGAAGTTGAGTTACAACATTTAGAGCACAGTGAAGGTCAAGCATCAGAGGCTTTGGATCTCATGTGAATAGTTTATGCCATAGATGTTTGTAATGGCATAAACTTCTATGTAAACCATTTTTAGGCTGACATAACCATAATTTCAATTGTAAGAGATAAGTATGGAGTCATATTACAAATGCCTATGCAATGCATGCAACCAATCAAACTAATGGAAGCATTAGGTGGCAATAAGGATCAACTGCAACCATTGATTCTTACCTAACCCATCTCCACCAGTGTTTATTTAAGAAAGAAAAACCCTAAGAAATGTATCATTCTGTAAGGAGATGAATGCTAAGGGTTTAGAGGGCATTCATGATGGCTATGATGGCTATGACAGAAATATACAAAGCAAAATTAGTCTAGAGGATTAGAGATAAGCAGTTAGATGATTATAAAGGATAGATTATAATAATATCAAGCAAAATGTTGGTAAACAAAGATCAGGTGCTAAATCATTCTAACAAGTGATGTAGAGTAAATATCTCAACTTAATAGTCCTAACATGCCATTGTAAATCTATTAACCAAGTGCTTACTTTATCGTAAGTTGAAATCCTCTAACAAGGTGAGACCTAATAGTCTTTGTAAGCCTTTAATAGGGAAGACCTTTCACAAGGTAGATCATAGCTTATGATCAAAATAGTGTAGCCATAATGGACACACTTTACAACTACAATAGTGAAGATTGTCATCTCCGGTCCAATTTTATTTACCTTCTCATTGGAGGGTTTCTAGGTGACCAATTTATTGTGTTATGTATTATTTAATTTATGCTATGGATGTGATGCATGTTATGTTATTTAAGTTTATATGTTAAGTTATGAGATGGATGTTCATGGTATATTTTAGAGAAAAAATTTAAGTGTTGATTCACCTTTCCCCCCACCTCTCAGAACTTACTTTCCCATTGTTATTTCCAACAATTTATAGCAAACACTTGTTCCCTAGAAATGAAAGTTTGATAGCTTTGGAGGTAACATCTTGAAGATGGAAGTCTACAAATTGGGAAAGACTATTGAGAACCAGAAGATTGAGATACAGCTTGCCCTACATCAACTCAAGGAGGTAAGAGATGAACTACATTTTTCATTGAAGCAAAGAAAGGAATTGGCTATTTAGAAAAAGTATACTCAATACCAAGAAGAAGACACTATTGGATTGTTTGAGGTTGGAAACTCAAATGAATTTGATGCAAATTTTGCAAATATAATGGAAAAGAATGGAGCCCTAACTGAAGAAGTTGGGAATATCAAAAGAGAATAAGAAGTGTAATCAATATTGCTATGTGATATAATTGAAATGAAAAAGAAATTTGAGGAAGGTAAAGTTATGATTGAAGAAGACAAAAGAATACTGACTAATAGACTTGATGAGAAGACATCAGATGTGCAAAAGCTTGCCAACATGCAATTAGATACAATGAATCAATTAATGCTTACAAACCATGAATTGAATGAAAAAGACATTGAGATTACAACCCTGAAGTCACAAAATGATCTACTACAACATGAATTAAGAGTAGAAAAGGAATTCATTGAAATATTCAACAAACCAAGTGAAGCCATAAAATACCTTAAGAAATTGATGGAATTGCAAAGAACTAATAATGATATCGTTGGATTAGGATTCACTAATATTGAGGAAGGAGAATCATTTGGAAGTGGTGAGAAAAAGAATAAAAAAGGTAAGATAAACAAACCCACTTTCCGTAATTGTGGAAAATTAGGTCATACAAAAAATGTCTACAGGAGCAAAATAGCCAACCAAAACTCCAAGCAAAAATATAGAGGATGTTGCTACAACTACAACAAACAAGGACATCAAGAAAATGAATGTAGGACCAAGACCATGAGCACTCAAAGATTTTAAGGATACTATTACAATTGTTATAAGTATGAAAAAAAGCATATAAATGTAAGTCCGAGCCCAAATGGACAGCAAACAAGAAAACTAAGACCCAACATCATGGAAATTCCTATAATTGGGATTACAATACAAGATATAGTTGTCACTATTGTCAAGAATATGGACATGTTCCTTAAAATTTCATAAGGACACATTTTGGAGGTAACTACAATAGATGGTTGAGTGAGATTGTATGCTTTAGTTGTCTCAAGATTAGTCATGTCAACAGAAATTGTCCAACTATGTCACCAACTCCAAGAAATGAATTCAGTAAATGTAAAGAAAAGATTGATGTTGAAAAAGTGAAGGTGTAGATGAAAAAGACATGGAGAAAGAAATAAGACTGTAGCAAACCAAGTTTGGATGAGGTCACTTCATCCAATGGATCAGGTGACCACATCACCCCCAACTAGGCAATAAAAGGTATGTGTGGAACTAATATTTCAATTGAAACATTATGCATCATTTCCAAATATCTAAGATCTAAAAAGAATATATATGTATGAATTAAGATACAATAAAGAAGTTAAGAGTAAGATTTATTTTATAGATATATTTTTCTATGTTGTTGCTAAGTATGGAACAAATCATAGTTTCTCCCAAGTTTGAAAGGAATTATAGTTATTGTTGAGTGATGGAGAAAATATAGTATGAGTCAAGCTTGCTATGTTAGCCAAGCATGTTGAAAATCCTATGATATTTGAGCTTACATTTATATAAGCATTAGGCATTTAATGATGAATTTTAAGGGTTATATAGTCAATTTTTAACTCATTTACACTTACTAGAGTTTGAAGAGCACAAAGACCATGAAGACAATTGGAAAAAAGAGATTCGAGCATCTACAAACTAGATTCAACCACTACTCAACATCATTCATCGGATTTCAAAGGTATTTTGCTTGTGTCAAGATACTTTTTCTTTTTTTTGCAAACCCTAGAAAATCAAAATGGCAGCTAGTTCTTCTACAATAGTTATGAAAGAGGGGAATGAAGTTTTCAATGCTCAATTGATTGGAAATGATGTAAGATAGCCCCCCTTCCATGAAATTCTTGAGATTATATACAAGGGAGACCCATTTGGTGAGTTATTCATGATACCATGAAAGGTCCTAATGATTTAGGATGTATGTTGTTGCTACACTTGCAAGATAGGAGAATTAGGTGACATGAAGATTAGAGATATTTATAAAAAGTTGTGTGTCAATGAGGTTTTGAAAGAAGAAAATAAAATCATCAAGAAGAAAGGGTTAACGCATGCCCTAGACATTCCTCAAGTTTTCAAAACTGAGTGGATCAAAATTTCTAAGAGAATTGTGCATAGAGTGATAAGGTATCCTACCCTTGATTGACCAAAGACCATGCAAAGTGATGTAAAGGAGATTATTGAGAAAACCATAGGTGCTATGTAGAACAAGAGAGAGATGTTTATTAATACTATATCAAATCCCATTGTTGCCTTTGCAATCAGATTCACTGCACACAAGTTTTTTAAGTCAAGTCATATGAATAGTGTTTTCTATATGGAAGTTGACTTAGGCTACAAGATTGTGAAGAGATATCATTCCTATGATCTAGCCAAGTTGTAACTACAACAACTTTCAGAGAAATTGGAAGCTATTAGGAAAGCCAAAAGTGCATCTTGCAACTTTGGTTCTTTGATTGTTTGTATATTTTTCTATGTGCAAAACATATTCCCTACTTTTGGTAAAGTTGCTTGGAAGACAAATAGGTTAGTAACACAACAAATTGTAGAGTTTATTGAAAAAATTGGAGACAATCTTGAGTCAATAATTACTAGCTATTTTGAGGATTTCAAGAAGTCTATGAAGAAAAGATTAAGGATTCATGTATCATTAGTGGAACAACATCACAATGATGTGTGTTTCCTAGTTGATTCAAATCACACATATGTGCAAGAAACAATACCTAGGGTCAGATGGCTAAAGCCCTTGCCATATGAAATTAATGTGGATGAAGCCTTTGTAGCCATCATAACTCTACTGGCTAAGGAAATTGACAAGGATGTTATATCCTTTGGAAACTATGATGAGTCTAAATCAAGAATAACAATAAATTTACAAACTACCTCAATAATAAGAAAGAAAAAGATAGTAATGAATCTTAAAGAGAAGTTTGGTGAAGCTGGTGATGAAAAAGAAGAATAAGAAGATGAAGAAGAAGAAGGACAATGTAAAGGACCATTAAAACTAACAAAAGGTTTGGGTGAAGATGTTGATTTAGAATGTCTCGAGGAAGAAGAAACCAAGGAAGCACCTAAATGTGTCAAGTAGAAGAGAAAAACAAAGAAAGGGGAAATGGAGAAACCAAAGAAGACTGTGAAGAAGTCTCAAAAAACTCTAGCTATAAGTTTAACTAGGTCAAGCACTAGACCAACTACTACACAAGCTAAAGAAGTTGCAAAGCCTAAAGGAAAAAGAGCAAATGCCACAATAGAGATGAGCCAACTTGCTAAAAAGACTTTCAAGAGATTAAGGAAGAAGTACAAGTCACAAGAAAATTCAAATGAGGAGAAGATAGAGTCTAATGACTTGATTCAATTCAAAGTGGTAAGCCACAAGCCCTCTTCTGACATTGATAACTCATGGGAAAATATTAAGACCAATGCAGATTTATTAGGTTTCACACATGTTGATTTTGATACTTTAGGAAGTGTAGAGAAAAATAATATAGAGGAGGCCTGGTGTAGGAGTACCTTTAGAAAATGAAGATTCTTAATACATTTCAAGGACTTCTTCAAGGCCCTAAATACATTTAGGATATGTTAGAAATAATGGCTATGCATTTGGACCCACTTGTAAGGCCTAGTTCCAAGTTTGGCACAATTATAAGCCCTTTGTCAACTATGGTCAAAGGGTTTCCAAATAGCCTAAAACCTTAGGATAGATTTTTATTTACATTTTTTAGCATATTTTGGTCCTAGTTGGATCATTTAAATGAGTTTTGATCATGTTTTGGTCAAATTTTTTAAAAAGTTCCAAAAATTGCAAAATTGCTAAAAAGTTGTTTGGGGGACTTCATTACCCCTTTAAAATAATCTGAAAAATGGGGAGGCAGTCAAACCACTATGGATAATAGATTAGATTTAATGAACTTTATTGACCATCATCTTCTGCATGATCTTGACTTGCATGGGATTGAGTACACCTGGACTAATAGAAGAGCTAGAAAGGATCTTATTCAGGTCATTTTGGGCCATGCTCTTATTAGTAATGATTGGTTCCTGAATTATAAATGTGCACTTAATGCTCAAGTTTGGGTGGGATCAGATCATTACCCTATTATCCTAGTCATTGATAAGCTAAACTTTCAACAGAATTTCCCCTTTAGATTTGAGAAAATGTGGACTCTTCATCTAGACTTGGAGAATCTCATTAAGGAGTGGTGGGGTATCAAAGTGGAAGGTATAGTAATGTTTAGAGTGGCAGCCAAATTGAAAAATATTAAGAAATGGAATAAACATACCTTTGGCAATATTTTTGAGAACAAAAAAAAAATTTTGGGGGAACTTAAAGATATTCAAGATAGGATTCAAACTGATGGTTATGAGCTGGCCTCAAGGGAGGAGGAAAGTAGCAAACTAGTTGAACTTCATGACCTTATTACCAAGGAGGAGTTGTTCTAGAGACAGCATTCTAGAAAGGTCTTTTTGAAGGAAGGTGACCAAATACTAAGTTCTTTCATATGAAAACTTTAAAGCATAGGATGGCTAATAGAATTTCCAAACTTAATATAGATGAAGGTTTGATTGATAATCAAGAGATTATCAAAAGGGAGGCTATGGAGTTCTTTAGCAGACTGCTTCAAGGTGACCCTGATTTGAATATCATTGGTGTTGATATTTGTAATGGTATGAAGGAATTTCTTGGTGCTAGAAATATTCTTAAAGTGTTAAATGGCACCTTTATTGCCCTTATTCTAAAGAAGTTGGATGCTGATAGATTGGATCAGTTTAGGCCTATTAGCTTGTGTAATTATTTTTATAAGATTATTTCTAAAATTCTTACCCTAAGAATTATATCCCTTCTTCCAACTATCATCTCAAGGCAACAAAATGGGTTTGTTCCTGGTAGACAAATCTTGGATTCCATTATTTTAGTTCATGAAAATATTCATTCTCTTGTAGTGATGAAGAAGGAAGGGTTTCTTCTTAAGCTTGATCTCTCAAAAGCTTATGCCAGAGTGGACTGGAATTTCCTCCTCCGTGGACTGGAAGCATTTGGCTTTAATAAGAGATTTTGAGACCTTATCTTCATGTTAGTTTCATCATCCTTCTTCTCAGTGCTTGTTAATGGTTCCCCTACTTCTTTCTTTAAGGCTTCTAGGGGTCTTAGACAAGGGGACTTGATCTCTTCTATTCTTTTTGTTATTTTAGCTTAATGCTTAGGGAGATTTGTGGATAATATGGTGGTGAAAGGGGACTTTGTGGGCCTTAATCCCTCATCTTCTGCTCTATTTTTCTCTCATCGATAATTTATGGATGATTCTATTATTATGGGGAAGGCTTCGATGAGAAATGCCAGGAACATTAAGAAGGCTTTGGGTGACTATGGAATGGCCACTGGTCAAATCATTAACAGGAGAAAAAGTGTGATCTACTTTATTAAAGTTAGTGAGGCAAGAAAAAATAAGATAAAAAAGATTATTGGTTGTGAGAGTGATTCTCTACTTGGAACCTATCTGGGTTTACCTTTGGGTTTAGCCCCTCCTGATAGCTTTTGGAACTTAATAATTGATAACATCCACTTGAAACTTACTGGTTGGAAAGGTTCTCTCCTCAGTCAGGCTAGTAAGGTTATTGTTTTAAAGTCTATCCTTGAAAGTTTTCTGCTTTATGCTTTGAGTGTTTTCAAAATTTTGAGAAAGTTTACTCTTGTATTAAGAAAATTTAGAAGACTTTCTTATGGACTAGAATGAAGATTAAAAAAAGACTTCCTCCGATTGCTTGGGAAAATGTCTGTATGCCCTGGGGGAAGGGAGGGCTTGGCTTGCGATGGATTACTACAATGAATGAATTCTTATTGGCTAAATTATTATGGAGATGGCACAAGGAAGAGGGGGAATAGAAGAATATTTGGGTTGATAAATATAATAGGGGCCACTTTGATTTTCATCATTTCCTTAATAGTGATTTAGAACAAGGGAGATCTCTAATCTACAAGAATGCTCAGAAATTCAAATATATTTTGAGGAAAGGGGTTAAATGGAAGGTGGGAAATGGTAGAAAAGTTCTTTTTTGGGAAGAAATTTGGATCTTGGACCACCCTCTTTGTGTTGATCCAAGGTGGAATAGGTACATGGAGCAATGCAAGAATTAGTTTGGTACTTTTGTAGGTGATTATTGGAAGGATGATATGTGGGTGGATCTTCATAGTGTGGACCATAACTTGGTTGAGCTTGGCTAGTGTTTGAATGTGTTCTTTTTAAACAATGAAGATGATATTTTGATATGGAAAATTGACCCCAGTGGTATGTACTCTATTGCCTCAGCCTATGCTAATTCTTTCAATGATCATGATGAACTTTGTTGGGCTAAGGCTTGGGTGAAAGTCATGACACCCAAAGTTAATATCTTCTTTTGGATTCTTCTGCAGAATAAAATTTTGACTCTTGATAATCTTAAGAAGAGAGGTTTCGTCATTGTTAATCAATGTGTTCATTGCAAGAATGATGGGGAATCGATGGATCATATCATGTTGCATTGTCCATTTACATAGAAGCTTTGGGATAAAGTTTGTAGCTTACTAAAAGTGGATTGGGTTTTCCATGCTACCATCCAATTATTCTTTACTATTTGGATGGCTCCTTCTAGGAATGCTTTGATTGTCAAATTGTGGGACTTCATTCCTACTTATTTATGTTGGGGCATTTGGAAGGAGCTCAATGATATATTCTTTAGAGGAGTGGAATCCAGTCTTGATTAGGTGTTCTATAAAATTAAGGTCCTTATGATTGGAAATATTAAAATTATTAGTTCTAGACAGCACTTGTAATGATTGGGAAGAAGGGGTGCTTAATAGCTAGAATATAAGGAGTTTGGGAATGAATATTAAGGATCTTAATCCAAGGGATAATGTTAGATGGGACTATCCTCCAATGAATTGGTTTAAGATAAACTTTGATGGCACCTCAAATGGGAACTCGAGAAAAGTAGGATGAGGAGTTGTTATTAGAAACTCTAATGGTGACTATGTGGGATGTATGGCTATTCCATTAGGGGATCAAAATAATCATCTTGCAAAAGCCTCTACTGCTTTTCATGGTCTTGTCTATGCCAAAAGTATGAATTTGAGGAACATATGGGTGGAGGGTGACTCCCTCAACATTATTAATTGTTTAAATAAAATTACTGAACCATCATGGACTATTAGCAATATTATCTTCAAGGCTATTAAAATTATAAAAAAATTTCAAAATTGCATTATAACTCATAATTTTAGAGAAGCCAACCATACTATTGATTAGGCTGCAAATGTGGCTTGTTTCAATGATCATAAAATCATTTGGGATCTTTATGAGTCCTTACCTCTAGATGGCCTCCAACTTATCAAGTATGATAAATGGAGATCTAAGCAAAAATATTTTAATTATGATGGTGTCAGTGATTTTTAATTATGAAGTGAACTTGTTTGGAGTGTGGTGGGTTATGATTTTTAGAATTTCGAGCATTTCACATGGATTATGGGCAATTTTTGCCACTTTTCTCTTCATATGTGATATGGCTTTTAGTTACAAAGTTATTTGGGGTTTTTAGAGAATGAGAACCAGGGAATTTGGTGTAAAGAATATGGAAAGAAAAAGAAAATGGGTGGAGCCAGAAAGCTACTTAGAGTAGAGGAACAAGACAGTGGTTTGGGATATTCTAAGGCAAGGCAATTTCATAAGGTATATGGAAAGGCTTAGAGGTAACAATCCAGCTATTACACACCAATTTATCAAATCTTGGAAGGATGGCTCTATGATGGTTGGTAACTAGTGAATGGATGTTACCAAGGAAGTAATTGTGGAGACCATAGGGCTAGACATGGACGGGATTAATTTTTATTGGAAGAGGAAGCTCTTAGATAGGGCCATCGATGATTTTGTGGAGACAAAGCAGGAGAAAAGTTGCTTGGTTAAAATAGGTAATTTGTATTACAACCCAACCTCTATTTCTCGACCATGGCAATTTGTGCTTTTTTTGATAATGGAATATCTAACTTTAGATGGGAGATTCACTAAGTTGTATGGGTACCATTTCTAGTTGGAAAATCACTTTCAGCATGATGTTAGGATCAATTTTCCATTTTATTTATTGTAGTCTCTTAGTATTTTCACTCAGACTATTCAGAAAGACCCAAATGTTGAGCATGTTTTCCATGAGGGTCTTATGCTTCTGATAATGAATGTGTTAAAGTCCAAGAAGATTGTGAAACCCAGGGGTAGACAAGATATAGAAGGGAGTCTCCCAGATAAGGGTTATGATTCTGATACCCAAGATGAAGCTGAAGGGGGTTTGGGTAGTTTGAAAAAGGGATCTAGTTGTAGTTCCAAAAAGAAGAGAAAGATTGTTGAGGAAGGTGATTCTAACTAGGAGAGCGACTTCATGGAGGAATTAGTGAGAAACCGCTATAAAAAGAGGAGTGGAGGTAAAGGAAAGAGTAGTAAGGGCTTTCAAGATGAGCGAGTTTCTCCTAGTTCTGATGATAAGCCTTTGGCTCACCAGCTGGAAAGGAAAAGAAAAAATTTATGGTGGTAAGAGGAAAGGTTACAGACTAGGAAGAATGGGGACTCAAGTAATGAGGATGTTGGAGAATAGGGGCACATTCCAAATTTGGATGATAATATTGAAGGTGGGCTCAGGTCATCCAAGGGTCTTTTTGGTAACCTTGGTTCAATTCTAAAGGAGGTTAGCTTCCTTAAGCAACAAATTAGTTGTTGGGCAAGGAAATGGAGCAAGTCAGCAAAACTACCAGAGGTGAGCGTACATTGGGCAACATATAGATAGACTTTTGGAGGTTATTGGGAATGTAGAAGAAGCAAAAATCCTCATGCATAAGATACCACTGCTCGAGGCCAAACAAAGGGTGATGGATAAAGAGATTAGTAGTAATCAGGGAAAGGTGTCAAAAATGGATACTAAACTGGGAAATTTGGAAAAATTGTTCAAACAGATGGCAGACAATGTGGGTAACCTTTTGAAGAGGAATGAGAATGACAAAGGGCAGGACTCCCCTCTGGTGGCAGAGAATCAAGGACCAAGAAACACACTCGAGATCATTCTAAGAAGAATGAGGATGTCAATAAGAAGGATAAGGTTAAGGCCGGTGCTGATTATATGCATATTCTTGTGGATTAGGTTGTTGACTTGATAAATACTTCTTAGTTGGTTGGTTGTTGTTCTTTTACTATTCTTTTGCTATCTTTTCCAGCTCTATCTTGGGTGAACTCATGGTTGTTCTTTTTGGAGATCTGTTTCATGTTGTCCTATGCTGCTTTTCTCTGATGTTTACTTCTCTTGTTTATCTCTAAACTTTTGTTATTTTTTAAAGGTTTCAGGTCCTTTAAAACTTGTTTTTACTTAATCAAAACTTTTAGCAAAAAGTCACATATTTTGTAATTTCACTCCCCAATGGCCAAATTTGGTTTGAAAAGTTGTTATGACCATTGGGAAGGCCTACATAAGCCCTTTCAAGTGGTTAGTAGGAAAAATTATGTACTTTTTCCTTCAAATCAATACAATAACTCAAATTCTCCTATAAATTTCATGTTGTAGAAGGTTGTATGGAGGTGGATGAATAGACCAAAAGGATTAGTTTTCATTTTGGATTTTTTGATGAATAACCTTTCATATGCTTTTTGTTTGAGATTTAAATCAATTTTCTAACTCAAGTTATCTCAATTATCGTGAAAGTTATCATAATTAGTTGCTCAACCTAGGGTTTCAAGAAAAATAAACCATATCTTGGGATTTCACCATTGGAATTTAATGGCCTATGGTGAAATCCAAGTGTTGAACATGTACATTAAGATGATTTTTCTTTTAGATTTTAATATTTAGGTAGCAAGGAGAAATTTGATGCCCTAGATATGCAAGTTTCATGTGCATGCTCTTAGCGTTGGTAAGCAACTCGCTTAACTCGGTCTAGAAGAATCACCAATTCTTGAAATCAATTTTATAACTTGTATTTATGTGCCCCTTCATGACCCAATTATCATATTGGGGATTTCCTATTGGAAAAGTATACTTTCTTTGTATTTAGAGACCTAATAAGGCTAATTGCCTAAAGGAAAAACTAGGTAAAATCTAATTTGTTGACAACATCCAATTTTGGTGTTTTGGCATCTTTAGTAAACACCAAAAGGGTATTTGAATCTATGATTTGATTATAGGGTTATGTGGAGATTTCTGAAGTTAAGTTTTATTTTAGAAATTAAGGGCTACAAGCCTAGAATTGTGGATTTGTGAAGGAACTATTGGTTAGATGTTGTACATTATGGTTTTAACCTTCAAACAGAAGGATTTGAGAAATACAAATCTAAAAAGCCCAAAGAATACCTACATGTATAGAATTGTCTTAGAGAAGAAAAAGGAAAGAGGAGGCAAGGGTTTTTCTCTAAAAATATGTAAATTGTATTCTCAAAAATGAAAAAGAGATAAGATAATTGCAAACAATCTAACCTTATAGAAGGAGATTGAAACTCAAAAAGGGTGACCTAAAAGGTAAAAGGGTAACCTTAAAGGTAAATGCTATTTAATAATTACTATTAATTATTAAATTAGAATGAAAAAGGTGCATAAAGTGAAATCTTAAGAAGGGAGAAAAGGTAATTTAATAAATTAAATTAAATTAACCTTTTTCTCTAACATCGCCCCTTAAGATGGGCAACAATGCAACTACAAATAATGTAGAAAAAAAACTTGGGTCATGGCAAAAAGGCCTGATAAGGTACCCAATCACAATCAAATCTCTATTAAATGGAGAAATAGAGAAAACCCGGTGGGAAAAACTCTACTCCAAAAAGAGATAGAAAAAGGATGCACAACTGAAATATGATGCAAGAGCATCTTGTATCAGAAAATAAAGGGTGCAAAAAAAAAAATTGTTTGTTTTTCACATAGAGGGGGAGAGAGAGAGAGAGAGAGAGAGAGAGAGAATTTAAAATTGTGGAGAGAGAAAGTGGCAAAAATTAGAAGAAAAATAATAATAAAATAAAATAAAATTGGAGAAAAGAGGGAAAAGACATTTAATAGGTGGCATTATTAAATCTAACTTATGGCTAGAGAGTTTATTTGATTTAAATTTCTAGGTCAACTTGTAGCTTGAGGGTTTATTTAATGTAACTTTCTAGTGGCTGACTTGTGGCTTGGTTTGGTATAAGTAGAGGGCTTCATCTTTTCTTTATTCATTAAGAGCAAGAGGAGTGAGTGTGGATAGTAGCTAAAGAGTATATTTTTTCTAAGTTTATGGATAGAGTGCCAAATGTGAGGTAGTTTATAGTAGGATTGTGATTATCATCCAGCTTGGAGAGGAGCATGGGAGATGGAGTAGCTAAGTGAGAAGATTTCTAGAGTGTTTGGACAGAGCACTAAGTGTGAGGTAGTTTACACTTGGATTTTACATAAAGTTTGAGAATAGCTAGTAGTTGTGGCTTGGAAAACAAGGAGATTGCTTGGTGGGCTTGCAAGCACAAGTTGAGATCTTCCTTGGAGGATTTGGGATTGGATCTTGAGGGATCTTACAGAATTACTATTCTAATTGTTTATGTATTTGGTCATAATTGAGAAGGCCTTATAGCTAGGCATGTTGGATGTAAATCTTATGATCATATTATGAATTGGCATTATTTTTTAGCTAAATATGTGTGTTCTTATTTATTCTTCCACTATGTGGTTATTTTTTGGGGGCTAGGAAATATCCTTTGGGGATTCTCCTGCCTTACACTGCATCAAGTGGTATTAGAGTGAAAGTTGTTCCTAAGCCTGCAGACAGATCACCAAAGTTAAGGTAGTTTGGGAGGACATGCAAATGGATCTATGGTTGTAAAAATGGAAGGTTGATCTTGTTGGAGAAGATTGATATGTTGGTGATTTGTTACAGAGGGTTTGCAAAAATCTTCAAAGATGGCTCTGAGAAGATTAGACCCTAGGATGATTGTGAATTTGTGTGATTTAGTGGAGAGGAGGATTAATGATACAATAGCTTGGGTGGATGATGTTGTGGATGCTACTTTTTCTAAAAGAGTTGAGAAATAGAAGAAGGGAGTTCTATGCTATTGGATTTGGATTCTATCAATCTGGAAGAGACTTCTCTGGCTGGTTAGAAGACTTGTTCAAGAGAGAAGATGGCATAGCAAGGTCGAGGTGGAAGAGGTTGATTTTGTTGATCAGTTTGTGCAGTCTGATATAGAACCTATAGAGCAACTGGAGGTTTTTGCTAAGGATATTCCTAATCTTTTTGATATTGGGATACAGATTGGTTTTCATGATTAGTTGATTGAGTCTGACATAGGGATTGTAGAGCACTTGGTTGTGGATGATCTAATTGTTGTTGGTGGTGACTTATATGTTGTAGGGCATCTTTTTGTGAGCAATGAGACCAATAGTGTTGTGATTTTGGAATGTGTTGATGGTGATCTACATATTGTTGCTAATATGGAGTTTGTTGTTGCTAGTGTGGATTCACTAGTTGTTGATGTGGATGAGGGTTTGTTGATGAAGCATTATGTATAATTTGTTCCTAGGAGTGAGCATACTGATTAGATGATTGAGATTCTGGTGTTTGATAGAGTGATGTAGATGTGGATGATTTACATATTTATTCTCTTGCCCCTTTTGGAGTGGAAGCCTTTGGTGAAGATGAATATGGTTATAGATATTTCTTTTGGTATCAAAGTGTAGGACACACTTTTCTATCTACCTGGGTAGTCTGATGCAGGAGCATCTTGTATCAAAAAATAAAGGGGGAAATAGTTTTTTTTTTTATATATAAAAAGAAAAAGAGAAAAAAAAATATTTAAAAAATTATGGAGGAGAGAGAAAGTGAAAAAATTTAGAAGAAAAATAATAATAAAATAAAATAAAATTGGAGAAAAGAGGGGAAAGGCATTTAATAGGTGGCATTATTAAATCTAACTTGTGGCTAGAGGGTTTATTTAATTTAATTTTCTAGACTGACTTGTGGCTTGAGGATTTATTTAATGTAACTTACTAGTGGTCGACTTGTGGCTTGGTTTGGTATAAGTAGAGGGCTTTGTCTTGTCATTATTCATTCAAAGGAGGAGGAGTGAGTGTGGATAGTAGCTGGAGATCAAATTTTTCCTGAGTCTGTGGACAAAGCACCGAATATGAGGCAATTTATAGTAGGATTGTGATTATCATCTAGCTTGGAGAAGATCATGGAAGATGGAGTAGTTGAGTGAGAATATTTCTAGAGTGTGTGGATATAGCACCAAATGTAAGGCAATTTACACTTGGATTTTGGATAAAGTTTGAGAAGAGCTAGTAGCTATAGCTTGGAAAACAAGGAGATTTCTTGGTGGGCTTGTGAGTACAAGTTGAGATCTTCCTTGGAGCTTTCTACTAGAGTGTGGATCTAGACTAGCTAGATTCGGGATTGGATCTTGAGGGATCTTATAGAATTACTATTGTAATTGCTTATGTATTTGGCCATAACTCGAAAGGCCTTACATTTGGGCATGTTGGATGTAAATTTTATGATCATATTATGAGTTGGCATTATTCTAGATCTAAATATTTGTGTTATTATTTATTCTTCCATTGCGTGGTTATTTTCTAGGGGCTAGGACATCTCCTTTGGGGATTTCCTACTTTGCATTGCATCAAAACATCTCAAGAGAATCTCTCAAGAGCATAAGTACAATGATAGCCTCCATGATAGAAGCTTGAGACTCCATAGCCCCCCTGGGAATGGTAGAACTCTTGTGTTAATAAACATACCAATGTGGCTCCAATCTGGAGGAAACAAAGGTAGTGGAAAAGGATGATAAAACCCATGTATATAAGGTGCAATTAGAAGTCCTATCTGGTGCTCAAAGGAGAAAGAATGAGAATCCTAGAATAGAATCTCCAATTGAGGTGGAATAATAGATGTGTTGAATCTATTATCTAAGAGTAGATGTGTGTCTTCTAATGTATCCTAGACAACTATAGTAGGTGGCTCAATGACTTGAGCTATAATAGTAGGCAATGTTGAAGAATAATCCTATGCAAGAGATGGAATTTGAATAGGAGGTGGAAGTGTAGAAGTCAAAACACTAGTCTCAAAAATAGCACATTAGTTCAAGCAACCTGACTTCACCTCAACAGACTCTCATGCAAAAAGAGAGTGAGCCTCTGACAGTAGAGATAATGGACCAAAATGTGAGAAGGAATATAGATAGGAAGCATGATCAATGGATCCTATAGAAATTATATTGTCTGTCTCATTATCTCTAATGTACACTAAATCCTGTGCAAACTCAATTGTCTTCCCTTTCCCACTATGTGTAATCTGATAAATAGAGAGAAGGTTATAGAATAAAGATGGAACACAAATTACATCATGAAATATACTATAATCAATTTCAATAGAACATTTCCCACATGCAATCATAATAATGTTGTTCCCCATCAAAATGTGTGGAGTAGGAGAAGCATCAAAAGAAGAGAACAAATCCTGAGAAGATGACATATGGTGTGAGCCACTTGAATCCAATAACCATCTAAAATAATAAGAAATATTAGTTCCACATAGTGCATTACTCTTTCCTATATCTTTACCATCTAACTAGAATGATGATGATGAAGAATATCTATGAGAAGTAGAAGGAATATCAATGTTGCTCTTCTGAAGGAAAGTTGTCAAATTTGAAACATGTTTGGAATAGCCATTTAACTTCTTCTTATAGCAATGTGATTCATCATGATTAGGTTTATTACAATAAGCACACTTTGGTATTTATGCCTTTGGTTTAACCCCTTAGGAGGAGATGACCCTGATGAACTATGAGTGCTAGAAACAATTTGAGACTCTATAGAATTAGATTTTTGTGTCTTCTCCTTCATCCTTGAAGATGGTCAAGCTACCAATACATAATTCTGTGATCCTATGAGAGAATAAAACTGAGAGAGATTAGTGTGCTCTCGAGTCAAATGATCACAAAAAACCTCAAAGGATGACATGGAAAATCTATTACCCAAAGCATCTTTGGTCAAATATAAGGTAGAAGCACAAATTTGAAATTTTTCATGAAGATTAGAAAGAATAAGATAAATGCACTCAGCATCAATCTTGGTCTTCCCACAACTCCACAATAAAGATCTTTGTTGATTGAACTGCATCAAGAAGCGCTTAATGGAAGGAAAGGAATTTGGTACACAAGAGGTAATATCTACCTCTATATGAAGCTCCCTAAACTCATTCATAGCACCAAACAAGCTATGAAGCTCGGTCCACATAGCTAGAGAAGTATTGCACTTGTCTAGATGAAACTATAGACGTTTTGATACTTGTAAAGAAATCAATCCTATTGCCTCATCCATCTTATTCCTATGTTGCATGACCTTAAAAGGCCTCTTTAAAATTGGTTGCACTACATCTAAACAACACAATAACCCTTTTGAATGAAGAAGTCATGTCATCAAGGTCTTCCATGTGTGATAGTTATGAGGGGTCAGAAGTTCTAGGCAAGAAGAGGTTTCAGCCATTGTTTTAGAAGGTGTTGAATTGCTTTTAAATGAATTTATGGTTTACATAAGTAAATAATAGAAACAATATGACAAAACACCCCCCACAATGCAAAAAATAAACCCCAGCTACGAGTAGGAATGTGTAAATGAGAGAAGAGTAAAAAAGGTTTAGATATAAATCACAAATACTTATTTTTTGTATGCCAAAAAATGACCAAATGCTAAAAGTACTATTTCCACTCAATATTACTCCAAATTGATACCAGATTTGGAAAGTAAACAATAAATCGTGCACTTTTAAAAAAATAGCACCTGAATATGTAGCCATATGAGCCCAAACGAAGCCTTTGAAGTTGCAAAAATTGGGATTTGTGATTTTAAAAAAAATTATACCACCAAACAACCTGCACCAATGTGTAGATCACGAAATTCTACCCCAAAAAAAAATAGTTGCTCAAAAAAAGGAGTCCATATGAGTGAGATACCATTGTTTTAAAGTCACCTCTGTAATTTTTTTTTTTTGAATTGTTGCCATCGCACCTCCAAAAATTAAAGAAAAATGCTTGAAAAATGTCGGATATGTGTTGTCAAACCCTTGTTCTCCTTTTTTTCCAAGTACTAAACAAGCTATAGCAAATCTAGCTCTAATACCATGAAGGATTTAAGCATTACAAATCCACAAAGCCTAAATAATACCTGCATGTAAAAACCTATCACAAAGAAGAAAAAGATAAGAGGAGGTAAGGGTTTTTCTCTAAAAACATGAAAATTGTATTCTTAGAAATGAATAAGATATAAGATGATTATAAACAATCTAACATTATAGAAGGAGATTGAAACCCGAAAAGGGCAACCAAAAAGATAAAAGGGTAACTTAAAAGGTAAATGCTATTTAATAATTACTAATTAATTATTAAATGAGAATGAAAAAGGTGCATAAAGTGAAATCTTAAGAAGGGATAAAATGAAATTTAATAAATGAAATTAAATTAAACTTTTTCTCTAATACAATCCACCCTTTAATGGACCTAAATAGACCACAAGTTCATTCTTGAGTCACCCCTGGTCCTATTGTATGTTTTTGGGTTCTTGTTTACAAATGTCATCATTGTGCTTGTAAGGGAGATTTGTGATAAGTTGTCTTGTAGTAAGAGGTATTCCTTGTGATTAGGATTTCATTGTTTGGGGTTAGGTTGTTATAAATTTAACCTTCCATTTTGAATACTTGTGATTGGTATTTGAGCACATTGGCAGGATTAAGGACACTATTATTGAACATTCCTTCAATGAAGAGGATCTTAAGGGCTAGTTTGTCTTCTTGAATTGCTATACTAGTGTAACGCCCCACCAAGGGATCCAAAAGAATTAACCTAAAGTTTTTACTAAGTTTTCCAAACATTTTTTTATATTAAAGAAACACTAATATACATGTCAAACATAAAGTAGCAAAAGCAATAATATCCAATCATAATTAAGCAAACATCACAGATTACATTCCTTAAGGATCCCAAGATGTTGAGTCACATTTAAATTAATTAATACTAAGTCTAACAAATACCACATCCACATGAAAGAATAATTAAATGTCCAAAGTCCATTTAAATAATACTCATTTTTTCTGAATGCCACTTGGCAATAAAATTCAGAATGCTCAATCATCCACTGTACATGTCTCAAGGTATGAAAGGCTAAAAGAATATACATTTACAAAAATGGAATTACATTATCCTTCTTAGATCCATGATATAAAGTACAATACAAAAAGTGAGACCATCCATCATAAAAGATATAAACATCCATCAAAAGATATAACCACCATCATAATGATACAAAGATAGAATGAAAGGAAATGCAAACAAGGAAACTCTAACCATGGTATCAACAGACGGATCTCACTGATAAGAGTAAAAAGAACTACCACCCAACCGCATGAAACCTAAATGGCCCACTCCCACTGCGATCAAAAAATCAAAAGTAATTTCTAAGACCAGGAAACCCTATAAGCAATCTAACTCAAAGGTTCCAAGATAAATCAACATCTAGACCCAAAGGCACACACAAAGACACATAGGAAATCTATACTACTAATGGGCAAGTGTCATTACCGCCTAGTGACCCTATGTGATACTAGTATCCTCTCATACTAACAAGGCATACTAATGAATCAACTCTAAGGTTACCTTGCTAGTCTTTTAATCCTTCGGCCCTTTAGTGACTCTCTGTGGTACTAATATCTTGTTAATTCATTTTAAACCCATTTAATTAAATGTTATCACTTGTTAAACTACTTACAATGAGTTACCCTGGTAGCCACTTTGGGCCCCAGCCCCCATTGCAAGCCACTTTCAACCTTAACATATAGATTACCTACTCTAGGCTCTTACAAGTACAAATCAAAGAATCACAAATTTGACCTCAGTCTTATACAAGTGATTGGAAAGAATCAAAAAGATAATCACAATAATCACATTAGTTCTCTATGAGCAACTGGAAAGCATTCCCTAAAAATATTGATCGAAGATTCAAAATGGTTAAGTCAAACATGTCATAATATCCACCTCAGATGCACACAAAAACACTGGAAAGCAATAATGAACAATAAATACAAACTCATCATAATCATAGAGAATACTAGACACATTACCATGGTCGAGTTTAGAAAGATCGAGATCAAACCATCATAACATCACAATCCCAGAACACCCAAGCCTCTGGTAACATCCTAATACTAGTCATGCTAGGACAACCTTGAAACCCCAAAATATAGACAACATACAGATAACAAAGTATAGGTTTCATAGTTTGGTTTGATTTGAAAACATATGGTTGAGTTAAATGTAAGGTTTCAATTTTTGTTTCAATGAATGTTTTGAGTACATAAGATTCTCAATTTTCCCCACAAGTTAACCCATTCATTTATTTGAATAAAATATAGAATTACCCCATTATATTTAAAGTCAATTTCCTAAAAATATTCAAAGGGAAATTATTTATTTAAATTATTAAAATAATACTCATTGATTTTCAAATAAAATAACTTATAATTTTATTAAAATCAATATTATTAAAGTAATTAAGTAAATTTTTTAACTTCATTAATGAACTTTCGTTATTAATTAAACTTAATTTAATTTAATTTAATTAATTAATAATTATATAGGATAATCATATTAATCTTTCATTTAAAATAAATTTAATTAATATATTATAACTAAAACTATATTAATTAAAACTTATTACTAAAATTCTTTAATAATTTAATATTCATTAATTATTAATTAATTTAATAACATTAATAAATTACTATTAATAAATAATATTTAAATTATTAATAAAATAATAATTTAAATTTCATTTAAATTAAATTAAAATAAATAAATAAAACCTTTATTTTTTTTAAATGGCATATTGATTTAAAAGGCCCACCAGCCTTTTTCTTGTGGGCACAAGCTTGGGTACCACTGTAGGTAGCATTCAATGATGCTACAACCGACAGTCCAGCCTGATGTCGCAGCCAATTAGTGGCAGGTACAGCTGGGGGTGGGGATGTCATGGCCCCGCATCCGCTTTTTATAATATATAAAAAAATTAATAATTTTTTATATAAATTATATTTTATTTAAATTTATCAAACAATAACCCCGCCCCCCCCCTCAAATATATATATATATATATATATATATATATATATATATATATATATAAACAATTGTCATTTTAGACTTATAGGAGAAATACAAACAACCATTCGAATTTCCAATTTAGAATCTCCATTCCTAAATTCAAAATCCTTTTAGGTTAAATCCCCATTTGTAAAATTACTGAGAATAGAATTCTAAGATATTCTAATCTTCATGAACATAGAAGATGCATACCTGAAATCCCAAATTACAATATTCGTCACAAACAAAATCAAACAAGCAAATCACAGTCATGAAGAAGACAAGAAAAGAAAGAGCGTAATAAACTATGTGAATAACCACAAGAATCTACCTGGACTCTAATGCTAATCACTATACCCAAAAAGATTGTAAGAGAAATTTCCCCCCTCTAAACCTTCCCTCTTCTGAAATTCTTTCCTCTTCCAAAATTCATGATCCCCTGAAAATGAACCCTCAATTGGTGATAAGGAGTTCTCTCCTAAATTCGAGGCACAAATTGTGTGATCACCCAAGAGGACTCCTTGCTCACCAGACTTTAACTCTTTATTATCTTTTCTTTATCTTATTCATGCACATTTATGAATTATAAAATAACTTTATTTAATTCACTTGACTCCTCTTTTTAATTAATTTATTAAATTTTAATCTCATGCACACTTTATGCAAACTTAAAACTCTTAATAAATTAATATATTTTCATGCTTTAATTTATTTTTGAAATGTATAATTGATAAAATATTTATTAACTTAAATAATAATAGTGTTTAACATTTATTTAAGAATGAACTCTAAAAATATTATTATTAAATTAAATTAATATTATCACGTTCTAAAATTAAACTTATAACTTTTATCTTTAAATTTAATTTTCTTTATTTAATTAATTTTCCAAATTAATTAAATATAATTAGATATTAAAATATCATAAAAAATTTCCATTAAATTTAATCATTTAATTTGACTTAATTAATAGAAAAAACACCAGACTTATATAACAAAGTACAAAAACACATCATAGATAAACACATACAAGATCAAAGTAAAGGGTTATAATCATGAATTAACATCATCCAACACATTCAGAAGGTAACTTAGATACTTGTCCTAATTTTCTAGGAAAAATGGCTTAAAGGTTAGGATTTGAACTTAAGAATTTATCTCTCCTCTCTTACCATTGAGATAATCCGATAGGGTATGCTCATCCTAGTAATTTAGGGAAGTCGATGCCCAGTACCTGCAAAGCTACATAAAGTCCATGCATGTACAAACAAATATATACTAAGCTAAATAGGCAATGGTAGGAAGTGGTGCATCATGTAGATCTTGACTAGCAGGTGACTACGACTCCCTTCCTTAACTACATCAAAAACATCATACATAAAGAAAATATACACGCACACCAAACACATGCAATATGGGATAAGTATCTATAAGAAAACACATATGATAATACATCTAACTAATCATCATCAATAACTAAATTTTCTATAATAATCATCATAAAATAAAGTGAATATGAAACGATATCTGATAATCTGAAAGATAGTGCTACTAATCAACAAGCATAAGTTGGCATAAAAGAGTTGGGCAATAATAATAAAACACAAACTAGGGGTAGGCACTACATTCACCCCTCCTAGACTTAGGCTTACTTTTGGAAGCCTACAAGAATGGGAAAACTAAATAACTCACTATGTGGGTCCCATTGGACCCTTTCCCCTTGTAGGAGGATTTGACTCTACTGAGAACACTATAATGATAATATCTGACATAACAAGGTGCTATAATAACCATAAAACATACTATTGTAAAACATATACAAAAGACACAAGTTTTGAAAATAATATAAGTTCAATTTTCAGTTTTGCCTATTTTAAGGTTTATGTATAATTCAGTTTTGAAGTTTAAATGTTTAAGTTTGAAAATATACCACTAAAAGTTTAAGTTTTACTTTAGTTCAACTAGTTCAATTTTCAGTTTGAAATAGATAAATATAAAAATTTCAATTTCAATTTTTGTTCATCTAGTTAACAACTAGTGGCATTCCAATATGCCCAAAGCTCCCAATGTAGAACTCGGGCTCTGATACCAGATGTAAAGCCCCGCCAAGGGATCCAAAAGAATTAACCTAAAGTTTTTACTAAGTTTGCCAAAAAAAAAATTATTTAAGAAAGAATAACATACACGTCAAACATAAATTAGTGCAAGTGATAACATACAATCATAATTAAGCAAACATCACAAGTTATATTCCTTAAGGATCCCAAGACATTGAGTCACATTTAAATTAATTAATACTAAGTTTAACAAATACCACATCCACATGAAAGAAAATGAAATGTCCCTTTTCTGATTTTACATGATATTTCAAGCCTCTAATCAGATCTTTAAGATCAAACAACCAATCTTTCAAAGATCCATCAATTTCTCAATAAACCCCAAATCGGGTATGCCGAAAATAGTGCCAAAAACTTCACAGCTTCACATATTATTAGTAAATCTGAAAGTGCACATTTTTATAAAAATTGCAGCAGCATAACAGCCTACAAAATTACATTTTCAGATCTGTATAACATTTACACAACAGCTCCCAAACGGAGGATAAAAACAATGCTCATCGGGCTCCCGAAAATAACACAGAATAGCCCGAAAACACCACAAAAATACTAATAATCTATCACAGAATTATAATCATGACCAAATACATATATTCAGCTCTATTTTAACATATAAAAGTCTGAAATACAGTAGCAACCAAAACAGATATGAAATATTCAACTGGAAAAACCAAACTCTTACAAAAAGCACACCCGAAAAATCACAAATCTACACTGTTCAGCATAAAGGAAAACTCTGCATGAGCATGCACATGGAATGGCTTTAAAATCCCATCCTTAGCCTTTCTAGAAACCTACAAACTCCCATTCTTGGGTTTCCTTCTCCACAGGTTTGGCAGCCTCTGAAGAATGACAAAGAAATGAGCAAAAATCAAGTTCTAGAATGAGCCCAAAATGCCTCCAAACTCCTTAAAAGAGGGCATAACCCTAACTCACGTCTAAGAGGGGTTAATAAAACATATTTTAATAATAATTTTCATTTATTAGTCCATTATCTTCCAAATATTATCCCCCTTTTTGGGCTTGCCTACCTTAGAAAAGATTATTATTTTTAATTATTTGAAAAGGGGACATGACAAGTCCTCCCCTTCCAAATATTGCTTGTCCTCAAGCAATGGCTGAATAATAAACCAATCAATCCACCTGGATCCCAAATGTAGTCATGAACTATACTATTGTCAATTAACACAAGCTCTTGCAATATCCTCTGCAATATAACCAAGAGGAATCCATAATCAAACTGATAATTGCTGCTCAACCAAACTCCAAAGTCACAACTTCCACAGTCAAAAACCCACGAGACACAAACTCTTAGAACATAAAAACCCAAGTAAAGTGGACAAATAAAACTACCAACATAGTAAATACCATCAATGCATTCCATTGGCCTATACAGAATGTACAATCCAACTCTGCAACAATGGTGAATGCTCCTGAATGAAACTGTACCAAGTATGGAGAATCCACACGATGTACAACTCCTGCAGTCAACACAACTCTGTAGATCATCGACCACTATCTCATAACCATAACTCCCATGCACCCCTGATGGTGAAAAGCCATCACAAGATTAACAGCAAGAATTGGAACCCAAACCAAATTGGCCTACCATCAACTCCTCAACACAAGGATCAAATGCTAACTGATGTACATACTTTGCAATATAATGTTGATAAAAAAAACCAACCTCAGTCAATAGCTCACCATGAACAAGTGATAAAACCCACTGTGACTGATCACCAGCTAAGTTAGCAGATGTCATAGCCAAAGGAGTAGAATCAATAACAACACCCGCTGAAGCATCACTCCGAAACTCCTGCTCTAAGTCACGTATTATCAAGCTGTCAACTGCAGAACCTATCACCATGTCGTGCCCATCACAACTCTCATCCCGAGGCATCAAACTATCCCATAATTGATGATAAGCACTAGGAACCAAAGTACATCTATGTATCATCATCTCATCAACATGGTCATCAAAGGTAAATTGATGAGCATACCTCACAATGTAATGCTAGTAGAATGGGCCAATCTCAGTTAGTGGCTCAAACTGCAATCTAGATGTAACTAACTGCAATTGATCACTAACCAAGTTGGAACTGACTACTACCTCTAAAGACATCACCAAGGGAGTAGTATTACTAGCAGGAACCATGCCAACTATTGGCTCACCAACATCACACATGGTCTTTGATACAACATCTCTAGTCTTCATGCCATTAGTGCTAGAGGTCACCACCATGTCAGGCATACCACAACAATTTGCTACAGCACCCAACTCAACTGAACCTGACTCTGGTGGGGATGAACCTGATATGTCAATGTTAGTATCAAGGATGGATGCATCCCCATCTCCACTATCTTTGACAATCTCAACCATGGACATCCTCAGATCATCAGACACCATAGCTTGTGACTGTACAGAATCTAGTAAAGATTGTAGTTGCTCTAACTCCATGGTCACCTTAGCCAAATGAAACTATGACTCCTTGAAAGCCAATTGTGTACTCTCAAGAATCTTAGAAGTCACCTCAAGCTACTCAATAAGCTCACTCACCTCATCTTCCTTGGCCAACAATGCATCATATGCTATACTGCCCCACTCCATAAGATAATCTCTGTCGGCTACCAACTGCATATAATCTTGTCTCAGAATCTGGATAGCCTCCCATAAAGAGTGGAACTCTGTCAAGGAAAGATAACTGCCTCCCTGCTCATCACTAGTAAGAGAACCCCATCCATAAACTACTAATAATTGACGAGCAGCATCAAAATGTTGGCAAGCGATAGCAATTTCTTGCTCACTAACTCTCAACTGATTAGACACATGATGGCACTAGCTTGATTGTCTCCTACAAACCTCCTCTGATGCACTATCTAAAGGAGTATCCTCAAAGTTGCTAGTCTCTAGAGTATTACCATCCATATCTTGTGAATCAACTCTAAAGCTCATATTAACATATGGAGTATCAAAAACTGTAGCACTGCTATCCAACTCCTTTGTACCCAAGGAAACTAAGTCTTCAAAACTGCCCACTGCATCCTCTTGGATGTCATCAATGCCAATATGATCCTGGGACTCATCTGTACACACTGCCAAATATAAAAGATCATCAACACATTCTAGCAAGTATGGTCAACTAGATATATGAACAAAGCCCAACACCGGTGTATAAAAACTAATACCAACATCGAACAAGCTGCTAGCACAAGAAAAGACAACACCGTGCAATCTGCTAATCAAATCCATGATAGCACCCAAACAAACACTACTACCAAAAAGTGTCAAAGATCTCCAGTCAACTGAATCCCAAATGCCAATATAACAATCTCGAGTCCATATCTATAAACTAAAATCAGCTAGTAACTCAAGGAAAATCCTCACTTGAGTAATATGACCAATACCAACTAACTCCAGATACCTGTCATGATGAGATAATGAAGTCACAATATTTTCTTTGTTCACTTTCAGCTGGGTGGAAAAATCGTGTGAAGTACTACCAGCCTCAACCTCATGTAATGAAGCATCTAACTGTGCCTGGTACTCTTTCTCAGCAAAGTCATGAATGCTCAATGTCTGCTCATCTCTACCAGGTATCTCACCATCATGCACAACACAATCCTCATAATCATCAACTTAACCCACTACCTCCTATGGTACAGTAGAATCTAAGACCTATGCCTGGCTATAAGCTAGTTTCTCAAAATCCTCATGCAAGTTCTTGGTAATTGTGTCATCTACCCTGTGAGAAAATCTGCCAAATAGAAATCTAGTCAACTTATCCACCTTAGCTAGGTCAGAAAACATGTCATTCATCATATGGTGGTGTTCAACCAACTGTTCAGACATGTCATGGCTTATTTTCTTAATTTTATCTTGAATGTCTAAATAACCATCTGATGCAGGAGCATCCAGAGGTATAAGGGCAATCCTATGTCACCGAAAAAAAAAATGTACTTAGACTTAGTTTATGTTTCATGTGTTTTCATTTTTGGATACCCATTTGGGTCAAATAAAGGTTCCAACTCTCATAGTTCCACTATCAATGTGTTTGAAAATCTCAAAAAAATAGGAGCATGTAATTGGGCCATCATTTTCGTAAATTAGAAGGTGTGAATTGGCCAGATGAATGCAATCATGATTTAGAGCATTCTAGAAAAAGAATCAGGTCAAAAGGCCCCACGGTTTGAAAGTTATTGCAGTTTTTTGAGTTTTGGAGGCCTCCTAAGAATGCTTCAAAGTCACGTTAGGGGCATTAAATGACCTCAAAAAGGGCTCAAAAAATGGGGGACAAGAAAATCTGGTCCATAGGGCTATAGATCACTTCGAGAGCTTTCCGAAAATGTAAACGGTTCGTTAATCGGAGCTACGGTTCAAAAGTTATGCCTCCCGGAAGTTCGGTTACCATTTCTGAATTCTTCTAGATTTGCACTGACTTCTAACATAGCTTCTGGAACCTTCTATTTGGTCGATGGATGCCTACTAGCACTTTCTAGAATGTACTCCTAGTCCTTAACCCTCTGGGGTCTATTTAAGGAGATTTATGGCATTGTAAAAGGTAGTTCGGAGTGGAGTTTGAGAGGAGGTACTGAAAGGAGAAATTATCTCCAGATTTATGCTATTGTAAGCCCTTAGGGCATGTTTTGAAGTTTATTTTCTCTATACTATTTGTATTAGCTTATTTTCTCAGTTAATATAATTTCTCCTTTTCTATTGTGTCCATTCTATTCTTGGATTGTGTCCCCATCACCATCCTTTCTATTGTTCTGACTCTGGATATCAATTGTCCAAGATCGTGTCCTCTGAGACTCTGTACTATACCTGTGCATTCTAGATAAAGTAGAGTGTAACTCCAATAGGTTATAACTTCTTCAAACACCAAGAACTAACATACAATTGATTAGAAGTAGCATGCAACCATATATTTTGACATGTAGTTGATTACAAGCAACATGCAACCACCAAATTCACCAAGAACTAACATGCAAATGATTAGAAGTAGCATGCAACCATAGATTTTGACATGCAGCTGATTAGAAGAAACATGCAACCACCAAATTCACAAAAAACTAACATTCAAATGATTATAAGTAGCATGCAACCATAAATTTTGACATGCACCTGATTAGAAGCAACATGCAACCATAAATTATGTCATGCAAGATTTGGGTAGTTGTCAAAACTGACATGCAAACTTCTACAAACCCTCAGGCTGGCAAGATCATAGCTCTAATACCACTGAAATGTCCCTTTTCTGATTTTACATGATATTTCAAGCCTCTAATCAGATCTTTAAGATCAAACAACCAATCTTTCAAAGATCCACCAATTTCTCAATAAACCCCAAATCGGGTATGCCGGAAATAGTGCCAAAAACTTCACAGCTTCACATATTATTAGTAAATCTGAAAGTGAAAATTTTTATAGAAATTTCAGCAGCATAACAGACTACAAAATGAAATTTTTAAATCTGTATAACATTTACACAACAGCTCCCAAACGGAGGATAAAAACAATGCTCATCGGGCTCCCGAAAACAACACAGAATAGCCCGAAAACACCACAAAAATACTAATAATCTATCACAGAAGTATAATCATGACCAAATAAATATATTAAGCTCTATTTTAACATCTAAAAGTCTGAAATATAGCAGCAACCCAAACTGATATGAAATACTCAACTGGAAACACAAAACTCTTACAAAAAACACACCCGAAAAAACACAAATCTGCACTGTTCAGCACAAAGTCAAACTTTGCATGAGCATGCACATGGAATGGCTTTCAACTCCCATCCTTAGCCTTCCTAGAAACCTACAAACTCCCATTCTTGGGTCTCCTTCTCCACAGCTTTGGCAGCCTCTGAAGAATAACAAAGAAATGAGCAAAAATCAAGTTCTAGAATGAGCCCAAAATGCCTCCAAACTCCTTAAAAGAGGGCATAACCCTAACTCACTTCCAAGAGGGGTTAATAAAACATAGTTTAATAATAATTTTTATTTATTAGTCCATTAGCTTCCAAAGATTATCCCCCTTTTTTTGAAACTTCACTTTTTTAGGCCTGGTTGCCTTAGAAAAGATTATTATTTTTAATTATTTGAAAAGGGGACATGACAGAATAATTAAAATTCCAAAGTCCATTTAAATAATATACATTTTTTCTAAATGCCACTTGGCAATAAAATTTGAAATGCTTAATCATCCACTGTACATGTCACAGGGTATAAAAGGTTGAAAGAATATACATTTATAAAAATGGAATTACATTATCCTTCTTGGATCCATGATACAAAGTACAATACAAAAAGTGAGACCATCCATCATAAAAGATATAAAAATCCATCATAAGATATCACCACCATCATAATGATACAAAGATAGAATGAGAGGAAATGCAAACAAGGAAACTCCAACCATGGTATCAATGGACGGATCTCAATGGTAAGAGTAAAAAGCACTACCACTTGACTGTGTGGAATAGTAAATGGCCCACTCCCACTGCACTAAGGAAATAGTCTCAAGTCCCAAACAAGATATATCAATCCAAAAATCAAAAGTAATTTCTAAGTCTAGGAAACCCTATAAGAAATCTAACTCAAAGGTTCCAAGATAAATTGACACCTAGACCTAGAGGCACACACAAAGACACGTACGAAATCTATACTGCTAATGGGCAATTTTCATCACACGAATCAATGCTAGGGTTACCCAGCTAGTCTTTTAATCCTTCAACCCCCTAGTGACCCTATGCAACACTAGTATCCTCTCATACTGACGAGGCATACTAATGAGTCAACTCTAAGGTTACCTAGCTAGTTTTTTAATCCTCTGACCCCTTAGAGACTATCTGTGATACCAATATCTTGTTAATTCGTTTTAGACCCATTTAATGAAATGTTATCACTTATTAAAATACTTACAATAAGTTACCCTGGCAGCCACTTTAGACCCCGACCCCCATTGCAAGCCACTTCCCAACTTAACATATAGATTACCTACCCTAGGCTCATAAAGTACAAATCAACGAATCAAAAATTTCACCTCAGTCCTATTCAAGTGACTAGAAAGTATCAAAAAGATAATCACAATAATCACATTAGTTCTCTATGGGTAACTGGAAAGCATTCCCCAAAAATATTGATCGAAGACTCAAAATGGTTAAGTCAAACAGGTCATAACATCCACCTCAGCTTCACACAAGAGCATTGGAAAGAAATAACGAACAATAAATACAAACTCATCATAATCATAGAGCATACCAGATACATTACCATGGTCGAGTTTAGAAAGATGGAGATCAAACCATCATAACATCATAATCACAGAACCCTCGAGCCTCTGGTAACATCCTAATACCGGTCAAGCTAGGATAACCATGAAACTCCAAAACATAGACAACATACAGATAACAAAGTATAGGTTTCATAATTTAGTTTGATTTGAAAACATATCATTGAGTTAAATGCTAGGTTTCAATTTTCGTTTCAATGAATGTTTTGAGTACATAAGATTCTCAGTTTACCCTACAAGTTAACCCATTCATTTATTTGAATAAAATATAGAATTACCCCATTATATTTAAAGTCAATTTCCTAAAAATATTCAAAGGGTGATTATTTATTTAAATTATTAAAATAATACTCATTAATTTTTGAATAAAATAACTTATAATTTTATTAAAATCAATATTATTAAATTAATAATTTAAGCAAATTTTTTAACTTCATTAATGAACTTCTATTATTAATTAAACTTAATTTAATTTAATTAATTAATAATTATATAGGATAATCATATTAATGTTTCATTTAAAATAAATTTAATTAATATATTATAACTAAAACTATATTAATATTAATATATAAATTTTAAAATTATTAATAAAATTCTTTAATAATTTAATATTCATTAATTATTAATTAATTTAATAACATTAATAAATTACTATTAATAAATAATATTTAAATTATTAATAAAATAACAATTTAAATTTCATTTAAATCAAATTTTAAAAAATTAAAACTTTATTTTAAAAAAATGTTGTATTGATTTAAAAGGCCCGCCAACCTTTGTCCTATAGTTGCAAGCTTGGTTGTTGTGGCTGGTAGTTTGACCTACTACCGTAGCCAATTGATGGCAAGTATGGTTGGGGGAGTGGGGATGTTACGGCCTTAGCTCCCCTTTTTATAATATATAAAAAAAATTAATAATTTTTATATAAATTATATTTTGTTTAAATTTATAAAACAATAACCCCCCTCCCCCAAATTATATATATATATATATATATATATATATATATATATATATATATATATTACAATTTTCATTTTAGATTGATAGGAGAAATACAAACAACCATTTGAATTTCCAATCTAGAATCTCCATTTCTAAATTCAAAATCCTTCTGGGTTAAATCCCCATTTGTAAAATTACTGAAAATAGAATTCTAAAATATTCTAATCTTCACGAACATAAAAGATGCATACCCGAAATCCCAAATTACAACATTCATCACAAACAAAATCAAATAAGCAAATCATAGTCATGAAGAAGACAGGAAAAGAAAGAGTGTAATAAACTATGCGAATAACCACAAGAATCTACCTGGACTTTGATGCTAATCAGTATGCCCAAAAAGATTGTAAGAGAAATTTCCCCTCTCCAAACCTTCCCTCTTCCAAAATTCTTTTCTCTTCCAAAATTTGTGGTCCCCTAAGAATGAACCCTCAATTAGTGATAAGGAGTTCTCTCCTAAATTCGAGGCACAAATTGTGCAATCACCTGAGAGGACTCCTTGCTCACCAAACTTTAACTCTTTATTATCTTTTCTTTATCTTATTCATGTACGTTATTATAAAATAACTTTATTTAATTCACTTGACTCCTCTTTTTAATTAATTTATTAAATTTTAATCTCATGCACACTTTATGCAAACTTAAAAATCTTAATAAATTAATATCTTTTCATGCTTTAATTAATTTTTGAAACGTTTAATTGATAAAATATTTATTAACTTAAATAATAATAGTATTTAGCATTTATTTAAAAATGAACTCTAAAAATATTATTATTAAATTAAATAAATATTATCATGTTCTAAAATTAAACTTATAACTTTTATCTTTAAATTTAATTTTTTTTATTTTACTAATTTTTCAAATTAATTAAATATAATTAAATATTAAAATATCATAACAAATTTCCATTAAATTTAATCATTTAATTTGACTTAATTAATAGAAAAATCACCAAAGACTTATATCACAAAGTACGAAAACCCATCATAGATAAACACATACAAGATCAAACTAAAGGGTTATAATCATGAATTAACGTCATCCAACATATTCAAAAGGTAAACAACTCATAAATTGGTCCTAATTTTCTAGGACAAATGGCTTAAAGGTTAGGAATTGGACTTCAAAATTTATCTCCCCTCTCTTACCATTGAGATAATGCGATAAGGTATGCTCATCTTGGAAATTTAGGGAAGACGATATCCAGTAGCTACAAAGCTGCATAAAATCCATGCATGTACAAACACATATATACTAAGCAATGTCAGGAAGTGGTGCATCCTGTAGATCTCGACTAGCAAGTGACAACGACTCCCTTTCTTAACCACATCAGAAATGTCATACACAAACAAAATATTCACGCATGCCATACACATGCAGTATGGGGTAAGTATCCATAAGAAAATGCATATGATAATACATCTAACTAACATCATGAATAATTGAACTCACTATAATTATCATCATAAAATCAACTGAATATGAAACAATATTTGATAATATGAAAGATAGTGCTACTAATCAATAAGCATAAACTAGCCTAAAAGAATTCGACAATAATAATAATATGCAAACTAGGGGCAGGCACTACAAGTAAGCTTCATTTCATTAAGTGGTATTAGAGCCATGTCTCTTATTGAGGATAAAGAGATACCTATTAGGGTAACAAATGTAGAACTTGCAATGATTATGAGAGAACAAAGGGCAACCAATGTTTCTCTAGAAAAGAGGTTGAAAGAACTTAAAAGAAAGTTGTACAAGAAAATGAGGCACATTATTAAGATGATAGGGATGAAGAACTAGATGACCCTAATTAGGATGATGAAGTGCCTACAAAACAACGACTTCAATTGAATGCTCTCAAGTCCATAGAAAAGAGGACCATGGAAGGAAAGTTGGAACTACCAACTTTTAATAGAAAAATGAATGCAAATGTGGCCTTAGATTGGATTGAGGCCTTGACAAGTTTCTTTGAATGTAAAGACATTCTAGAGAAACAAAGAGTAAAAATGAAAAGTCCAAGTTGAAGGGAGCAACCCTAACTTGGTGGAACTTCATCCAACTTGAAAGGGTGAAGAAAGGAAGAAGCATGATCTCATCTTGGGATAGAATAGTTGTACTATTTGGAGAAACCTATGTACCTGAAGACTATGGGCTACAACTCCATAGAAAGAAGTAAAGTCTTAAAAAAAAGGACTAAGACGTGAGTTCCTATATAGAAGATTTCCTAAAACTGTGCATGAAAATAAACATAGTGGAGGATGAGGAAGAAAAACTTTCTAGGTATATGAATGGCCTCAAGGTACCCATCCAAGAGGAACTAAGTCTAGACACCCCTACTTCTATGAACAAGTACTAATAGTTAGCCATCAAAGTAGAAGAGAAATGGAAGAGGAAACAAGACCAGGAAAGATAACAATAAGAAATTCAAGGGAAAGAACAACTCATGGAATAAGGGGTAGAATAATGGCAACAAGACTACTGATCAAAACCAAAGAGATAAGGATCGGGGAGAGTCAAGTTCTAGAGGAAACTATAGAGGAGGTAAATCCTTCACTAGAGGTAGAGGAAGAGGCAATGGCCCTATCAAATATTACAACTACAACCAATTGGGTCACCATGCAGGTAGGTATCTTGAAAAGAAGAACAATAACCAAGGGGAGAAGAGAGCATAGCTTATTAAAGAAGATCAACATGATAGCAGGGATCTAGAACGTAAAGAAGGAAAAATTTTGATGATGAGGTGGGATTTCTTGCAAATCTATCAAACCCAACATCCACCTCAAAGGAATAATATTTTTAGAACAAAGATCAAATGCCAAGGCAAGGTATGTAGTCTTTTGATTGATTCTGATTCAACTAAAGATTTTGTGTCCTTTAAAATGGTTGAAAAATTAAAACTACCTAAGAAGCCTCATCCCTTCCCCTATCCTGTCTCTTTTCTCACAAAGGTCAACAAACCTTAGTAACTAAACAAGCATGGGTAGAATTTTCTATAGTAGATTTTAAGGATAAAGTTTTTTTTATGTGGTTGGGATGGATGTCTCCCACATTTCCTTAGAAGACCTTGGAAATTTGATATGGATACCACACACCATTATAGGAAGAATGCCTATTCCATAACAAACAATGGGGTAACTTTTACAATGAAACCACTACCTGATCCTAAGGTAGAATCTATTTTAGTGACCATAGGAGAGAAATAAATGTTGAAAGAATTGAAGGAACCTGACTCCAAAGGGTTTATACTTGTTTTTAACCCAAAGGAGAACATTAGTTCTAAGGATAAAGAGCCTATACCTAATAAAATTAGAGACATGTTGATCAAGTATAGTGATGTGACTACTAGTGACTTACATAGAAACCTTCCCCCCCCCCCCCCCCCACCAAGAGATATCAACCATAAAATTGACTTAATTACTAGCTCATCCTTTCCTAATAAAGAACTGATGCAGGAGCATCTAGAGGTATAAGGGCAATCCTGTGTCACCCAAAAAAAAAATGTACTTAGACTTAGTTTCTGTTTTATGTCTTTACATTTTTGGATACCCATTTGGCTCAAATAAAGGTTCCAACTCTCATATTTCAACTATCAGTGCATTTGAAAATCCCAAAAAAATAGGAGCATGTATTTGGGCCATCATTTCGGTAAACTAGAAGGTTTGAATTGGCCAGATGAATGTAATCATGATTTAGAGCATTCCAAAAAAAGAATCAGGTCAATAGGCCCCACAGTTTGTAAGTTATTACAGTTTTTCAGGTTTTGGAGACCTCCTAAGAATGCTTCAAAGTCAGGTTTGGGGCATTAAATGACCTCAAAAAGGGTTGAAAAATGGGGGACGAGCAAAGCTTGTCCATAGGGCTATAGAGCGCTTCAAGAGCTTTCCAAAAATGTAAACAGTTCGTCAATCGAAGCTACGGTTCAAAAGTTATGCCTCTCGGAAGTTTGGCTACCGTTTCTGGATTCTTCTAGATTTGCACCGACTTCTAACACAGCTTCTGGAACCTTCTATTTTGTCGGTGCATGCCTACTATCACTTTCTAGAATTTACTCCTAGTCCTTAACCCTCCGGGGTCTATTTAAGGAGATTTCTAGCATTGTAAAAGGCAGTTCGGATTGGAGCTTGAGAGGAGGTGCTAAAAGGGGAAATATTCTCCAGATTTATGCTATTGTAAGCTCGTAGGGCATGTTTTGAAGTTGATTTTCATTGCACTGTTTGTACTAGCTTATTTTCTCATTTAATATAATTCCCCTTTTCTATTGTGTCCATTCTGTTGTTGGGTTGTGTACCCATCAAGTGGTATCAGAGCCGATTTTCTTGAGTGTGTAGACAGAGCGTCGACTGTGAGGCAGTTTGCACCAGGACTGTGTGGTTGTGGGTTCGAGTTAGAAGATGCCTCCATGAAGAGAGTGTGGTGGAAGGGCCCAAGCTATTGATCCTGAGGAGGTAAGAGCCCTCCAGAGACAGGTACAAGCATTGCAAGAGGAGCTTCGTAGAGGAGCAAATGTTGTCGCAGATGACAATAGTGAGGATGACAATGAAGAGGAAGTAATGGAAGTTGACAGGGAAGTTCTGAATCTTGTAGAGGAAAGGCTTTTTAGGGCCATTACTAAGTTTGGGAAAAGACCTACAATTGAAGTGGGTATATTTTCAGGAAATTTGAAACCAGATGAGTTGATCGATTGGATCAATGAACTGGAAGAATACTTTGAGTATGAGGATATAAGGGACCTAGATAGGGTTAAGTTTGCAAAGGCCAAACTGAAAGGCCATGCCAAAATCTGGTGGCAAGAGATTCAACTAGAAAGACTTAGAAGAGGAAAGGAGAAGATCACAAGATGGGATCGCATGGTGGACAAATTAAACAAGCAGTTCATTCCTGTGGACTACGAGCTTGATCTGTTTAACAAGATGCATGGGTTAAAGCAAGCAGGAAGATCAGTCCAAGAATATACAGAGGATTTTTATCGACTCCTGATTAAAGCGGGGCATGCAGAAGCAAATAAGGAGAAGGTTGCTCGTTATATTAGTGGGTTGCGACCTAGCATCTAGGAGGAATTAAGTCTGGTAAGAATGACCAGTGTTGAAGAAGCATACCAGTTTGCCCTACGAGTTGAAGAGAAGCTGAGTAAAAGGTTTGAAGGAAGATAAAGAGGGTGTGGTCAAGGAGGAAGGGGAAGTGGTAGATCATCTAGAGGCCGCAATGAAACTCAAAAGAAAAATGAAGATGAGGGTACTAGCAGGAACCAGAGGAATGAGAGTTTTAACCGCTCCCGTGATCAAGACTTTGGAAATCAAAGAGGAAGAGGTAGAGGACATGCACAAAGAAGAGGAGGCTTTCGTGGTACCTGTTTCCATTGCAATGAAGAAGGTCATCGTGCCTTTGAATGCCCTCAATGACAAGGAAGGATAGATAGGAGAGCTGAGGGCCAAGCTAGGGTTGCTCATGTGGATGAGGATGCACAATCATCACATTCAGAGGATGCAGAAAGAGGAGAGACCTTGGTAAATGAAAGAGTCCTACTAAGTGGTGAGAATGAACCAGGACAATGGAGAAGTTTGTTCCGTACCAGATGCAAGTGTGAGGATAAATGTTGTGATGTGATCATTGATGGTGGTAGCACTGATAACTTGGTATCAGAAGAGATGGTCTCTAAGCTGAAGCTCAAAAGGGAGAAACATCCCCAGCCCTATCGAATTTCTTGGGTAAAAGATGATCATAAGGTCCTGGTAAGTGAACAATGTTTAGTAAAATTCAAAATTGGGAGTTACCATGATGAAGTTCTCTGTGATATTATTTCGATGGATGTTTGCCATCTATTGTTGGGTAGACCATGGCAGTTTGATAGACATGCAATACATGATGGACATGCAAACACATACTCTCTGACAAAGGCTGGAGTTCGCCACAAATTGAAGCCCATGAAAAAGGAAGGTGAAAAGGTATGTAGCAGTGCTAGGATTTGTCTTGTTGATGCAAGGAAGTTTTTAGATGGCATGAAACATTAGCGTATGTGCTATGCTTTGATTCCTAAGAAAGATAAAGAAGGTAGTAGTGAAATACCATTTGAAGTTTTAGATTTACTAGGGGAATTTGGAGATATTATCTCTGATAATGTTCCAGATGGATTGCCACCAGTAAGGCAAATCAATCATCAGATAGATCTGATTCCAGGAGCTAGTTTGCCTAACAAGGCTGCTCACAGGATGACTCCTAATGAAACAGAGGAGCTAAATAGACAGGTTCAGGAGCTGTTGAGGAAGGGCTTGATTCGAGAGAGCTTGAGTCCATGTGCAGTACCTGCATTACTTGCACCAAAGAAGGATGGAGAGTGGAGGATGTTTACAGATTCTCGAGCTATAAATAGGATAACCATCAAGTACCAGTTTCCTTTACCAAGGATGGATGATCTTATGGACTACTTGAGTGGAGCTCAGTACTTCACAAAGATAGATCTGAAGAATGGCTATCATCAGATACGGATTCGAGAAGGAGATGAGTGGAAAACAGCCTTCAAGACCAAGGAGGGTCTTTATGAGTGGTTAGTCATGCCCTTTGGATTTACGAACGCTCCAAGCACCTTCATGTGGCTCATGAATGAGGTACTTAAGAAGTTCTTGGGAAAATTTTTTATTGTACATTTGGATGATATTTTAATTTTCAGCAAGACTTTGGAAGAACATTTACTGCATATTCGTAGTGTCCTTGAAAGGCGAAGGGAAGAGAAACTATTTATTAATCTAAAGAAGTGTGTCTTTGCAAAAAGGGAGTTAGTCTATTTGGGGTTTGTTATATCACCTGAAGGTCTCAAAATGGATCCGGAGAAGGTAAAAGCCATCTTGGAATGGCCTACTCCAAGGTCTGCCTACTGAGGTAAGATCATTTCATGGTCTGGTTAGTTTTTATAGGAATTTTATTAAGAATTTCAGTGGCATATGTGCACCTCTAACTGATACAATAAGAGGGGATAGAAAAGAGTTCAAATGGACTACAGCAGCTGCGAGAAGTTTTGAATTGCTGAAGAAGAAGGTGATTGAACAGCTTGTGTTGGCACTTCCAGATTTTAGAAAAGTATTCCAGGTGGATTGTGATTCTAGTGGTAGCGCTATTGGGGCTATATTAAGCCAAGAAGGTAAGCCTATTGCATATTTTAGTGAAAAATTGAATGATGCAAAGAAGAAGTATTCTGTTTATGATCAAGAGTTCTATGCAATAGTTCAAGCCTTAAAGAAATGGAGGCATTATGTATTGCCAAATGAATTTGTTTTGTATACTGATCATCAGGCATTACAGTACCTAAATAGCCAAGGTAAATTGAATCAGAGGCATATGAAGTGGGTAGAATTCTTGCAGAGTTATACATTTGTGTTGAAGCATAGAAGTGGAAAATCTAACAGGGTTGCAGATGCATTAAGTAGGAGACAGTTGTTGCTTACAACAATGCAAGTTGAAGTAGTTGGGTTTGATGAGCTCAAAAATTTGTACCCCGAGGATCCTAATTTTTCTAAAGCATGGAAAGCTTGTAAAGAACCTGTTGCTGTAGATAGAACCAAGTGGTTAGACTATTTGATTCAAGATGGCATGTTGTTCAAAGGCAGCCAATTGTGCATTCCAAGGAGTTCCATGAGGGAAAATATGATTAAGGAGAAACATAGTGGAGGGATGGCAGGGCATTTTGGTCGGGATAAGACCATTTCCATTTTTAGAGAACATTATTTTTGGCCTCAAATTACACAGGATGTGAAGAAGTTTGTACAGAATTGCCAGGTTTGTCAAGTTGCCAAGGGGTTTAGTCAAAATACTGGCCTATATTAGCCATTGCCTGTTCCATCAAGGCCATGAGAGGACATAAGTATGGATTTTGTTCTTGGATTGCCAAGGACAGAAAGGGGTAATGAATCAGTATTCATGGTGGTTGATAGGTTCTCCAAAATGGTACATTTCATTCCATGCCACAAAACTCATGATGATGTCCATATTGCAGACTTGTTTTTCAAAGAGGTGGTAAGACTACATGGTCTTCCAAGGAGTATAGTTTCTGACCGAGATACTAAATTTGTGGGGTATTTCTAGAGGACATTGTGGAAGAAGTTGAGAACAGACTTGAAATTCAGTTCCACGCATCACCCACAGACTGATGGCCAAACAGAAGTGGTAAATAGAAGTTCGGGCAATTTGCTGAGATGTTTAGTTGGAGATAAGCCCAAGGGATGGGATTTGATTCTACCACAGGCAGAGTTTTCTTATAATAACTCTGTAAATAGGAGTACTGGAAAATCACCATTTCAAATTGTATATGCCCAAGGACTGCACCAGAATTGAGGAAGATAGAACAAGGGGAGAGGACAAGTGTTGAAGCTGAAGAATTTGTTGAACACATCAAGCGTCTACATGAGGAGGTTCAAGCACACGTTATCAAGATGAATCAAGAGTATAAAGCTAGGGCTGATCAAAGGAGAAGACATAAGGAATTCCAAGTAGGGGATCTAGTCATGGTGCACTTACGAAAAGAAAGATTTCCAGTTGGTACTTACAACAAGCTGAAAATGAAGAAATTTGGCCCCTGCAAAGTTTTGAAGAAACATAACTCAGGAAATGCATATGAGGTGGAGCTGCCAGATGGTATTCACATTTCTCCCATTTTCAACATTGCAAATTTAATAGAGTATCATGATGATGGTGCAAATGAGGAGCTAGTTTTAGAGCCATGTCCAATTCCTGCTTCTAAGGAGGAGATAGAAGACCTTCTAGATCATCGTGTGGGTAGGAGTACCAAGAACAGGTAGTATGAAGAGTATTTGGTCAAATGGAAAGGATGGCCAATTGAGGACTCAACTTGGATTTCAGCAGCTAAGGTTTCCCATTTGGGATTTCCTCTACCATCCATAAAGTGACAGGGTCACTTTTCAATCTACCCTGGGTGTCTGGGTACACGACCCAACAAGAACCTTATAGGTTGACTCCAACTCAACATGTAGAGATTGAAAAAAATATGAATGATTTTCTTGAGAAAGGGTTGATACAAAGAAGTCTTAGTCCATGTGAAGTTCCATTAGTACTTTCCCCTAAAAAGGATGGAAAGTGGATATTATGTATTGATAGAAGGGCCATAAACAATATCACTATAAACTACAAGTTCTCTATGCCAAAGATTTAGGACTTACTAGACCAGTTAGGAGGTGTTTGCTACTTTACAGAGATTGATTTAAAATCAGGCTATGACCAAATTAGAATCAAGTTAGGAGATGAATTGAAGATAACATTCAAAAAAACTAAAGGTCTTTTTGAATGGTTGGTTATTCCATTTAGGTTATGTAATGCACCTAGTACATTCATGAGACTCATGAATTGGATATTCATTAATCTTATTGAAAAATTTGTTGTTGTATACCTTGATGATATATTAATCCTTAGTCATAGAAAAGAACAACAACTTGATCATATGGAATAAGTTTTGAGGAGACTTCATTAGCTTAAGCTAGTGATCAACTTGGAAAAATTCATATTCATGAAGAAGGAACTTATATCCCTAGGCATTGTCATTTCAAAAGGCACCCCTAAAATGGACCCTAAGAACGTTGAAGCCATTTTCAACTAGCCTCCACCAAAGAACCAAGGTGATGTAAGGAGTTTTCATGTCCTTTCCACCTTTTACAGGAAATTCATCAAGAATTTCAGTCATATGTGTGCTCTTATGCTAGAAACCATCAAAGGGTTAAGGAAGAAAAACTTTTCTTGGACCAAAATAGCTGATGATGTCTTCCAATACCTAGAGAATAGAGTATCCCAATACCCAATCTTGGTACTTCTTGACTACAACAAGGTATTTACTATTGAGATAGATGCAAGAAATTTGGAAATAGGTATTGTTCTAAGCCAATAAGGTAAGGCAGTGGCATTTTTCTCAAAAAAACTCAATAAGGGAAAGAAAAAGTATTCTACTTATGATCTGGAGTTATATTCCATGGTGCAAGCCCTAAATAAATGGAGACATTACCTAATCCCTAAAGAATTTGTAGTCTATACTAATAACCATGCCCTAATTTTTATTAACTCTTAGTAAAAGCTATCAGTCAAGCATCTTAAATGGATGGAACAACTATAAGCTTATACATTCAACATTAAGCACAAAAAGGGAGTGGAAAACAAGTTGGTTGATGCCTTTAGCAGAAGAATTGGATTGATACAAGAAGTTAAACTCTAGAGTGTGGGCATAGACTCACTAAAACACTTGTATCCAGGGGATTTAGATTTTGGAGAGGATTTTGAGGTGTGTGCCAAAATGGTAGGCAAGTATCATAATAATTTTTCTAACTATTTAATTTAGAATGAACCCCTATTCAAGGGGGCTTGATTATGCATCCCTAAATATTCCATGAGGACAAACATCATTAGGGAAAAGAGTTATGATGGATTGGGTGGTCATTTTGCAATAGAAAAAATAGTAGACATGGTCAAAGTTGGGAAACGATGTCAAGAAGTTCATTGAAACTTGCACAATCTGCCAACAAGCCAAAGGTGTATCCACAAACCAAGTATTATGACAGCCTTTACCAATTCCTAAAAGGCTTTGGGAATCAATTTCAATGGGTTTTGAAATGGGTTTTCCTAGAACAAAACAAGGATTTGATAGCGTATTTGTCATAGTGGATAGGTTTAGTAAAATGGTCCACTTTGTACCCTACAAGAGCACAAATGATGCATCACACATAACACATGTATTTTTCAAAGAAGTGGTCAAAATTCATTACCTAATTCAAACTATATTTTCAAATAGGGATGTCATGTTTCAAGGACATTTTTGGAGGATTGGTTTCAAGAAGATTGGAACAAACTTAACCTACAACTCTGCATATCACCCACAAATTGATGGGTAGACCGAAGTGGTAAATAGGTTACTAGGAAACCTCCTAAGATGTCTCACCAAGAAACACTCACAAAGTTGGGATTTTATCTTGCCTCGAGAAAAATTTTATTTCAATGACTCCATGAATAGATCAACTAGAAAAACACCTTTCCAAACTATCTATGGCCTACATCCTAAAGGTCCCTTGGATTTCATAGAGTTACCACCAGATTTCAGAGTCAGTGCATAAGGAGAGGAACTAGCAAAGCTAATCACCAAAGTGCAAAATGAAGTGAAGGAAGCCTTGCAAAAATCCATCATGTGATATAAAGAGTGGGAAGATAAAAGAAGAAGAGAAGTCCATTTCAATATTGGAGACAAGGTATGGGCATTCATGAGGAAAGAGAAACTATCCAAGGGTAGTTATAAAAAGTTACATATGAAGAAGGTTGGACCATATACCATCCTTAACAAAATGAATGAGAATTCCTATGAAGTATCTCTTCTCTCCACCTTGCAGATTTATCCAATATTTAACATTGCAAACCTTACTCCTTACAAAGGTATGGTAGGATCAACAAGTGAACAAGGTCAGCATGCTCAAGTGAATGAAGAATATGTTATCGACCTCCATCAAAGAAAACCAATTGAGTTAGAGGTAATACTTGAAACCAAGTTGTTGAAACAAAAAAGGCACAATAAGTACATGCAACATTTAGTGAAATGGAAAGGACTCGCTAACATTGATGCATCTTGGATGATAGAGGATCAAATAAAGCAACATGGCACCTGTATTGAATAGTTAATCTCAAGTGGGAACTTGAGTTCAAAAAGTCAAGGGAAGTATGGCATAGGAGTTCCATAAAAAAAATTAAGAGTTTTGATACATTTCAAGGACTTCTTCAAGGTCCTAAGAACCTTTAGGATAGATTTAAAATAGTGGCTATGCATTTGGACCCACTTGTAAGGCCTAGTTCCAAGTTTGGCACAATTATAAACCCTTGTTGAACTATGGTCAAAGGGTTTCCAAATAGCCTAGCACCTTAGGATAAATTGTTATTAAAAATTTTTAGCAATTTTCAATCCTAGATGGATCATTTAGATGAGTTTTGATCATGTTTTGATTAAAAATTGCAAAAGTTGCACAAATTGCAAAATTGCATTGCTTAGCAAAATGTTGCATATTTAGTAATTTCACTCCCCAATGGCCAAATTTGGTTTGAAAAGTTATTATGACCATGGAAGCCTACATAAGCCATTTTAGGTGGTTAGTAGAACATATTGTGTACTTTTTCCTTCAAATTAATAAAATACTTGAAATTTTCTAGCGAATTCCATGATGTAGTAGGTTGTACAAACATGTATAGATAGACCAGAAGGATTAGTTTACATTTTTGGATTGGTCAATGAATCACTTTTCAGATACTTTTGGTTTGAGATTTAGATCATTTTTCTAAATCAATTTATCTTAGTTTTTTATGAAAGTTGTCATAATTAGTTGCTAGACCTAGGGTTTCAAGCAAAATAAACCATATCTTGGGATTTCACCATGGGAATTTAATGGCCTCTAGTAAAATCTAAGTTTTGACCATGTACATTAAGATGGTTTTTCTTTTAGATTTTAATATGCAGGTAGCAAGGAGAAATTTGATGCCCTAGGCATGCAAGTCCCATTTGCATGCTCTTAGTGTTGGTCAAAAACTCCCTTACCTCACTCCAAAAGAATCACCAGGTCTTGAAATCAAATTTCTAACTTGCATTTGGGTGCCCCTTCATGATCTAATTATCAAATTGGGGTTTGGATATTGGAAAAGTGTACTTCCTTTGTATTTGGAGGCCTAATAGGTCTAATTGCCTAGAGGAAAAACTAGGTAAAATCTAATTTGTTTACACCATCCAGTCTTAGTGTTTTGGCATGTTTAGTAAACCCCAAAAGGGTATCTAAATCTATTATTTTATTACAAGGTTATGTGAAGATTTCTGAAGTTAAGTCTGATTTTCATAATCAAGGGCTACAAGCCTAGAATTGTGGATTTGTGAAGCAACTATTTGTCAAATATTTCATAGTATGGTTTTAACCTTAAATCCACCTTTTAATGGACCTAAATAGACCACAAGTTCATCCTTGAGTTACCTCTAGTCCTATTGTATGTTTTTGGGGTCTTCTGTCAAAAAGTTGTCATTATGCTTGTAAGGGAAAATTGTGATAACTTGTCCTATAGTAAGGGTTTTTCCTTGTGTTATTAGGATTTCCTTGTTTGGGGTTAGGTTTTGATAACTTTAACCTTCCATTTTGAATACTTGTGATTGGTTTTTGAGCACATTGGCAAGAGTAAGGACACTATTATTGGGCATTCCTTTAATGAAGAAGATCTTAAGGGCTAGTTTGTCTTCTTGAGTTTCTATACTAGGCTACATTGCATCAAGTCCACATATTAAATGATGGTAGATTTTAATAACACTAGTCTATATATTTTGAACTCATTACTTAAGATTTTATATGATAGAGTTGAGCAGAAGTGGCAATTTAGTTTGAATACTGAAAAATAAATTGATAGAGTTGAGCAGAAGTGGCAATTTAGTTTGAATACTGAAAAAAAAATAAGGGAAACTAATTTAGCCCAAAAAATGCCTGAGTTAGATAAGAATATGATTGCTAAGTCAACTGTGAAGCACAAAGTGAAGTTTTCTCCCAAATCTCAAGCTTTCTATATTTTAAAGAAGAAAATGGAAGATGTGGTAACCAAGAGTACATCAATTTGAAATCTATTTATGGGTTATCCATTAAAATAATAGCAGAGAAAGGTGAGCAAGAAGTAGCTGATACAAAAAAAGAGAACCTATTCAAGGAAGGTCTTATGGAGGGAAATGAAGGAATGATAGAGAAAGCCACAACTAGAGAAGAGAAATAGGATGTACGGGTTGTATTGGTGCCAAGTGCCAATCCCCTACATGGGAATCAAGGGAGACTCAGTAAGTATTAAATATGTTCTTGACAATATATTACATAATGTAAATCCTTTAATTGAGAATTATTTGAAGAAGATACAAAAATACTACCAATGTAGAAATTCTATGTAGTAATCCAATATTGGTGAGAGTGGATGAGATTCAAAAGGAAGAAGTTACATCAGATGTGCCCCCACCAACTACAAAGGTAAAGGAAAAAGAATCACATGCTCTACATACAGATCAAATTGAAAACCTTGAGTAAGAAGATGTTACAACAAAGACACCATCTACAATGCCAATAGTTGTCATTTAGATGAAAGAAATAGAAGCACAACCTATAGGTATACCTATGTCAAGCCTACACAATTCAAGTTTTCTAGCCATAGTGATTGTTGGCAAGGATGGAACATAAGAGAACAAGGGTCGGGAAGCAAGTCTTCTACCTATTCCATTGTGAAAAGATGAAACTCGAAATGAAGAGGAAAAGACTGAAGAGCCTAAGTTGACTACTACACTAGAGGAGAAATTTTCCACACAAACACTAGTAACTTATCTCTATAACTCTTCTCAATAATCACACTCTTCACAAGCCAAGTACACAAGACTAACCATTACAAATATCAAGGCTAATTCCCAACACACCTAAGAGTGTTGAAGTTGTATCATTTGCAGATGTAATCTTAGATGAGGTGATTGAGCTACCAAAGTTTGACTTGACCACAATCACAATTGAAGAAACGAGAATTCGTCACAATTGAAGAAATGAGAATTCTTCATAATTGAAGAAATGAGAATTCTTCAACATGTTCTACAAAGGAAGAAAAGGAAAGAAATATTAAGGAGGGAGCATAAGCAAAAGAAAGTCTTGCATGAAACTAAAGATATATTCATTCATACTTTCAACCTCCTAGGAATGAATGAAGCTAAGCCTATTATAGAGAAACTTCATTATCTAGTGGACAAGATAAAGGATGAAGACCTAGAATCTAATGTCAAATTATTAGAATGGTCTAAAAGAAGATTTCACACTAAAGTTATCTAGTGTCATTGCACTTAGATAGGTTGATCTAGCAACCAAGATGGAAAATTTCAAGGTGGTACATTACTAAACATTTTATATCTATACACTAAGCTATGTAATTTTGATCTATTCACTAAGGAAAATCAATAGGCTATTGACTAGTTGCAAGGAGATTTGCAACTCACAAGTAATACACTAAAACTATCTCCTTGTAATAGTCAGATATATTTTTAAAGGCTATTAATGACATAGAGTAGGCTTGCTAAGTTGCAAGAAAAAGATGGCAATATCATATCTACTCTGATCGATATGCAGTCTATGTTGACACCTCACATGGAAGTATTACATAAGGAACTAGCCTATGTAGAAGCATTGATGAAGAAAGATTTTCATCTTTCCACTCATGAAGGCTTAGTTGACCTAGTTGTTAATCTTAAAATATAGATTCATTCATTAGATGCAATATGTGATAACTGGGATGCAACATTGAAGATTATAATAGAGCTACACTAGCCATTTGTGGACAAACATACTATAAGTGAACAACCCATATGACATAAGTGTCAAAAAAGGGGGATATGAAGTTTTGGTTAATTTTGTGAAGAAATTTTGATGGAAAACATCTGCTTAGTAGGAGTAATGAAAGAAGAAACTGAAATGAAGTCTTTACTTAGGGGGAGTAATAAGGTATGGAAGATAGATGACAATTTTGCAAATTTTGAAATTTTATATTGAAGTCAAGCAATGAAGATACATTATTTGACTTATGCATTAAATAAGGATGTATATGCCATGAAAATGTGTATTTTCCACTCATGTCAAAGGGGGATATTGTTAATCTCATATTGGTTTTGACAAAGTAGTGACAAAACACTTAGTCATTATTCAACAAAGTAAAGTCCAAGCCGAATGCAGAGTGCATGGCGAGTGATCAAAGAAAGTTGAGAAATCGATACCAGCCAAGTGATCAAATCATGCCAAGCATAAGTTTTCATATAGTATATATTGAGTAATATGATAGTTAATGCTAATTTCTATAGAAGTTGAGTTACAACATTCAGAGCATAGTGAAAGTTGAGCATTGGAGCCTTTGGATGTTGAGTGAACATTTTATGTCAAATATGTTTATAATGGTACAATTTTTTATGTAAACCATTTTTGGGCCAACCTAATCATAATTTTGATTATAAGAGATGAGTATGGATTCATATTATGAATCCCTATGTAATGCATGCAACCAATCAGATTAAGTGAAGCATTAGGAAGCAATAAGGATCAATCGCAGTCGTTGATTCTTACCAAACCCATCTCCACCAATGTTTATTTAAGAAAGAAAAACCCTAAGAAGTTTATTATTACATGAGGAGATGAATGCTAAGGGTTTAGAGGGCATTCATGGTGGCTATGATGGCTATAATAGAGATATGAAAAGAAAAATCAATGTAGAGGATTAGAGACAAGAAGTGAGAGGATTATAAAGGATAGATCTAATCAGAAGGATCAAGATACAACTAGTAAAGAGGAGATTTAATACCAAGTAGAAAGGTTCTAACCAAAGATCAGGTGTTGAATCATTCTAATCGGTGATGCCAAGTAAATATCTTAACTAAGTAGTCCTAACAGGTTGTTGTAAATCTCTTAACCAAGTTCTTACTTTATTGTAAGCTGAAATCCTCTAACAAAGTGAGGCCTAACGATCTTTGTGAACCTTTAATAGGGAAGACCTTCGATAGGGTAGATCATAGCTTATGATCAAAACATTGTAGCCATAATAGGCCAAACTTTACAATTGTAGTAGTGAATGTTTGTGTGTGTCATCCCCACCCCAGTTTTACCTTTTCATTGGAGGGTTTCTAGGTAATCAATTTATTTTGTTATGTTTTATTTACTTTATGCTATGGATGTGATGCATGTTAAGTTATTCTAGTTTATATGCTAAGTTATGAGATGGATGTTGGTGATATATTTTAGAGGCAAAAGTTTAAGTGTTGATTCACCCCACCGCACACACCCCCCCCCCCCCCCCCCCCCCTCAAAACTTACTTTCCCATTGTTATTTCTAATAGTAAGTTATACTTTTGAAGGAAAAATCTAAAGCTTTTGATAAATTCAAGTTATTTAAATTGAAAAGTGAGAGAAAATCTAGAATGAAGCTGAAATGTTTGAGATTTGACTATGGTGGACAATCTGCATCTCGATAATTCAATTCATATAGTAAAGAACATGGAATAAAGAGATAGATGTATGCCCCTATAACCCTTAAGAAAAATGGTGTAGTATATTGAATAAGCATGACAATTCTTGATATTGCAAGGATTGTGATGTTAAAAGGAAAAGTGTCATAGTTGTATTAGAAAGAAGTTGTTACTAATGCATTTTACACATTGAATTGGGTTCCAATAGCATGAAGGATATTTCTTAGTTTTTCCACTAGGAAAAGAGCATACTAATACTATAACCAAAAATTAAAGAATCTTGTTAAGAGTGATAATGTGAAAGTTAATGAAATATTTTAGATATAGGAGATATTATGTACTAACGAGTTAGATAATAATGAAGATGACTTACTGCAGATCACAACACAAGAAAATTAGAATCAAAATAGATAATATGAAGTTTTGATTAAAGAAAATGACAAGGAATATAGGTTAATGATTCTCATTCCCCTAATACTTTGAGTTATGTAAAGATCAATCATTAAGAAGATCAAATTATTGGTGATAAGAATTAGGGAAATATGGCTAGAGGAAAGATTGCTAGAGATAAATTTTGTTTGATTTCACAAATTGAGAATAAAAGTGTTAATGAAGCCTATACATAAAATTCTAAAATAGTTGTACTATGAAAATCTACCTACATTTATGGTATGGACTAGCACAAAAGTTCAGATAAATTTTAGGCGAAATTTTCTAAAATACTTAAAGTTCACTATGGACATGTATGTTGAAATCTGATTGAAAAGATCACTATCAAAGAGGGAGATTGTTGAGAAAAATAAAGAATGTTGATAAAGAATATTTTCAATCATTGTTTTGTCACTAATTTCAAACCTACTATTTTCTGGAATGACAATTGCTTATCCAAGTACTATCACTTAGTTGATTGATGAAGAGGATTTAATCAATAAGATGCAACAAAAGCACCTAAGGGAAAGGTTGATTTATGGTTTTGTAATGAAGTACAAGGATTAGTTAAGACATTGATAAAATGATGTATTGAAAATACACTTGAAGATACAAAGGTTGGCCACACTTAGAAACTTTAGAAGTATAAGTTGTAACAAGGTTGTCTGCAAAGCTTGACTAAATTCATCAATGGGTGCCAAGCAAGATTGTTCATAATGAAAAATCTAGTGTGCTGAGTGATACAAAAGGAGCTGAGCAAGTTTAGGTGCTGAGAAAATTAATAGGTACTGAGCATCAGAAAGACTTAGTTGATGTCGAGTAACCCAGTATGTGTCAAACATCAGAAATTAAATAGTGCCAAGTTGTTGCATTATTTGAAAACTCAAAGATTTGCCAGATCTGAGCTGACAAAGTTTGTTACCTTGAATTTTGTGAACCAAATGGATGATAAGGATGATGAGCTGGTGGCACAAAATTTCATGTAAACCATTTTTGGGTGAATTCAAGAGGATTCTTTATGATGTTTCTAGAAGGAACAAGATAAGGGGTAGATTCATTGAATCTTACCTAATCCATTCGAACTAAAATTAAAAATGGGAAGATTCAAGAAGGAAAAGTATTCCAAACTTCTATTAAAGAGTTATAGGTCAAGAAGCAAGAGAAGTTGAGTTGCCAAGTTGTTTTAGTGGTTGAAGGGTTTAAGGAGAAGACATCGAGAGGGAGTAACAAAGTATAGAGACTCTGCTTCGATAGGTGACCACATACATGATTGCATTGGCACAATGAGCATGAAGACTCAAGGAGACAAAGCTTGAAAAGAGGAAAAGCTATCAGAGATGTAGAGACTAAAGCAAAGTATTTTTGTGAGCTAAATTGAGATCTAAAATCTACAAGTTAAGTTGTGAGTTGTATCAGGTCAAAAGCCCTTATTGTTAATCTCTAGCAATTGTACCAATTAGGTTAAAATCCTATGGACTTAGGTTGATTTAACAACCATTTGTAAATCCTTTAATAGGGTGGCATTCCAAGTGAATTTTATAAAGTCCTTTAACTAGGCCCACTTCTAACAGGCTAGTTGAAATCCTTTAACCAGGTCACATTTAACAGTGTGTTGTAGCCTTTAACAGGGCAAGCCTTTCACAAAGCATTACTTTAAAAGAGTGAGAATTGAGTAGCATGTTACTGGTGGTTTTTCCCAAATTGAGGTTCCATATAAATCACTACGTTATGTGTTTATTCTTCATATGTTATTCTTGCATGCTGATTTATCAGTAACTTGCTTAGAAGAAAGTTTAGCTTGGATGCATGATTAAGTTAAATGGGCTCACTATACTAGTGAAAAAGTTTTATTAGGACATTTGGACCTTGAATAACTGATTCACCCACCCTCTCAATTATTCTAAAGCATTTCTAACAATGTACCTACATTTTTGGTATTGACTAGTAAAAAAGTTCAAAAAAATATTTATTTAAGCTTGGATTCAATAAATGTACTTTCAATAGTGGTTTATACTTGTATTTAAATATGAAAAAAAATTGATTATTGAAGATTCTATGCATGACATCATTTTTTGTGGTGATTATGAGATGAGTATAGAATTTTCTAATGAGATGCATAAGGATTTTGAGATGTCTATAATAGGAGAGATTAAATTTTTTCTTGGTTTGAAAATTACCCAAACTTAGACAAGGATTTTCATATCACAAAGAAAGCATGTAAAATACTTATTGAAGAGATTTGGTATGGAAGATTCAAATCCAATTGGAACACTAATAGCTACATGATGTAAATTGAAAAAGTAATGAATTTAAGAGTACTAATCCAACAAGATACAAATATGATTCTTGGTTTGCAATACCTAACTTATACAAGACCTGATATATCTAATGTAGTTGAAAGTATTGCTAGATGTCAAGTTTAATAGAAGAAATCACATATTATTTATATTAAAAGAATATTGAGATACATAAAAGGAATAATAGATCATGGCTATTGGTATGACAAATATGGTGATTTCATACTTCATGAATACAATGATGTGGATTGGAAAGGAAATATTGATGATTAAAAGAGCACTAGTGGGGGATCATTCTTTTTAGGAAGAATGTTATTTTCTTGCACTTAAGTAAAAAGTAGGATTTTATTTCAAAATATATTTCCAAAAATGAATATGGTGTTACTTCTATTAACTATACATAACTTATTTGGATGGAAAAAATGTTATAATATATATGAGTTATTGTTGGAAATATAAGATAAGCTAGGTTATTGAGAGGGGATGGGTGAATCAATAACAAATAAAACTTAATCTTAATTCACCAATTAATCCTTCATATGTATTCTAATCTAATTGCATGCATGAAAAAATGAAAGCATTAAAATATTCATAACACTTTGAAACACAATATTGTAACCCAGAAACCTTCCAAATAGAAAGTAAAACAAGGGTGGGGATGATACCCACATGCTTTAGTACTATAGTATAAAGTTGGCCTATTAAGGCTTACAATGACTACTTTCCCTATTAGAAGCAATAAGGACTACTAGGTCCACATTGCAAAAGGATTTACAAACATATAGTGAAGTATGCACTCGATAGAGAGATTTACAAAAGACTATTAAGTCTACCTTGTAAAAGGATTTAACCATTCCATCTGTTAGGATGAACCAGTGGCTAACCTCTGATCTGTAACTTTGATTTTCTGAATGAGATTCCTTTGGAGTGTAATGATCATCTTGCTTTGATGGATAAATTTTTTTTTCTCCTTATACTACTTGTAGCTTTCTTACTTTGCACTTCTGCTCTTATATATATTCATTATATATCCATACCATTTATTTCTTTGGATGTGATACAATATATTACATATATACCAATCCAATTTACAAGTCATCAAAGTTGGCTACAATATAAGTTTCACCAAAATAAGCAAAGTTGTCTCAACTATAGGTACTTAGGTTCCAAAGACAAACTCGGTAAGGTTTTGACACTCGACAACCATTGTCAATGCTCGACATCATCATGCACTTGGTAGATGTGGAAGCTCGACTCATACTAATCACTTTCAAGTAGTCTAAACTTGATTTGCACTGGTCACCTGGTGAATACTATGGAACTCAGCATATAAACTAAATCACTTGGTTGACACTTCATTGCTCAGTCAACACTAGATTTACATCACTAAAGCTACAAACTTGGTAAACAATTGTAGAATTCGGTAGAGCTTTAATTGTTAGAATTATTTACAATAATTAAGAGGGGGGTGAATCAGTTATCCAAGGTTCAATGATGTCCAATAAAACTTTTTCTACAAATCATTAATGGCACATAACTAAAATTATCATGCATGCAATTAAACATTAAACAACCATGAAAAGTAAACATGAATCACACCATAACACTAAGGATTTGATAACCCAGAAACTCTCCAAGAATAAGAAGGTAAAACTGGAGTGGGGATGATACCCACAAAATAACTGCTCAATTAATTTCAACCACTTCTAATGGTCTGCCCTGTTAAAGGCCTACCCTATTAAAGGCTATAGCACATTGTTAAATGTGACCTTGTTAAAGGATTTAAGAACATTCAACTTGGAATGTCACCCTGTTAAAGGATTTACATAGAGCTGTTAGGCTCACCCAAGTCTTATGGGATTTGCAATCACCTTCTCAAAAGAATCTTTCATCCCTCTCTAAGGATCTCCTATCTTCCTCCTAAGGATCTCTTATCCTTCTCCTAAGGATCTCTTTATCCTTCTCCTGAGGATCTCTTATCCTTCTCCTGAGGATCTTCTATTCTTTTCCTGAGGCTTATCCACCTAGCTGTTAAGCTAACCTAGCAATGTAGGATTTTCAATATCTAATACAATGGTAAGAAAGTATTAGAAGGGTTTTGACCTGATACGGATTGCAACCCTAACTATGCAAATTTCATATCACTTTTCAATTCCTTTCTTTGCTTGGCTTCTCTTCCTTGTAGTGCTAACAGCTTGTTCACCCTTCAAGATCTATCTCCTTGAGTTCTTCCACTCGTTATGCCAATGCAATCTCTGGTCACTTGATCAACTCAGAGTCTTGATGCTCTGTTCTTACTCCTCTTGGCTTCTTTGCATGATTACACTTATGACCAACTCCCTGTCATGCATGCACACTTGACCTCTGACCTATAACTCCTTATAAAGAAGTTTTGTTCTTCATTTCTCGCTCAAATCTTAATTTGCTCTTGAGAAAATGGTATTGTTTTTCCCTCCAAATTTTTTCTTCTAGAAACTTCATGATAAATCCATTAGCATTCACCTTGGATTGTTTTGCATGGATTACATAGAATTCTGTGACATCTACTCATCATTCATAACTTCCAACTACTTCACAAAATTTGATGTAACAACCTTATCGCTACTGATCTGGTGAATCTTGTCTTAACAAATAATGCAGCAACTTGGCATTATTGGTTTACTGATGCTCGGCACCTTTTGTGTTACTTGGCTTCTTAATGTTATTTACTAGTGCTCGGCACCTAAAGCATTTCGAAACTTGAAAACTTACTCAGCACCCATTATCTTTTTTCTGCTACTTGGCACCTGAAGAATTCTGTGTTACTTGGCATCTCAGTAATCAATTGGCTTATACTGAAATTGAACTTGCTCAGCTTCAACTAAAAAATTGTTTAGCTCTAACTAGCTTGCTCGGCTCTTTCTAATGAACTTAGTTAATCCTCACATCTTTGATATGTCCTAGTGTGTCCATCCTCTGTGTCTTAAAGTATGTCATCAATACACTCTTTCATCAATGGCTTAGTTTATCCTCATACTTCATTACAGCATCATAACTTCAACCTTTCTCTAGGTACTCTAGTTACATCTTATTGATTGCCACCTCCTTGTCAATCAACCAATTGATAGTATTTGGATCACTAAAGCAATTGTCATTCTTGCAAGTAGCAAGTTTGACATTAATGACAAAAAAATGATTGAAAACATTCTTTACCAATTCCATTTCTCTTCATTCATGATCTTTTCAATCATTTTCAACAATATCCCTCTTTGTCATTGATGGCAAACCAAACTGATCAAATGATTAAGTTGATCAACTTAGTCACCACCAAAATCTGAATCCTTTGTTTTGCTTCTCCTTCTATACTACTACATCCTTACTCTATATTCTTGATCCTTCATAGCTACTTGCTGAATCTTATTTCTTCTTAATCTCCCTCTTTCTTATACATCTTTCATATATATCTCCCTCTTACTTTATATTGATCAGTTTCTCATACATCTCCCTCTTACTTTATATTGATCAGTTTCTCATATATCTCCCTCTTTGACATAAATGCTAAAGATGTAGCATCTTCAACATGCTAAATATAAGCTTTGCATTTTCATGTTTTCTCCTTCTGTCACCATGCTTGTGACTGATCTAGAATTTTTGCTCCTGTTGTCATCCTCTACATCATTCTTCTAATATTTCAATGATCTACTCTTGTTGATGCAGGGCAGCTTTTATGTTGCTTTAGACTACTTGAGTTAGGGGCATTACCCCCAACTTGCCTCTAAGATATTCATATGCATCCTTGGGCAATGGTTTGGTGAAAATATCTACAGTTAGTTCCTTTGTGTGAATGTACTCCATCTTCACTTGTTTTTTTTCCACCAATTCTCTAACATAGTGATACTTGATTGCAATATGCTTGGTTTTTGCATGCATTACTGGATTCTTGGATATGTTTATAGCACTTGTATTATCATAATATAGTGTCACATGTTTAGTTACCTCTTCTTTCATTCCTTTCAATAGATTTTTAAGCCACACAATGTTTGTGCAATTGACTGTTGCTGCCACGTATTCTGCTTCTGTAGTGGATTGAGATGTGCATGTTTGTTTCTTACTAGTCCAAGTAACTAGCCTTTTTCCTAAGAATAATGCTCCTCCACTTGTGCTTTTTTTGTCATCAATGTTTCCTCCCCAATCTATGTCTATGTATGCATTGAGCTCAAACTTCTCATTCTTTTTGTAATACAGGCCAAAATCATCAGTTCCTTTGAGATACCTCATTATCCTTTTTACTGGCATGAGATGATTTTCTCTAGGATTGGTAGAGAATCTAGGCACTATTCCAACTGCTAGTGCTATGTCTGGTCTGCTATGTACAACATATTGTAGTTTTCCAATCATAGATCTGTACATTGTTTGATTGACTTCAACTAATTCATCATTTTTAGATAGCTTATGTCTTGTTTCCATTGGTGTGCTGACTGGTTTGGAGTCTTCCAATCCAAACTTCTTGAGTGTCTCCCTGATGTATTTTGATTGTGTCATAAATATACCATGTTTTAGTTGATGTACTTGCAATCCTATAAAAAATTTGATTTCTCCAAACATAGACATTTCAAACTCATGTTTCATTTTGTCAACAAAACTTTTGCACAGTACTTCCTTTCCTCCAAAAATTATATCATCCACAAATATTTCAAATACAAGAATATCCTTACCTTCTTTTGATTTGATGTACATTTTGTTGTTATCATCAGTTCTTTCAAATCCTATTTGCACCAAATACTTGTGAAGTCTCTCATACCAAGTTCTAGAGGCTTGCTTCAATCCATATAGAGCCTTATGCAATTTACATACCTTATTTTTGTTCTTTTCATCAACAAAACCTTCTAGTTGCTCTATGTAAACTTCCTCTTCAAGGATACCATTCAGAAATATAGACTTAACATCCATTTGATAGACTTTTAATATTTTGAAGGTTGCATATGCCAGTAAGGTTCTTACTCCTTCCATTCTGGCAACTGGAGCAAAATTTTTCCATAATCTAGTCCTTCTTCTTGTGCATACACTTTACAAACTAGTCTTTCCTTGTTCCTTGTGATTTCACCATTTTCATCTAACTTGTTTCTGAACACCCACTTGGTTCCAATCCCATTCTTGTCAACTGGTCTTGAGAATAAGGTCCATGTCTTGTTCTTCTCAATTTGTTATATTTCTTCTTTCATAGCATTATACCAGTCATCATCTGTTATGGCTTCACTTACTATTTTTGGTTCAATTTTGCTGACTAGACATGTTTCATTTCTGAGTCTATTCCTTGTCATTGGTCTTGAGTTTTTATTTCCAATAATTTGATTTGTAGGATGATTTCTTCTTACATACTTTGCAATTACTGGTTCTTTCCTTGTTTCCATATTGTCTCTTTCAAAATCTGGATCTTCATGTATATTTTCATTAGGTATTTGTTCATTTTTTTCATGTTGGTTGTTCTCAAAGTCTGAATGAACATTTTCTGTATTCTGTGGCTTGGCTTCTAAATGTGTATGTTGTTCGACATTCACTGTTTGTGACTTGGCAGATACTAGATTTTGTTGTTGATGGTCATTATGAGCTGCAACTTCACCATCATTAGGTATACCTTCATAAAAGTATACAAAGCTCTTGTATTCCTCTACTTTCTTGGTGTTTTCAATACTTTGAACTTCTGCAAGCTCATCAAATTTCACATTTGTGTTTTCTACTACTTTGTTAGTGTTAACATTCAAGCACTTATAAGCTTTGCTTCTAGTAGAATAACCAAGAAATATGCTTTCCTCACTCTTTGCATCAAACTTTCCATTTCTAGACTCTTTATATATAGAGCATTTGCATCCAAATATTTTGAAATGTTTTACATTAGGAGAATGCCCATACCATAATTCAAAAGGTGTTGCATTTGTATCTTTCTTGACTTGAACTCTATTGAGTGTGTAGACTGTAGTACTTACAGATTCTCTCTAGTACTTGAGTGTAACATTTTTCTCCATCATTAAGGTTCTGGCATAGTCAATAACTGATCTATTCCTTCTCTCTACTATACCATTCTAAGGTGGACTTCTGGGTGCTGATGTTTGCCTTTTGATTCCTCTTTCATTGTAGAACTCTTCAAATTCTCTTGATGTGAATTCACCTCCTCTATCAGATCTAAGACATTTTAGGATCTTTCTAGTTTCTTTCTCAACTCTGGCCAAGTACCATTTGAACATTTGGAATGCATCTGATTTTTGTTTTAGGAACATGACTGTCATCATCCTTGAATAGTCATCCACAAATAGCATTATGTATATGTCACCTTTGTATCTTGGTACTTCTATAGGACCACACAAGTTATTATGAACTAGCTCTAATACTTCATTAGAAGTATAAGTCTTGCTTTTGAAAGTTGACTTGGTCATCTTCCCTAGTTGACATTGTTTGCACATGATGTTATCAAGTTTCTTCAACTTTGGTAGTCCTTTCACTTTTTAAATCTTGCTGATGCTTATCAGATTGTCAAAATTTACATGACATAGCCTCTTGTGCCATAACCATACATCATCAGTTTGAACAATAAGACAAGAAGCATCTTCCATGTCTAGATAAAACAAGTTACTCCTAGTCTAATCACCTTTTCCTATTAGACTTCCTTGAGAATCATAAATCTTAGCAATTCCTTTTTGAAATTCAACCTTATATCCTATGTTGCCTAACTGTGAGACATGTAACAAGTTATAATTCAGGCCTTCAACATAGTATGCATTATCACATGACATCTTTTCAATAAGCTTGATACTACCTTTCCCTTTGATCTGACATGGTGCATTGTTACCAAATCTAACACTATTTCCTTCATTTTGAATAAAGGTAATGAACTTAATTTTCTCTCCAATCATGTGATGAGAGAATCCACTATCTATGATCCATCTATCATTCTTGTTCATGCAGGTTACCAGGGCAGTTGCTTCTTCTTCATCTAATTCATCCTTCATAGCCACATAGACTACTTCATCATCATTTTCGTCAGAGTCTTCTTCAACAATGTAGCATCTTTTGCCTTTACCTTTATAGCACTTGTTTTCCTCTTTTTTGTTCTTGAAATTGCCTCCATCCTTGTAATTTTTCTTTTGTGTGCATCTGGCTACAATGTGACCAACTTCATTACAATTGAAACAAATGATTGGTAGCTTACCTTTGAATTTGCCTCTTCCTCTGTGAAATCTTCTTGCTAGTAATGCCCCCAATTGGTCTACATCATCTTCATCATTGTTGTTGTCACTAGATACATACTTTTCTTTTCCATTCTTTTTATTTGTTTGCACCTCATCATTGTCTTTTATCGTCATCTTAGCTTTGAATGTAGATTCAAACTTTTCTAGCTTGTAGTTGTCAAAGTTGGATAACTCAAAGGCAATGAGTCTTCCAATTATTCTTTCAAATGTCACTTTGTTGCTTGGTACACACCTTAGTGCTTGGATGGTTGATACTCTTATAGCATAGATGGGAAGAAAATTTCTCAAGTATTTGTTGCATATTGTTTCTTCTACTAACTATCCTCCTAGGCTTCTTATGGCACTGAATACTTCCTTCATCCTTGCACCATATTGAGCAGCATTCTCTCCTTCTTCCATTTTCATATCATCAAATTTTCCTCTTAGGCTTTCTCTTTTAACTCTCTTGACATTGCCATCTCCTCCATAGATTCTTGATAATGTATTCCACATCTAATGTGAAGTATCACATCCTTTGATGTCATCATACTCGGCATAGCTTAGTGCTGAAGCAATATCTAACATTGCTTGATTGTGCTCCTTCTTCTTGCTCATATCATCTGCAGTGAGGGGTCCTGCAGGGTCTACATGATCAACTATAATTGAGGTTTGTGCATAGTTGCCTATTGATCCGAGTTGTAGCTTCATCAGACTTTTCCATGCAAAAAAGTTGTCTTTGTTTAGCTTGGGAACCTCTCTCTTGGACATCCTAATCTTCCTACTGCTAGTACCTTGAAACAAATCAGCAGTCAGCTCTGATACCAATTGTTAGAATTATTTAGAATAGCTAAGAGGGGGGGGGGGTGAATCAGTTATCCAAGGTCCAATGATGTCTAATAAAACCTTTTCTACAAATCCTTAATGGAACATAACTGAAATTATCATGCATGCAATTAAACATTAAACAACCATGAAAAGTAAACATGCATCACACCATAACACTAAAGATTTGATAACCTAGAAACCCTCCAAGAATAAGAAGGTAAAACTGGAGTGGGGATGATACCCACAAAATAACTACACAATAGATTTCAACCACTTCTGATGGTCTGCCCTATTAAAGGCTACAGCACATTGTTAAATGTGACCTTGTTAAAGGATTTAAGAACATTCAACTTGGAATGTCACCCTGTTAAAGGATTTACATAGAGTTGTTAGGCTCACCCAAGTCTTATGGGATTTGTAGTCACCTTCTCAAAAGAATCTTTCATCCCTCCTAAGGATCTCTTATCCTTCTCCTAAGGATCTCTTTATCCTTCTCCTGAGGATCTCTTATCCTTCTCCTGAGGATCTTCTATTCTTTTCCTGAGGCTTATCCACCTAGTTGTTAAGCTAACCTAGCAATGTAGGGTTTTCAATATCTAATACAATGGTAAGAAAGTATTAGAAGGGTTTTGACCTGATATAGATTACAACCCTAACTGTGCAAATTTCATATCACTCTTCAATTCCTTTCTTTGCTTGGCTTCTCTTCCTCGCAATGCTGACAGCTTGTTCACCCTTCAAGATCTGTCTCCTTGAGTTCTTCCACTTGTTATGCCAATACAATCTCTGGTCACTTGATCAACTCAAAGTCTTGATGCTCTGTTCTTACTCCTCTTGGCTTCTTCACATGATTACATTTATGACCAACTCCCTCTCATGCATGTGCACTTGATCTCTGACCTGTAACTCCTTATAAAGAAGTTTTGTTCTTCATTTCCTGCTCAAATCTTAATTTTCTCTTGAGAAAATGGTATTTTTTTTCCCTCCAAATTGTTTCTTCTGGAAACTTCATGATAAATCCATTAGCATTCACCTTGGATTGGTTTGCATGGATTACATAAAATTTTGTGACATCTACTCACCATTCATAACTTCCAACTACTTCACAAAATTTGATGTAACAACTTTATCACTACTGATCTGGCGAATCTTGTCTTAACAAATAATGCAAAAACTCGGCATTATTGGTTTACTGATGCTCGGCACCTTCTGTGTTACTTAGCTTCTTAATGTTATTTACTGGTGCTCGGCACCTGAAGCATTTTGGCTTTGCTCGACACTTGAAAACTTACTCGTCATCCATTATCTTTTTTCTACTACTCGGTACCTAAAGGTTTCTGTGTTACTCGGCATCTGAGTAATCACTCGGCTTATACTGAAATTCAACTTGCTTGGCTTCAACTGAGAATATGTTTGGCTTTAACTAGCTTGCTCGTCTCTTTCTAATGAACTTAGTTAATCCTTACATATTTGATATGTCTTAGTGTGTCCATCCTTTATGTCTTAGAGTATGTCATCAACACACTCTTTCATCAATGGCTTAGCTGATCCTTATACTTCATTACAACTTCATAACTCCAACCTTTCTCTAGGTACTCTAGTTACATCTTATTGATTGCCACCTCCTTGTCAATCAACCAATTGATAGTATTTGGATCACTAAAGCAATTGTCATTCCTACAAGTAGCAAGTTTGACATCAATGACAAAACAATGATTGAAAACATTCTTTACCAATTCCATTTCTCTTCATTCATGATCTTTTCAATGATTTTCAACATGAATTACATGGTTGACATTGTAAACTGCAAGATAAGCTTGGTAGTTGCTAACCATCTGATTAAGTGTGTGTGTCACTAATAAAAAAAATTGAGTATAATGTCAAAAATCTCCCCCTTTGACATTAGTGAAAAAAACACTTATCAATCAAAGTTGAATTCTCAAAAAGTTCAAAACATTTTTTAGTCTCCATCCTGTGTCTTCAACTTGATAACATACTTTGTTTTTTAGATTTTTCAAATTTTCTTTTGTAAGAGATGTTTATTGAATATCTATACATGTATAATACTATGATGCTCCCCCATACATATATGTTCAACATACCTTGCATGTTATATACATATGTCTCATGTCTTTACATTACAATTTCTTATCTTTTCCTTTTTTATTTCATCGTCACATATTCTCCCTTTTACATATTTTCCCTCTTTTTGACATAAATGCCAAAGGTGTATGCTACATGATGATGCCAAAATGTGATAAGAAGTTAGAATGTACCTTTAAAATTAATGACATTATCTTGTCCCAATTTTCTTGCAACATCATGCTTGCATGTAATGCAATCTAAACTTCTATTGATAACTCCATCATGTGATCAGCTATGGAAAAGTTTTGGTCATGGATGAGAGTTTTGGCATGTATAATGTGTTTTTTCAATGCATCCATGTTTGGAAGAATCATGCCTTATATATCTACAAGTGTGGCCCTTATCCAGGCTTCCTCCCTTAGTAATTCTACTTGCATATCAATCAAAAATCTTATCTTTATGTAATAAGTAGAACAATAGCTTGGGTCAAGTGACAATTGGTATGCACTTGCCTTCAGGTCTTCATCTATCTTGGAGAGTTTATCTTTGATTTCCTAAGTAAAAATAGATGTATCATATAGTTTACTAAATAGAGAAGTGACATTGTTGGTAGAGGTTTCCAATGAGTTGAGAATAGTAGACAAGTCTACTTGGTATAGTGCAATCTTTTGTGCAACTAGCTCCAATACTTTTTTCAAATTTCTTCTCTGCTCTTTGCAACAATTTTTCTTGCCCATTCAGATATTCATTAAATTTATGAACAACTTTTGCTAATTGGGAAAAAATAGGTTGAGAAGTATCAACCTCGATGCTAAGTGCATCTGCAACTATGTTCTTTGCATCTTCTAGCACTTGATTTTCTTTGTTTCTCTCCTCTCTAAGTCTCTATTGCTTAGTTTTCTTTTGCAAAAGCTCACCTACGATATGAATTTGGTCAGGATTCAGAGTAGAGATATCCCAATTCAGGATAACTATATCTTCATCAAGAACAATGTCCTCTTCTTTATCTTTTCCTTTGCTAGAAACCTTAGTACTCAGTAGAGATATGCTCTCAACTATCTTTGTACTAACTACCTGTGCACTAGGAATAGTAACAATAGTGGAAATAGAAGAACTAGTAAGAAAAGTAGATATTGCACTGATTGTAGAAATACCTAGTTGTTAAGTAGCCAAATCTAATGAAGGAGGAAGCATTGAATGCTTATTAGATGAAGTGTTGATCACTTCAGTCAATGATGTACTTATCTGAATAGGTGAAAAGATTAGTTGAGTGCTAGGATTTGTAATGTTTCCCACAATCAACTTGGTAGAAGATTTCTTTGAGCTTGAAGTATTTAAAGCTTCTCTTGGAGAGTAAGAAAATGAGTCCATAATTGTTGCTATAGTCTTCTCGGGGTCAGTTTCCTCAATGCTCTAAATCTTAGGGGGATTCTCCCTGGTAGCTTCCTATTCTTGCTCCTCATCATCTTTATTATCATCATTTGTTTCTTCTTCATCATCATTTTCCTTGTCATCTTCATCATCATCTTTATCACTGATATGAACAATAAAATTACTCTTCTGATGAAGATTGAAGATGTTCTTCCATGTAGTAGTGGCATTATTCACAACATGTTCAATGTCATTGATCAATATCAAGCAAGTGTAAAATTTCAAAGTGATTTTTTCTTCATTTTGCTCCATGGACTCTTTTACTTCTTTATCATTAAGACTTGGTATGATTTTCCTCAAAGTCTACTCATATATATTCTTTACAGTTTTCTTGGCATGTTCCCATCTTGGCTTGATTCTTTCCATGAGTTCTTTGGAAAAAATTTTGTGCAAGTTGATCAAGTGAATATTTCCATTTACCTAGCTTAGACATAATCATGTCTTCAACTTGCTTCTTCTCCTATACATTTCTGGTCTCATATCTTAATGATTTAAAAAATTTCATGCCAACTCCAAAATCAATCTCTTTCAATTTCTCTTGAAATTTAGGTGGAGGTCATTTGAAAATAACATTCTCTACTTCTTCACCTAATTTTAATTTCTTTCTAGATGTTCTTCTTGTGAATACTGTAGTAGATGACTTGGTAGGTTTGGTTATGCTAACTTACCTTTCTTCTTGATTAGCTCTTCTTCTTTTGATTTAGTTTCATCCACCTCATCTTCTACATCATCTTCTACCATGTCATCTCCTTTACCTTCTATCAATAGGAGAGTAGAACTAGTTTGTCTTAGTTTTGCTATCCTCTTCTTTCCTTTCCGGACAACTTGAGGAAGCTTTATTTCTAGTTCAATTATGGCTTTGGCTTCATCATATTTACTAAAATATGTGACCTTGGGATCCACAAGTTCATTCAACAATGCCTCAATGATGTCCTTAGTGTCATCAATGTTAATCTCATAGCTTAGATGCTTAACACACACAACTCTAGGTTCGATTGCTTGTATGTATACCTTGTCATAGTCTACCATAAAATAAGCATCATCTTTATAATCTTCTACAAGTTTCTTGGGATTTTTAAATCTATTATTCATCTTTTATTTGAATGAATCAAACTAATTATTCATGATACTGACATAGTTCTCACCCATTTCTACTATATACTCATTGATATGGTATAGTACTGTAGTGCCTGCCCCTAGGTCACATTTTTGTTATCATTGTCGAACTCTTTTAGGGCTAGTTTTAAGTTGATGGTTAGCAGCATTGTTTTGAGACTATCAGATATTGTGCTATGGATTCAATTGATATGTGATGAGATTACTTAGACTCTACATTTCATGTATGCATAATGATTATTACATTATTTTTAGTTTTTTGATTAGATTAGATGGTTTATTATCACATGTGTTTTCTTATGGATACTTACCCCATACTTGCATGTGTATGGTGTGTGTGTTTGTTCTTGTATGGCATTTCTGATGTGGTTAAGGAAGGGAGTTGTAGTCACCTGCTAGTCGAGATCTACATGATGCACCACTTCCTGCCATTGCCTATTTAGCTTAGCATATGTATATTGTGCTTGTACATGCATAGTTTTTATGCAGGTTGCAGGTATCGGGTATTGACTTCCCTGAATTGCCAGGATGAGCGTACCGTATCACATTATCTCAATGGTAACAGAGGGGAGATAAATTCTCAAATCCAAATCCCAACCCTTTAAGCCATTTGTCCTAATTGGAAATTAGGACAAGTATCTGAGTTGAGTACCCTCCAAATACGTCGAATGATGTAATTCATGATATTAATCCTTGGTTTGATTTTGTATGTATTTGGCTATGATGGGTTTTTGTATTTTCCTTTATGAGTCTTTGGTGTATTTTCTATTAATTAAGCCTAATTAAAAGATTTAATTAATGGTTTAATTTAATGGAAAATTATTATGATATTTTAATATTTATTTTATTTAATTAATTGAAAAACTAATTAAATAAAATAATTAAATTTGAAGATAAAAGTTATAATTTTAAAATTGGAATGTGGTAATATTTATTTAAGTTAATAAATATTTTAGCAATTAAGTTTCGAAAATAAATTTAAAAGTGGAAAAGATATTAAATTTATTAAAAGATTATAGGTTGCATGATATGTGCATGTGATTAAAATATAAATATATTAAGATAAAACAAGTGGAGTTATTAAAGTTAGTGCATGAAATTTAAAAATAATAAATAAATTAAATTGAAAAGAGTAAAGTAAATATTATATTAATTATTGTTCATTATTTTAATATTTGTTCACACAGGAGTTTGTACTCTAAGAATGCACAAGTTGTCTGCACTTAGGAGTTAGCATATTATTTGAGCACATGGTGTCTACAACCTTATGACTCATCTAGAAGGTTGGAGAAGACTCATGCTTAGTTGTCATGCTTATCTTCTAGTTCTTTCTAGACACATTCTAGATGCATCTTAGAGGCCTTTAAATAGAGGCTCTCCTAGTGTGTTTGGACAAGCTTCAAAGCTTACATGCATTTGAGAAGTTCATATGCTTCTACATGCTCATATGCTTCTATAAGCACTTCTAGTCACTTGTGGGTTTCGGTTGGCTTGGGTCTTGGAGGAATTGCGAATGTTGAAGAAGGAACGGATTTTCTATGGACTTCTGAGGCATGGCAAATTAGCATCAGTGTCCAGGTGCACTCGTGATTTTCGCATATTCTATTTGCACTCTTTCTCTTCCTGTCTTCATCGTGTCTGTTATATGTGTTTGAATATTCTCTGTGATTGAATCTGCAATTTTGAAATTAGAATCTGGATATGTATGTTAATTTGTTGAGAAGAAAACAATAGAAAACCCTAGATCCAATTAAGGAGGAAATTAGATCTAAATCGGATTTGGGTTCGAATTAGAATCGAATTGCTAAATAGATTTGAAAATGGTTTCAAAACTTATAGTCAGACCTATTAGGTGGAATATTGAATAAAGTTAGAGAACAATTATTTTAAAAGGAAAATATTGTGTATATGTTCTCCGTAGAAATGTACCCATTCATATTTATAAATCTGCATACTTATGTACATGTATATATATAAAATGAAGGAAGGTATCACTCATATTTTGATCACCGAACTCCAACAAAGTGATTTGGACAGGATGAGATGAGAATAAGAATTATCATGGAACACAATAAAATGTGAAAAGACCATAAGAGCCCACTAAATAAAGGAGGATTAGAAAAACTCAAATAAAAGATTCAAGGGATACTCAAATAATGTTAAGGGCCATTTCAATATTTAATTCAAAAGTCATTCTCAAAATTAAACAAGGATATCTTACGTGGACCTTCATGGGGAGAACAAAAAGAGAATAAAATATATTTTATAGCCATTGAATAAGAGGAGATGAAGAAACCTGAAATTATAGGAGCTAAGTATTAAAGAGGTATGTGCTATAAATTTTAATATATTTTTTTGATTAGAAAAGTTATTCTTATTATTTTTATTAGGTAAATGGCTTAATTATGTAGTTTTTACTTCATATTATTAGTTAGAATATATATATTAAAGTAATAAATATGAATAACTCATATGTACAAAAATTACATACAAAGTCATTTCACATTCCATCAGTCATGCTATCTTAATCTTTATTGAACCTATACAATGTAATCTAATGATACTATGAAATGCTATAGTTGCAAGAATAATTACTCATATCAAAAATAGTTACCTATCGATATATTCCACTCCTTGGCATACATTATATAAGTTTCATAATGTCCTCATTATCAGATTCAAGATACTCAGTGACCAGTATACAAATCAATATTAATAAAGGCAGTGGATTGGTTGACATATTTCTTAAAAAGGGATATTATCATTTCAAAATACAAACATAATAAATTGCTATCTCAGTTATTAAGACAAGGAAAAAAATCAAATTGTATGTTAAGATGGAAGACTTGTTTGATGTGACTAAATTCATCACTGAGCATAAGCAAGAAAATAAATAAATTCCTCATTGGTGGTAGAAAATTTTCATAGCACCACTTGAATATACACATATATATTTGGAGATAGTGATTGACAAAACATCCACATAATGTATCTCATCAAATAGATAAGTTGACCAAATCATTGTTAATATAGAAATGATTTAATAATCTTGGAATCTCAAGTATCTTCTATAATAAGAAATAATTGATTCATATGATTAGTCTCTCTCTTATGAAACATTTTGGTACAACCCAAATGTGCCATCCTAAGATACATAATGGAGATATTTATGAGTTGCATTAAAATTGATTGTAAGCAATATGCATCTAGTCACGAAAGTGAATAGATGAAAATGGAGTGTAGTTGAATGGTCAAATATACAAAATCAAAGACTCAATGTTAAGTATGTAACACAATATAACATGTTATGCAATTTGAGAAGTATAAATCATGCCCCCAAAATTCATACACCCAAATAAGTAGAAATTTACATTATGGAACACTGGATAATTACATTAATCAATGTTTCATTTCCATGGGAGGCATTGTTTTTCATGAGCCTTTGCTAGATTCATTAATATCAAGGTTGTTGATGTATAGATAAGTATTTATTATTCTTAAGTATTACATTTATCTACTCAGTATAGTCTCTTTCTAATTTTTTATTTTTATACTATATGAGTTATCTTCCTTGATCTTTTCCTCTGAGAATGTAACTGCAGGAATGATATCAAGACTCAAAGGGAGTTTGACACTTCTTCAAAAGCAATCATGGATAAGGAGCTCTACTAATGATATTCAAAGGGAGTTCAAAAGTTGTTATGAGTAATAAAATGATTTTAATGGGTATATACTTTGTGAACATCATAAGAAAATGAAAAAAATTTCCTTAAATAACTTGCATGATCATACACTGGGTATTAAGTATGTAAAATTGTTCAAGAGTTGGAATTTCACATTGTGAGGGGTAAATATAATAAACAATGTTCAAATTCCCACTTGAAATTGACATTTATGGATTGTCATAGAAAGATAAGTAATTCTTACTCTTGAGTATTTCAGCTATCTACTCACTATAGTCTCTCTCTTTCTTGGTTATAAATTTATATGTACTATAAGAGTTAATTTTCTTTGACCTTTTTTTTTTTTCCTTCATATCTGAGGATGTTCTTGCAGGAAAAGAAGGTTGGTACTTTACATATGCTACCAAATATTGTGCAGACTCAATCTTATGAAGTAGCTCCAAAGAAGTTGTGATCTAGAATTCATTAGTCTTATGATGATCAAGTTGGATAATGTGAGGATCTTGAAACAAATATCCATGATGATTGTGATTATGAGTATCCTTCTTTATTAAGAGGGAGTCTAACATTTCTTCTAAAGCAATGTTGGAGCTCAAAAGATTTATAATCAGAGGGAGTCTAGAAATACATGGGTGTGTCTTTGTGATTTTGATGGGCCTACCTCTATGTACATCATGATGAAGTATTGACTTATCACTATCCACAATCCTCAACTGGTGATAACCTGACTTAAGATCAATCTTTGAAAATACTCGATCACCCTGCAACTGATCGAAGAGATTATCAATTCTATGAAGAGGGTATCGGTTCTTGATGGTTACTTTATTCAATTTTCGATAATCAATACACAACCTTAGTGATCTATCCTTCTTCTTAATGAAGATCACTGGTGCACTCCAAGGTGACACACTAGGTTGAATATGCCCCCTCTCTAGGAGTTCCTCCAACTGAATCTTTAGTTCACTAAGCTCATGAGTAGTCATCCTGTATGATGCTTTCGATACTGGCTCCAACCCTAGCATAAGATCAATATGAAAATCCATCACTCTAGGTGGAGGCCTACCAGGGAGCTCTAAAGGAAAAACATCTACAAAATCCTGCAATATAGGAAAATCATCAAGGGATGGCTCCCCCTCTGAATCTTCCTCCTTGTTGCTAATGATGATAGCGAACAACTGTCATTCCTTTCGCATGCACCATCTAAGCTACATAGCGGAAATCATACAAAGGGATATGGGTCTCTTAACCCCAAGGATCACTCTAGAGATACCATCCTCATCCACACATTCCACCCTCTTCTGTCAACAATCCATCTTGGCATTGTGGGCATAAATCAAATCCATGCCAAGAACAACATCATAAGAACCTAGAGGGGTAATGCATAGATCAGACTTTGTGGACATGTCTCCAATTTGAATCAAGCAACTATGCACCATGGAACTAACTGACACTCTGGCTCCTGAGGCTAACTCTACCTCCCAACTGACCTCCTGACTAACTGCCACTAGCCTACAATGCTCCACAATAAAAGGAGATATAAATGAATCAGTAGCTCCGAAATCAAATAAAATAGTAACCATGCTACCCTGAATGATACATGTAGCCTCAATAACTATAGCCTGATGCTCAGCCTAGCGGTTTTCAACCACTGCAAAAACTCTGTGGGACCTACCTACGTCACCAATTGTCAGCTCTAAAAATGCCCCTCTCTAACCACCAGATGATTGTCCCTGAGGACACTCTCTAGCTATGTGACCCATGCCACCACAAGTATAGCATGGTCCTCATGTGTAAGATCGTGCACCCTATGATCCAGACTGCTGTGGGCCTCCTGACCTATTAGATCCACTAAAATTACCCCTAGAAGACTGTTGAGTCTTTGTTGATTGTGACTGTGGGGTCTATCCTTTTTGATCTTGCCTCAGACCCTATGAATGTCACTGCTTGGGCTTGGAGCCCTAATAACCCTATGAGGATTTCTGTTGTTGCTGTTGAGGTTTCTACTGGTGAGATTGTTGGCCCTTAAAGGACACTGCTATGTAGTTCTAATTCCCTTTCTAAGGAGGTTTTTGCTGGGTAGAGCTTTAGTTCTGAGATCAATCCCGTGACTCCTATCTACCTCGAGTATCCTCTGCAACTAGTGCAACCTCAACTACCTATTTCAAGGTAGTAGGAAAGGCCATATGAACTGGACCCTGAAGGGAGAAATTCAGACCAACGATGAATCGATGCACTCGATGTTTCTCATCCTTCATGTACTCAACATATGGAAGGAGCTCGACAAACCTACTCTCATACTGAGCTATAGTGAGACCCCTCTAATGTAGAGAGTGAAACTTCTCAATTTGCTTCTGTCTGAAGTGCTTAGACAAGTACCTCTCCCTGAATCTCTCTAAGAATGACTCCCATGTGAGGGTATCCATGCTCATGCCTCCTATAGTCTCCTCTTGATGCCACCAATTGGAGGCATCTCCCCTCAATTAATGAACTACAAGACGTTCCTTCAGATTACTCTCATAAGGATGTAATCCAAAGCATCGCTGAAGACTCTGTAACCAGGCCTTTACTACTATCCTCTCTGTGGAACCGGTAAAGAGTGGTGGCCTGAGTCATATCAACTCTTTGATATCATCTCCTATATGTCTAGGAGGTCTATTGAGTGGTGGTCCTCTCTAATGTATCGACTCACCCTCATGCTCACCCTATCCCTCAACCTGCCTTGGTGGAGGACTCCTATTCCTCTCTCTATCTCTGGCCCCGCCTCCTCCGAGAACCTATGCTTCCCTTTCGGCATTCTGCTGCCCTAGCTGTACTATAGGTGCTACCCTCTGCTGGACTACACCAATCAATGCCTAGAGGACATCCAAAATATTCTGATTTGGATTCAATGGTGGAGGTAGTGGTGGTGGTCTATCCTCTTGTCCTACTCTACCACCTCTCACCCTATGACCTCTACCTCATCAGTTGCTCTGAGTAACAGGAGGCATCCTACACTATTAAAGCTTTAATTAAGTTCAGAAGCATAATGGTTTTAGGTTCCTAGTGTTGAAACATGGGCTCTAATACCAAAATGTCATGCCAAAAAATATATGGGCAAAACACACACAATTTTTATTTTTTTATAAATAAGAACTATGATTAAATAAGATAACATGGTCGTAAAATATTTTAGATGATTACCTATAATGGAACTAATTGTTCGAGTAGTTTAAAATTCAAATAACTATAGGTACCTTGAAGGTAGATACAGATTCCCATCGATATAAAAAGGTTACAACTCAGTTTGAGCATTTCATAAGAGGGATGATTTCAGTGAACTAAAAGTTTCTTAGTAAATCAATTAATTTAATTAAATGACTAGTCCATCAATTTGCTATAATAATTCCTTAAAATATTACCTCCTAAGGATGATGATAGATTAACACAACAACTTATTCAATACATTGAAATGACCTACTAACTAAAATGACATCTATCTCTTAATTATGTAATCTTTTTTAGCATCAATTTAATCATGATCAATATATCACTAACCTCATAATGAACTAATTAACTAGTCCCTTCTATTAACTTAATAACTTGATCGTCATAACAATTTAAATCATTTAACATTAAGAGAATTCGAAACTCTAGAAGATCAATTAAATTTAACTATTCAACGCATGCTACTACGTTTTAAAATTTTAATTCCAAAGTCTAAACTAACTTAAAAATTTTCTCTAACATACTTATATCAATGTAATTTATTAATCTATCATTTATAATTAAAATTGAAGACTAGACTTATTTCAATTCAATCGTTAAGTAAATCTAAAACTTTATTCTAAACTATTATAAAATTTAAGTTCAACATTAAAATGCCAATATTAAGACAAATCTAATTAACTCACAATTATAAAAACTAATTAATAACATAAAATCAATTTCATCTATAGCAAAAAGTAACTAAAATAAAACTAACTAATTTAATGCTATCTTAAAATAACACTAACCACTTTCTAAAACTATTTACTAACATCTATACTAACATAAAATAACTACTGATCTCAATATTAAATTAATGTTAATCATGATTTAAAATATCAATAATTTCTATCTAATACCAACATATCCTATACTAACCTAGTCTACCCACTAACCATCATCCCTAAAACTAACCTAACATACCTACTAGCCAAGTGGCCTAGCCACCACTTGGCTTCCCTTCCAAGACTCCCATGCTGCCCAATGTGTCTGCATGCTGACATAGGTCTATCAGGGTAGACCTGACCACTCCCTTCCTTGCGTGAGAGCTGGTCATGCAATCTTTCAAGCACATAGGGGGAAATATGGAGTGGAGTGGGGGGGGGGGGGGGGGGGGGGGGGGGGGGGGCGTAAGTTTAGCAAGGGTTAAATTTTTAAACAAACTTTGTTGTCCCCCTTGAAATGACATCAGTACTTGCTGCAGGGGGATTTGGGATTGCCCACACCTAGTCCATAAATGAGAAGGTAGAAAAAAAGTAAGAGAATGGGGGGAAATAATTAAGTGGGTGAACTTTGAAATTTTTATTTATTTAAAATATGAATTGACATGAAGACCTAGGCAAGTACCTTGCCTCTTTTGCCACAAGGAGTTTAATGCTAATGCATTTAACCTACACCAAAATTCGGCAGGAGGTGATTTGAAGCTAGATTTAGTGATGGCTACATAGCTCTAGGTGTAAATACTAAAAGTTTTGTTGTTGAGAGAAGGTAATAGGATATACATTTATATGTTTTAATTTTGAATTTATTTAATTTATATGGAATAAAGAATTAGCAAATGATTTTGTTGAATTTACAAAGAGGAATAATTCAGAGAATATTATCTGTGAACTTGAGGGAAATAAAATTTCCTCTCATACATTTTCCAAAGAGCTTTTTACTCCTGGAGATGCACATTTTTTTTTTTGAAGCCAATATTTTTCTAAGTGTTGATATATTTTTTTGCTATATTTTTTTTTTTGTTATACAAGGAGTGATTTCTTTCCTAGTAACAACATTGTTTCCTTTTTCAAGCATACTATTACAAATATGTGTATAAGGTTATTCCTCTTTTTTTTTTCCTTTCTCCTATAATTTATGTTTTATCAACCATCATATAACAAAGGTATATGTTCCTTTTATTCAGAATTCAAGGTGATGCATAATCTTTAACCAAATTTGATTTTTGTCACTGATATACTTTAGCAAAGAGAGAGGTAAATTTGTTGTCCACAATGTAAGATTGTTCATTTCCTCTTAAAGCATGTAACATTGCATTGAAAACTCAACATATCCAATTTCTTTTCCTTAACATATTTGAAAACTTGAGAGTTCATACTTCAAAAATATTATCCATTGATCTATTTTCTCACATACACATGCATAATTTGAAATCACATAAGAGCAATGCAAGGAAGTTTTCACAATCTTTTTCTTTTTCTATTATTCATCCTAGTTCAAGGCTCCATCAGGAAAGAACCAGTAAGAAAACTCGATCTCCTTGCCAAATACATCAAGTTTAAATACATTTTTACATAATGTTACAATTCAATTGAAATCTCTTCTAGGGCTTTCACAAGAGATATTTTCCAATGTCTTCAATGCATCAAGGGAACCATGGGAAAGAAAAGAACCAACATGGAGGTAAAACAACATAATAAGATGAACAATTCAAGCATGCATTCCCAACCCGGTTTTGCACAATAGGTTCAACATTGAACCAAAATAGGGGGGAGGTGAATTTTCTCAATAGGAGATGTCAATCACCATACCATAACATAGCCCTTTTTTGGGCCAACATTCAAGAACTTTTGTTTCTCTACAAATGCCCTTTCGAGGCCGATATAACAAGGGTATTCATTCCTTCCCTTCTTCAAGAATTCAAATTTTTATACAAGGTATGGGATGACAAGTAGGGGCCCATACACCCTACCCTCTTTCCCTCCTCTCACCATGGGAGGAGACTCTACACTATTGAGGTCAAACTAAGGCCCTTCCCCCATACATGGCTACTTCTTCCCTATCCAAGGGTGAGTGATGCAAAAAATAATCCCCATGAAATCCCCTCAAAACAAAACATCAAGACCAGCATAAGAATAACATCAAGAACAAGTTAAAATCCCTCTGAATCAATCCCAACACACAAGCAAGAAAAACAAAGAACAACACAATGCCTTATGCATGATTCAAGCATGAACAACATGAAGAAAAAATTCAAAAGAGTGAAGAAATCCTACCTTCACAAAAAGTTATGGTAAAATGGTAAGTTGAGAAGAGCTTTTCATTTTCTTTCTTCAATCTTCCAACTTTCTCTAAAACTAGAGATTGGGTAACAACCCCAAAACTCCTCCAAAATGCCTCTAAGTATGATCCTTAACTCAACTAGACTTCAAATAACCTCAAGATGAAGTTTGAGTCACCAACTCAAGAAAAGAGACAATCCATTTTCGCAATCAACCAAAAATAGGGTTTTTGAGTGACCCTAAAAGTCAACCAAGGAGGCTAAGAGGGTGGAAAGTACTCCCAACCCATACCCTTACCCCTAGGGTACTTAAATTTAATGTTTTTAAAACTTAAAGACTTAATAGGAGACAAATAAAGCTAGGAGAATAGTAAGACCAAAGAACAACCTTCAAATAATTACAATACAAAGATAGCACAATTTAACAAGGGGTTCAGTTCCGTCTTTCCATTGGATTTTCCAGCTAAATTTTCTGCACGCTCATTGCACACATCAGTAGTTCAAGAAACACATGTATATATGTAAAAATATGTATCAAGAAATTCATGTAAATTAAAACATCCATTTTTTACAAATCAATTGTTTATCTCATTCTACTCATTAAAATTGGAAAAATTAAAGTGTTAGTTCTGCATTCATTCACTTCATCATCATACATGTTCATAAAGCATTAAATGACGAAATCAAATATCTGAAAATAAAGCATCACACATTATAAATAGCATAATAATGTTCAGTGCATCAAATAATATTCTGACACATCGAGTCATGAGTATCAAAATAATAATGTATCATCGATGCTAGGATGGGTTGGGGCGAGGCCTCGCAATCAAATTGTCGATAGCACATTATGTTAAATTGTAGTTCAGTCAGATTGATATTATCATGAGATTCATTATAAATGGTAAATCATCATTAGCTATATATTCTTTATACATACATATTATTATATATATAATATATATATTACATATTATATTATATATATATATGTATATATGTATATGTGTGTATATATGTATATATGTATATGTGTGTGTGTATATGTATATGTATATGTATATATATACATATACATATACATATACATATATGGTTAGTTATATTAAATATACTAACCAATGATGATTAGCAATAGAGGCATGTCTCCTCCTTCTCATATTTATATGAGAAGCAAATCTACAATTGGAACACATCAATAACAATGGCAATGTTATTACATTTGTAGAGATCCTAAAATTTAACAAGATGAGAAATTCTAGCTCTGAAAATAGTTTTCAATGTTGTTATGATGGACCCAAGCAATATTCCAAAAAATTGAGGATAGTACTCGATACTTTTTGAGTATAAGTATAATTTAAGAAGAAGTGATCTCTATCTTCATAACCTTCTTTACATAGGTTGCACTGATCAACCACATTGATGCCTCTCTTTTTTAGATTGTCCTAAGTAAGAATTTTATTCTGAAGCAATATCCAGTAAAAGATTTTTATTTTTGGAGTAAGACCTTTTATCCAAGCTCTAGTCTACAAAGGATGAGCACTTTTCTCCTTAGATTTGAATGCAAATGAAACTTTGAAATAGCCACTTGCATCAGCACTCCGCATTATTTTATCTTCCTTATGGGGATACAAACAAAAGGTATTCAACATAATCTAGATATTATGAAAATCCTAGTTAATATCAACAAGGCTAACCCAAATGTTGTTAAACCAGTAATGTCCCACAAGAGTGTCATACAATTGCTTACATTTATCAATCTGGGTCCTATCCTCAAAATCCTCAACTAGAGGATGGTCCAAGATCCAAGCATCTTCCTAGAATCTGACCTTCTGCCCATTTCTACTTAAGATGTTCTTAGCTCCCTACATAGCCCCCTAGATGGCAGAAGGGGAGAGAACATTAGGATATGAAAGAAAGTTAGATAAAGAGGGAGTATTAAAAAGGTACTTATGTTTCTGTATAGTGCTCCACTCCTTATCATCATACACTCGCCACCCCTGCTTAGCAAGAAGAGCTTTATTCATAATTCACAGTGACCTGATTCCCAGACCATCATCCCTAATAGGCTTACAAATTTGATCCCAAGCTATCAAAGCCATTCTCTTCCTTTCTTCAGTGCCAAACTAGAGAAAATTCCTTTGGATTTTTTCAATAGTATCTACAAATTTTTTTGGAATTTTCAAGAGACATAAAGCATAAGTAGAGATACTTTGGAGGCAAGCTTTAAGGAGAGTGATTTTGTCATCTTGGCTCAAAAAGTTACCCTTTCAGCCAACAAGTTTCTTATTAAACTTCTTACTGAGATCATCCTAAAATGAATCTAAAGCTTTAGGCCCCAAAGGGAGACCTAGATAAATACAAGGAAAAGAACCTATTAAGTACCCAATAATTTTAGCAATTTTGTTATGTCTTAAAACTAGGGTGTTAACAAAAAACACAATTATAGTTGAATTACTCTAAGTTTTTCTATGTAATTAAACAATATCATTGCTAGACCCAAATTCAAAAATATGTGATAAAAAAAATCCCTACACTTGACTCAATAATATGAAGACATTATTTTCCTAATGTTCTTTAGGTCTTTAAGCTAACTCACATGTTTAGGTTTTGGGATGAGTTTGAATATGAGAACCCAATATGTGGGTTAGTAAATTTTTTTCATTATGGTTTTTATAGGTTTGTGTGTGTATTATACACCTCACTTCAAATTGATAAGATGGAGACATAAAATGTGAAATGATATATATACATATACATATATATCTAAGAAAAATAAAAATAAATAGAAACTAGACCCTACAAGGACTCCCTCAAAAAACTCAAATCCAGTTTACACCTAGACCTAATTCGAGGGTCCAGAATGCAAACCCATGAACTAAGTTTTTAAGACAATACACACCCATAAATGTATTACACATGGCTAGTATACCCAACTAATGATTTACATGATGTTGGCATACTTTTGGACCCACAATAATTATTTTTTAATCAAGCCCATGTCTCATAAATAATGGTCAAAGGTCAAATTTGTACCTTCCCTCAATAATCTCTTACATCTGTCATATAAAAAGGTAGCATTTCAAGAATTATTTAGCTCTGATGGGTTCATCCAAAGGTTCATTCAGGTCACCAGGTTCACAAGTTCAATAGTTCAAGAGTACAAGTTCAAAGTTTAATAGTTTAAAATTTAGAATTTAGAAATTCAAGCTATGTGGGGTTTTTGTGACACTTAAAGATGTGGAATACTTGTAATCAAATAACTATTTTTAGTTGATTAAGAGATTCATGTATCATAATATTCTTTAGGGCTTGCACAACACTACCCATTGTTTGCAAAATATTAATGCAAAATATAGTAGGTCTTGGAATATCTGCAATGGTAGCCATAGAAAGCTTAAATTCTCAAATGGTAGATTACTTATGAAGAGAAAAGGTTTAGATTACATTATCAATGATAGTGTATCTGCATAATTGATAACTAAGAAATGCAACATATAAACATAATGTAAGGCCATTACTAAGAATGGATTGCAGTTCTATATTTGGGCCTACAATTGAACTCACAGATATGGCACTTCAACATATTCTATCTACAAAGGATGTTGTTGCTAAAAAGATAGAGCATATATACACAAGTCCTTAAAATGCTACAATTTCTTAAATTGTGAGAAATTGTAAGCTTGAAGGTTCTCTTATGGTTAATGTTTTGAAGTAACCTAGAAACTAATGACGTTGGCTAAGCTCTACGCTAAATGTACTAAAGACCAAAAAAAGGTCAATTTTTTTTACAAATTCATGAAAATGTAGTAATTTTTTCTCAATTTTTTTTTTTTTTTGTTTTCGATCACAAAATATGTAGATCATGAAGAAAAAATAGATATGTTTTTTTTTTAAATAATATATTTTTTATGTTTTGGAATTTGATCAACAATACATTTTCTCTAAAGCTTAGCCACATCTAAAACAAATTATGATGTTTTAAGTTCTTTGGTAGGGTATATAGTGTGTTGGAAACAATTATATTATCATTTATGTTTACATAGATGTTAGTATCAACTGAGAAATGTTGAGTTTGCAGTATAACTTTGTATATCTAAGTATTAACCAAGTAGCCAGGTAAAGAAGACTTTCCAATATTAACAGAGCAGTTGGTTAGTAAATGGATTCCTACTTGTAGTATTGACCGAGTGGTTGGGTATCAAATACTTGCAGTATTGACCGAGTGGTCAGGCATCAAATGCTTGCAGTATTGACCGAGGGGTTAGGCATCAAACACTTGCAGTATTGACCAAGTGGTTGGGCATTGAAGAAGTCATAGTGTCAATCGAGTGTTCAATCCTAGTATTGACCAAGTGACAACAAAACGTAATTTTCAAACATTTTATTAACTAAGGCCCACTATTTGCATGTTTATTGATGTTTTAGAAGGGTATTCAAGCCAACTTTTCCTTTGCTTATGATATATAAGAAAGGTCAAAGTTGCGAGGACAAGAAGTAACAAGTGAAATATTAAATAAGATGGATATGTAAGTGAAGGAAAAGGTAGAGCAAGAAAGTATGGAAGATAAGATACAAAGAACATCTGATCATGAAGGATCTAGGGTCAAGCCACAATAGAGATCTAAATCTGCAAAGAAAGTTGCTTCATAAATCAGGTAAAATTGTTGTTGCTTTCTAACCATTGTAGTAGTAAAGAAATCTCTTAACAAAGTTGACTTAAAAGTCATTTTGTAAATCCTCTAACAAGGTAACATTTCAAGATTGAAGGGTGAATGCACAAAGTTAGGTCGCAATTCCGTGGAAGTCAAATCTGCAAAATGAGACCTCTTAGAAACAGGTACCCGATTTTAAGAAACGGGCACCCATTTTCGGCTCGAGTACCTGACCCTAAATTTAAAAAATAGGCACCCGTTATTTTTAAAAATCGAGTACCCGTTTTTTATTTTCAAAAATCGGGTACCCGATTTTTATTTTCAAAAAACGGGTACCCATTTCTCAAAAAATAAAATATTTGAATTTTTAAGAAACGGGCACCCGTTTTTTAAAAATAATTTAAAAATTGGGTACCCATTTTTTAAAAATAAAAAACGGGTACCCATTTCTTAAAAAATTATTTTTTTAAGTTTTCAGCAGATTTTACATGTCGCTTTTAGCTTTTCAAAATGGGTACCCATTTTTTGAAATTCAAATAACAGGTGCCCGTTTCTTACAACATGAGGTGGGATTTTTTTTCCCTGCCTCGGATTTTGGTTTGGGATAGGCTTAGTGAGACCAAGCCTATGCCTTGGCCTCTCAAGATTTGGCTAAGGCACTGAATTGACAAATTCATTCCTTGCCATAATTTTTAGAGGGTCTTCCTGATCAATTTTTTTTACGAAACAGAAACCCATTACAGCTCTCACTGTCTTGATTTCATAAATATAAATTTTATAGAGTTATGATTTTATTTACTATTTTTTTGTTATTTTTTAATCAAAGGTGGTACCTAAATGTAAAATAGCAATGTTCACTAAAACTTTAATAATTTTTTTAGTTTATATTTTTTCCTAAATTAATTTATATGTCATCAATCTACATTCAATTCGTTTGAAGTTAAAAAAAAAAAATTTGAAAAAAGTGAAATTTTGATCAAATTATGGTGTCCGTACACGAGAGGTTTTAAAATTTTCTTTTATAGCCAATTAAAAATTAATTTAAAAAAATATTCATTAAAAAATTCAAGAAAAATATTCTCATCAATCTTTGGTGTGTCGGGTAACTCCATTTAAAAGGATTCACAAAAAATCATTCATTTGTGTCAAATTATGGTGTTCGTACACGAGCGTGGTATGGTCTTGAAATAGGCATTTTGGAAAAGTGGTTTTTAAAGATCTATACCAAAAAAATAATCTATCATATGGGTATACAAATAAATTACATATTCAAAAAGAAGATTCTAGGCACTAAAATTTTTATTTTTGAATATTTTTTTTATATTTAATCTCTAAATGGCTCAAATTTTGGCATCAATTGACAAAATATTTCAAAAACAGGAAAAACACTTCCACTTTTTGGCCAAAAGTGAGACCCAACTTCTTGCACTGACCCTGAAGTGTTTGAAGACCTCTAACCAGGCCACTCCTAACAGGGTGATCTAAATCCTCTAACAGTGTCATACTTAACAATATGTTTTGTATCCTTTAATAGGATTGGCTCCTAATAGGACTTACTTCAAAAGAGTGAAAATTATTGTGACTAGTTGCAAGGTGGTTTTTTCTCAAATTGGGTTTCCACATTAAATCTTAGTGTCATCTATGTTCGTGCTATTTGCTTATGCTTAATGTTTTTCCAACTAAGTTACTAAAGGTTAATATAGTTTAATAAATCTTAAGTTTTCTTTGTTAACTGAGCATCAGTAATATCCTAGTGTTAACCAAGATATTCAGTACTACATGATCTGTAAAATTTTGTATTGACATCTAAGGGACAAGGAATTTTTTTGTGGTAGCTGATTCACCACTCCCCTCTTAATTACTCCCTTACATTTCCAACAATAGTGTTGCCATCCAAACAAATCAAATTATACAAATACTAGGAGAGGAAATACTCAAACAATCATGGAGGGAGAGCTAGGTTAGTGAAAGTGGATAATGTTACCCATTTCCTTCTACATTTGGTGGTGAGTGGGGGCCTCTATCTCAAGGTCCAATATATCCTTCAATTTGAGGTGGTACCCAAGGGAGAATGATAGATTATTCAAAGAAAAAAATCCAAAATCATGGAATAAAATATCAAACCTTATATTTGTTTAGTCTCTTGTTGGTGCGGGTTGGTCATATTCAAACTCCAACTCATAATTTTCCTTCAATGAGTGCACATATGTAGATATTTCTTCTAAAAAGGCTCAAAAATTTCCTGAATATAGATCACTTGCGGTAGGGCCAACATAAATATTTATTTTAAATCAAATTAAAAAAGAAAGGGGAATTCATCCCTATATGATGCCAATACTTGTCTATTGTGCCAATAAGGCAATAACGATTAAAAGCAACAAGGGCTTTGAGGGAGCTGGAGTCCCTGCCTATTTTGTATTTGTAGATATGTTTATATATTGTGTTTGAATATGGGTGAGTAAATTTAAATTTGATCTTGTACTTTTTTTTCTTAATTTTCATATGAAAATTTAAAATAACCCCTGGCAAAAATGCTTCTGACCAATGAGATAGAAGTTGATTTTAGAAATATGACCATCAGAAACTTTAGAATTAGAAATCATTTTTATAATGTCAATTAATTGCAGTGGTCTAATGAAAACATTAGTTCCCTTGTATATATAGGCAGGGACTAATAATTTAATGGCTCTTGGACATGGACTTCAGTTTCAAAAGTATATATTTAAAAACCATGTATTAATCTTTTTAATTGTCTATATTAATCTATCATTATCATCTTTAACTATTCCATCTAAATTAGTTTATAACTTAAGAAATACACATTAGTTACCAATATCACAATACACATTAGTTAGCAATACACATTAATTTAATTGTCCACGCATTCATTTGTGTGAGATGTAATGACCTTCAAAAACTTGAATGGGAACGCAAAAGAGTCCAAAGATTTCTTAGTAGGTTGGTGTCTTAAAATATTTTCCAAAATAATTATCTTTTTTCTCCCCATATCTAAAAATTCTCAATTGGTTAGCCTACTCCACAATTATAAACAATCTACTCCATAGTACAAATGCAGACTCCTTTACCCAACCATGAAAAATAGCTTAATAGTATATTCAAGTTTGGCAGCCAAGACAATCTATCCTTGAAAAAAAAATTGAAGCCAAGACAATGCTTGCAAGTAAAATCTTAGCCATTCATATGATACATTATTGAGACGTGTAACATGTAATAAAGAAAACATCAATTTGCTAACTTGAACAAATAGATTATTGAACTGTGTATGTACTTTTTATATAATTTTTTTTCATTGTTTTATTTTATTTATGTGTTTTATTTTCATTTTCTGTCAGATAACCAATAGGTGTATTCATTGCAACATTGATGAGTTGCACACTTCGTTTCATTTACACACGTTTAATAAGCTCACAAAAAACTTATTTCTAGAGACATGGCCACCGTTGAGTTGAAATTGAGGATATCAAAAACTTTAATTTTCTAAGACGTGACCTCTATTAAATGCAATAAATTCATACCGAATCCATTATATTCATGATATGTTATCATCAAGACAAGACTCTTGACAGGATAAATGCTTTCTTATATATTCCTGAATTTTCATGATTCGAAATAATGAGATAATAGGAGTGAAAAATAAAATTTGGTTGCTGGAGCAAATTGAAGGAGTGAGGTGGCTAAGATTGGAAAGAAAAATTCAAGTTTCTAATGATCCTAATTAGAAACCCACATAAACAAAAATCATAATAGAGAATTCTTTCTCCTATAATATATAACAAATTTCATTTTATTATAAAGGAAGAAGGAAAATCGTATATTATTCTGCTCATATATATTCTTTGTATACATATTTCGAGCAGGGAGTCTCTTACAAAGCTAACAATCACAAACCAATTACTCATAGAAAATTATTCATGTTTCCAAATGGCATAAGCATAAAAACCCAACACTACTGTCAACTTATCTCAACCTATATGCATATACACATAGTATCTTCATATATATACTCTTGTCTAAGATGATTCATGTATACTCTGTTGTTGATGAGGAAAATATTGAGAAGAAAAGGAGAGGTTTTAAAGGACATTTGGGCTTGTTGCCATGTGTTTTCATGTTGGTATAGCAGGGGCAGAGTGTAGTGCCTACCCCTAAGTCACATTTTAGTTATCCTTGCCAAACTCTTTTAGGCCAGTCTTATACTTGATATTTAGTAGCATTACTTTCAGATTTTAAGATATTATTTTAGACTTAGTTGATTATATGATGAGATTACTTGACACTCTATATTTCATGCATGTATGATGATTATTCAATGTTTTTAGTTATTGATGATGATTAGTTAGATGGTTTGTTATCACATGTGCTTTCTTATGGATACTTACCCCATACTGCATGTGTATGGTGTGCGTGTTTATTTTCTTTATGTATGGTGTTTCTGATGTGGTTAAGGAAGGGAGTCGTAGTTACTTGCTAGTTGGGATCTACACGATACACCACTTCCTGCCATTGTCTGTTTAGCTTAGAATATTGTGTTTGTACATGCGTGGATTTTATGCAGGTTGCAGGTACCGAGTATCAACTTTCCTGAATTGCCAGGATGAGCGTACCCTATCACATTATCTCAATGGTAAGAGAGGAGAGATAACTCTTAAGTCCAAATCCTAAACCTTTTAGCCAATTGTCCTAATTGATAATTAGGACAAGTATCTAAGTTAAGTACCCTCTGAATGCATCAAATGATGTAATTTCGTGATTATAACCCTTTTGTTTGATTTAGTATGTGTTTTTCTATGATGAGTTTTCATATGTTGCTTTATGAGTCCTTGATGCGTTTTCTATTAATTAAGTCTAATTGAAAACATTAATTAATGATTTAATTTAACGGAAAATTAATATGATAATCTTTAATATTTAATTAATTGAGAAATTAATTAAATAAGAAGAATTTAATTTGGAGATAAAAGTTTAAGGATAATTTACAACATGATAATATTTATTTAATTTAATAATAATATATTTATAGTTCATTTTTTTAAATAAATGCTAAATATTATTGTTATTTAAATTAAATTAAATATTTTATCAATTAAGTTTCTAAAATAAATTAAAAGTTGAAAGATATTAAATTATTAAAGTTTCTTGATCACATGATGTGAGCTTGAGTTGAAAATAAAAGAAATAAATTAAGAGATAAAATAAGTAGAAACAATAATGTTATTTTAATTTCATAAAGTGCGCATGGGTTCACAGGTAATAAAGATTAAAAATAGAAGTCAAGTGGAATATTAAATAAAGATATTTAATAATTCAATTTAATGTGCATGAAAGATTAATGCAAGATAAAGAAGGATAAATAAAGCTAATTTGGAGTTTGAGTCTGGTGAGCAAGGAGTCCTCTCGGGTGAACGCACAATTAGTGCCCCGATTTGAGGAGAAAACTCCTTATCACAACTGGGGGGGTTCATTTTTCAGGGGACCGTGAATTTTGGAGACAAGAATTTTGGGGGAGAACTTTTGTAAGCAAATTTGAGAAGGAGAATTCTAGAAAAGAGTTTCAGAATAAAGTTATTGAAGAGGAGCGAATTCTCTCACAGTTTTTCGGGGTTTTCATATTAGCATCAGGGTCAGGTAGGGTCTTGTGCTTTGATCGTTGATTAATTTCGCAGTTATCCTTTCCTGTCTTCTTCGTGTTTGTGGGTTGTAAAATCCGAATTCTCTGTAATGGAAGTTTAAGCATTTCAAATATTGTGAATTTTTAGATGCTTGTTAATTAACTACTCTATACATAGGGATTAGAAAAAGAAAAATGGAGAAACCCTCGTTTCTAGATTAAAGAATTATTGTATTTAATTTGGGTGGGATTTGAAATTAAAAAGAAAATTCGTAGGGTTGGAATTATTTTCTCTATTAGATTATAATTGTAAATGTTATATATATATATATATATATATATATATATATATATATATATTTAATGTAGGGAAATTGATTAATAAACAAAATTATATTTTTAAAGGAGCGAATTTAATATAAGTTAAAAGTTTTTTTTTTTTTTTAAATAAAATTAAATTAAAATAAAACAAAAATAAAATGTGTATTATATGGGGGGGTCGTTGACCCACACCCCCTGCCAAACAATCGGGTTGCGTGTCGCAATATGTACTGTTGCGACAGCAGTACCCTGCGCAGCAGACCCTATGCTGTGCATATCACAGTCAGCGATTTATAATCGCTTCAACTTTTTATTATATGTCATTCCAATATGATTGGAATTCAATTTTTGTTATAAGTTTTTTTTTTTAATAATATAAAATTGTAATTATATATATATATATATATATATATATATATATTTTTAAATATTGATTATAATTTTATTAATAAATTTTATTATTATTTTAATAATAAGTTTTATAATAATTATTAAAAGGATTAAATTCTAAATTTTTAGTTGTTAATTGATTAAGTTAATTAACGATATAAATATATATACATATATTGTTTTTAAGAAAATTGTTAATGATTGTTAATTAATTATTATTAATTATTAATTTTGAAAAATTGTAAATGAATATTGAATTTGAGTTGCGCTAGTGATTAATAACAGATAATAATGTTAATTATGTTTATCATTTAGAAATTCAAATTTTAATGGGTTTGGGTTTATGTTTATTTAATAATCAACTATTATAATTATATTAAATAAATGATTACTTTTAAATCATGATATGATTTGATAAACAAGAATGAGTCTAATTGCAAGGGTAAAAAAAAATTGTGATTCTTATCTACTTGGAAACCTCATTGATTAACATGTTTCCAATCAAACCTTAACTTGATACCTACGTTTTGTTTTATATATGATGTTTGTGTTTTGGGGTTTTTGAGGATTGATTAGATGTTGACCAGTTTAGGTTGTTACCAGAGGCTCAAGGGATTTTGTGATTGAGATGATATGTTGTTTTGGTCTCGATCTTTCTAAACCCAACCATAGTGATGTGTTGATATGCTCTATGATGGATGTGTTACTAGTTGTTATTGCTTTCCAGCTTCTTGAGAGGACTGAGGTGTTTTAAGTGATTGTTTTTTATGATGTCATGTTGTGACATGTTTTGACTTGACCATTTTCGAGTCTTCGATCAGTATTGTGTTTTATTTTGGGATAGTTTTTCTGATTGCTTGCTAAGAATCGATGGATATTGTGACTTATCATTGATGCCTTCAGTTGTTGATAGAGAACTATTGTGATCATTATGATTATTATTTGATGCTTTCCAATTTCTCGTGGAGAACTGATGTGACTATTGTGGTTTATCTTTTGATGCTATCCAGTCGCTTGTATAGGACTGAGGTGATTTCATGAGCCTAGGGTAGGTTATCTATGTGTAGTGTCGAAAAGTGGCTTGCAATGAGGGATGGGAGACCCGAAGTGGCTCTGGGGATGACTCATTGTAAGTTGTTTGTTTTAATAAGTGAAAAAATCTCACCTAAATACTAACTTAAATGAACCTAATAAGATAACTGTATGTTCTCTCCCATGCCTTGAGTGCTAGTACAAAATAGGATGGGGTAGAGAGAACGCTTGGTTGCGACCTTGCATTCCATAGTATGCCTCGTCAGTACGAGAGGATACTAGTGGCTGCAGGATTACTAGGGACCCGAGATTCTTGAGGGATTGCTCGGGTAACTTCCAATGTGATTCATGTGATGACACTTTTTTTCTTGCATAGTAGGTTTCCTACGTGTGTCTTTGTGGTGCCTCTGGGTCTAGATGTCGATCTATGTGTTGGAAACTTTGAGTTAGTATACTTTTAGGATTTTCCAGACTTAGAGAGTACTTGTGTTTTGTGTTTTGATACCTTGTTTGGGACTTGAGACTATCTCCTCAGCGCAGTGGGAGTGGACCATTTAGGTTCCATGCGGTCAGGTGGTAGTGCTTTTTACTCTTACCATTGTGATCCATCCATAGTCGCCGTGGTTGGAGCTTTTTTGGTTGGCATTTACTTTCATTTTGTTCATGGATCGTTATGATGGATGGTTAGATTTTATGATGAATGTCTTATCATTATTAATGTATGGATGTATCATGTATGGTGGATGGTTTCATTTATTTTACTGTACTTTGTATCATGGATTCATGGAGGTTGATGCATTTCTATTTTTACATATGTATATTATTTTAAGCCTTTCATACCCTATGACATGTACAGTGGATGATTGAGCATTCCGAATTAATTTGCCAAGAAGCATTCGGAACAAATGTATATTATATGGACATTGGACTTTCTGATTATTCTTTCATGTGGATGTGGTAGTTGTTAGACTTAGAATTAATTAAATTTAAATGTGACTCAACGTCTTGGGATCCTTAAGGAATGTAACATGTTATGTATGGTTGTTGATGATTACATGTTATTGCTTCCGCTACTATGTGATTGATGTGTATGTTATACATTCTTACTTTAAAAAAAAATGTTTAGCAAACTTAGTAAAACTTTAGGTTAATTCTTTTGGATCCCTTGGCGGGGCGTTACACAGAGCTCCTTGTTTTTGTATGTACCTAGAGGAATACACTTGCACCTCGTACAACATGTCCCACACTCCTCATACTCCTATCATTCAATGACGTTGCTTTGCACCTCTCTCCACAAGCAGCCTTGCAATGTGTATACGAAATTAAAACCAACCACAAATATTATAAAAGGTTTTACATGGCTATACCATTTTGTTTTGTTTCTTTCCATGCTCTAAAAATCCATGGAAGAGCCATTAATCAAAGAAGGAGAAGAAAAGAATCAATAAAAGTCCTTCGGCTTTTACCCCCACTGCTCTTGAATCTCCAAACTCAGTAGCTTCTAGAGACATCTATTTGAACAACTGAATTAGATGGGCAGAAAGAGATTTTTAAAATGGTCTCTTTCCATAAAAACAACATGGTTCTCCATAGGCCATACTTCCATTGAAATATTTCTTTTATAGGCTATAGAAAATTTATTCATCGTTCTTATTCAAGGACAATATATTCAATCATACAACCTAGTTAGACCCCCAATTAAAACAAAGCACACCCATTTAAGTGATCATCCACATTAATATCCAAACCTATTAAGCACACCCAAATTATGAAATCAAGAACATTAATCTAAATAAATACCTAGACAAGCAGAGCCATCATGAAAAGCCATAGAAAGGTCCTTGTAGCCATAATCACTGATAAACAAAGGCAACTATGAGACTTTTAAACACCAACAAGCACTTAATCAACACTATTGTTTTGTTGGATAAACAATGTATATATGTTGCATGTATATATGGTGGAGGATTGCCCTAATTTATAGGGGAAGAGGTACTATGGAAATGGGGGGCTTTACTACAAAAGTGTTCATGAATGACAAAAATATATAAATTGATGACAACTTTTTCAAAAAGTATACAAATTCATGACATTTTAAACACAAGAGGAAGTTGCTCTTTTACTCTTTCACATTTTTGTTCCCCCTGGTATCATTTGAATTCTCAGTATGGCCTTTGTTCTTGTTAACTATAACTATATCAATGACGTGAACTAAAATGGCCAAATTGAAACTAGCAGTTGACAAAAATGGTTGGTAAGCTACATTTGAGATGGTGTACAGAAAAGATTTGTTTATTTATTTAACTTTTTGGCACTGATGATAAAAATCTATTAAAATGTGAAGCATTTACTTAAGCATAGACCCCGAAAAACTCTTTTATAGTAATAAATATGAAAAGTCGAGATGAAATAGATTGTAGAAGGAGAAGAATTTACATAGCTTCAAGAGCTTAATTTTCCATTGATATCCAGATGCAAAGAAGATGCTCCAGTCTAGCATTTAGTGATTTTATTTGAACACAGAGCTAGAAAATTAGGCATTTATTTACTAAATGGGGGTTGTGCTTGCAAATAGCTCCAGCAAAAGTCCATCGATGATCAGTATCATTCATCATCCAAAGTCTTACATAAACTCACATATACAATAAGATATAGGTGCACTTATGAGAACATTGTCCACAACCTTACATAAACCTGTGGAAACATTTCATAGGGCATTAAAACAAAAATTCAAAAAATTAAACTAAATTCTCTACTAAATAAAACAAAACATCAAGCACGCAAACCCAACCTAACCGCAACCCACCTTCCACCTAAATGAAAAAATGGCGCTACATAAATAGGTCACAAATGGTAATTTAAAAAATATTACCTCTTCAACACTAGTGGTGTCGATAGACCGATGTTCAAAGACATAATAAACCTAATTATTTTACTCCTAATGAAAATATGGCAATTATGCAGCTGTATACCAAGGCAAGCAAACCATACATCGACTTGATGCAAGAAGAACAACTAAAATCTACTTATAAAGGCCAAAATGATTTCCAAATTCTTGTATCCAAATGACTTGCAACCCAGGTAGATATAGTCATTATTCTCATTATTATATAGAAATGACTTTTTCTAGGAAAAAGCTCGGTTCTTCAAAATCATTAACCCAACTAAAACCCTAATCATTTCATCTCAGAAAGTAATGAATATTTAGCTTTCAAAACTAGAACAAAGGCCAAACACACAAATGAGAACAATGGTTTGACCCCCCAAATCAACAAACAAAGTATGTTCCATGTATCATGTCATTAATGCTAATCAGTGTTGGATAATGTTGTCCTTGATGTCACACAAATGTCATATTAGTCATTAGTCTCAAGTTCACCAAGCTCAGACAGTCTGCAATGCAATCTACAGTGCCAACCTAGCTCACTCGGTCATTAAAGGAATCATGGAGAAGATATTGTTCACCAAGCTCACTCGGTCATCAAAGAAATCATGAAGAAGTCAGTATTAACCGAGCTTCACTCGGTCTCCAAAGCATAGTTTTCACCGAGCTCACTCGGTCATCAAAGAAATCATGAAGAAGTCAGTATTAACCAAACTTCACTCAGTCTCCAAAGGATAGTTTCCACCGAGCTCACTCGGTTATCTCAGGAAAATCAGTACTTATTGAGTTCTCCCGACGATTGAAGGATTGTCACGAAGTTTTTCGTATTCACCGAGCTCAGTCGGTTAACACAGGAATTATTTTCTGAACAAAGATTACCGTGCAGGGTTGGCCAGTATAGGGATTTTCAAATTAATTACTTCTAGCCGACTGTTGTAATTGTTTGTTTAGTCAGTGATTCGAGCTGACTTAGATAATCTGAAAGGTATATATGGTCATTCCAGTTATGAATTAAAAGTTTGAGATTGTGAAAAAGAAGTTATGAATGTGAATTATAGTATGAAATGATAAAGAAAATGTTGAGCAAAGTCTGATGAAGGATCAGATGTGTTGAAGGAGCTGTAAAGTTGCATTTGATCAGTGAGGATCCAGCCAAGCATAACAGAGATTTGTAATTAGCAAAGATAAGTTGTACCTTATGTCAGGTCACTTCATTTTTGCTTTCTAACCATTATAACAATGAATTCAAAATCTCTTAACAGAGTTGGTTTAACAGCCATTCAATAAATCCTCTAACAAGGTGACAGTTCAATTGAATTGTTCTAAAGACCTCTAGCAAGGCCACTCCTAATAGGGTGATTAAATCCTTTAACAGGGTCACACCTAATAGAGTGTTTTTGTAACCTTTAACAGGGTTGGCTCCTAACAGGGCTCACTTCAGAAGAGTTAAAAGCAGTATCTAGTTACATTGGTGGTTTTTCCCATATTGGGTTTCCACGTTAAATCTGGTGTCTCTTGTGTTCTTAATTGCTAAATTGCTTTGTGCATGATAACATATTAGTTCTTAATATTTTTCATTTGTTGCATTATCAAGTTTCAACATTTTATATTAATCAGATCAAGGGGATATTCAGACATCTTGGGGACTGTGAAAGTTTTTGGAGTAACTGATTCACCCCCTCCCCCTCTCAGTTACTCTATTCTCATTTCCAACAATCAGTAACTAACATTGAAATCTAACATTGGAAGGAATCATCATTTATGATCTAAGCGAAGAAGAAAGAAATCAAAAAATATCAGACATATTAAAACATGATATCATCAATTTGTAAATTGTTTAACAAAGAGCTGGCCAAATCTTACAAAGCGGCACAGAAAATGCCACCAGTGTTAAATAGATCACCATCCTCACTAACATTTGTGGGAAAACCAATCAATCAGAACTTTTAATTCATATAAACCCTAACAATTCTCCCATTTGACAAAACCCCAAAGACATCATAGAACTTGAAAACAAGAACCACATATAACCAACCAAAGCTAATTGAGCAAAGCCTTCAAGTCGACAAAAATCGAGCAAAGCTCTTCGCTAACTACAAAAATAAAACCCTGAATCAACATAAATATTTAATCCCATTTCGCAAAAAATGAAGCGCAAAATGTTGTGTTTACTGGTTGCTCTATCAAACCCAAACAATTTAATAAATTTCAAAAATCAAAGAGATGGAAGATCTGGAACGATCTCTATGACAGTCCTTAACTCTATCAGAAGAAAATTGAAAGTAAAGCAATTCTCAGCAGACACAAATAATCAAATTCAAGTAAAACAAATGATTTTAGGAAAAAACACCAATGTATTAACACAAAGATTAAACAAAATTTTTCCAAAATGTACTCACAGAGGCACTGACATATGAACACAAATATAAAATTATTTTTTTGCAACATAGTTATAGAATCACTAATGTGTTCTCTAACACAAAAACCTTAGTTACAGAGGCATAAAATCATAAAATTTAGCATCGATTGGAGAGAAATCAGGGAACAAACATAGTGAAAGATTTGCATGTGGACTATGTTTTCTAGTCGCTGCCCTGACAGAAGAAGAAAGAAACAGGGCAATCAAGCAGATAGTTGTCCACAAAGCTCAACTCTGCATTATCAGGTGCAAAATCTTCCAACTTCCTACAACAAAAGCATTCTTCATATACACCAACTTAACATTTGGCCCCACTGGGAAATTAATGGGAAAATTAAGAGAAAATCTATTGGCCCCAAGATTTGTACCAAACCTATTCTGCCGATTTAATGTGGCAATTAATTTAAGTGTATAAACCTCTCCTTTTCAAAAGCTTGATAGTTGTTTTCCTCTCCAAATGTAGGAACTTGTCCTTTCCTTTTTTATTAAATTTTATTAATTGAAAACAAATTAAACCACTAGGAAAATGCAGCCCACCAATAGGGGGAAAAAAAATCATATAAATTTCAAAATTGACATATCAAATATTGTTGACAATAGGATATGTTATTGTTTTCTGAAATTTCAATCATGAGTAATGTTTATAATTCACCCAAAAATAATAGTCTCTGCCTTAATAAAGGCAAGGACTAATAATTGGATATAGAAGAAGAATAAGGAGAGGTTTCAAATTCGAATGCCCTTGTTATGTTTACCACCATGGCATATGAATTCTATGGCATGTTGATAAGTAATGACAGTTCCATAGTTGTAGAAGACATAAAGCCAACATATGAGGGATAATTGGGAAAAATTACTACTAAAGTTCCATAAATTAGAATCAGAAATGATTCTCTACCCTCATAAATGTGCACTCTCAAATGTTTGGTGATAACTTCACAGCCCTTCAATTAGAAATAGAAATTAATGATTGACATCAATTAAATTTCTTTAGTCAAAGTGCCACAAATGACAAAATCCCATGGAGTCTATCATTATTAGGTGAAGTGACAAGATCATAAAAGGATATCAAAGTCATAGATAATTGCAACTTGGAGATATCAATGCATTGTTAGATTGTCTGGGGTATTAAAAAATGTCATAGGTTCGTGATTGAAGGATACAACTACTATTGAAGTTGCTTCCCTCACCATTCAGTAACCATCTTGATATAGGTTACCATAAAATCAACTCTCGAGTAAAATAAATTCAATGTAAGTATTTTGTGGCAATTAAATTTAAGATCATATGGCATGTCACCACTTGCATTCCTAAGGAGAAAAAAATAATGAAGTTGGATGAAATTAGCCCAAAGTTATTTCAAGACTTTTAAGCATTTTGATTTTTTCAATGACCTCCTTTAGAGGATCAAGGCTAGGAAAACTTGAATTATGGAAAATCAAAAGTCTACAACCCATGATATGATACTTTGTTATTAGAAGGGAGTTTGTATTATTTTAATTCAATCTTTTGAATTAAATATTATAATTGAAAATAAATCAATTATTTTATAGAATATTTTGATCCATCAAAGAAAAAGAAAATATTATTTTCATATTCACTAACGCGTGAGAAGATAATAGGAGAGTTATAATTGTGAGAAATGGTTAGAGAGATAAGAAATCAAGGAGCATTATTTAAAGGAGAATTTTTCAAGAGAAGAGAGGTTTTTCTTTCTTTGAAAGTTTGTGTGCCCTAAGAAAGAGGAGACATTTTTATTTTACATTTGTGGCAAAGAATAAGGAGAAGATGTATTTTTATTCAAGAAAATCTTGATCTGGGTGTAGGCATACAATGATCAGTTAGTCATCTTTATTAATGTATTTGAAATAAGGAAGAATATATTTCCATTTTTTGGGTCTAAATATATATTCATTTCATTTAAACTGATACATTGGTTACTTAAATCATATTTTAGATATGTCCTATTCTATCTTGTCAAGTATTGGGGTGTGTTGCAATTTTTATTTATTTTTAATTCATATATGAAAGATAGAATAATCAAATCCCCTCTTCTTTCTTTGTGAGTAAGAAGATTGATTACAAGGTTTGTGTGTCATGTATTTGATCTTCTTTAAAATTATTTAAGCCTATAATCACATTCATGCAATGTTGATGGGTGAATGTTTAAATGTGCATCCCTTTCCTTATGGTTAAAGGAATAATCAATATTTCATTCATTGTAGTCAAATGAAAGGAGATGTACCTTCATATTAAAATTTAGAGAGCACTTGCACATAACCTGTAATGCCCCGCCAAGGGATCCAAAGAATTAACCTAGAATTTCAATAAGTTTAGAAACAATTTTTTTTTTTTTTTATGAAAATAAACATCACATATAACTTATGCACAATAACGGAAGTAATAGCATTGTCCATCTGAAAGTAAACATAACATAAATAACAGATTACATTCTTTAAGATCCCTTAACGTTGAATTACATACATGAATCCATCTAATACATCATCCACATAAAATAATAATGATAAGTCCATTGTTTACACATTACATTTCAAATGCTCATTCATCCACTGTACATGTCACAGGGTATGACAAGCTCAAAATAATATACATACATAGAATAAGGTACATCATCCTATTCTAATCCATGATACATCAAAGTAGAGATAATCACATGATACAACATCATAGAGAACATATACATCCATCATAAGGAACAACATAATAAACTAAGTGCACGGTTCCTCCCAACCGGCAATAGCATCATTAGACCATCGTGGATCCTAGCCATCCCTCCGTGTGTAACATTCCAAATCACCGAAGAGATCATCGGTATTACATAGTAGGAATGTCACTCCTAATAAATACAACATCATATGTAGAAGTAATCTAACATGCAAATAAAAGCATAAGATAACATCATCTAACATTTGCTAATCATCAATGAAAAAGGATACATATCCACCATCATGAAGGACACATTAGCCACGATGTCTCAATGAAACTCAAATGATAAGAGTGGAAAATACACTACCACCCGACCGCGTGGTACCTAAGTGGTCCACTCCCACCATGCTGAGGAGATAATCTCAAGTCCCAAAAAGGCTATCAAAATCACATAGCACATATCTCTATAAGTCCAAGAATTCTAAAGTATACTAACTCAAGGGTTCCAAACACAAATCTAACATCCAATCCCAGAGGCACACAATGACATGTAGGAACCTACTATGCAAGCGGGAAAGTGTCATCACAATTATCACGTACAAGTTACCCTGGCAGTTAGCTAAACTCCAAGGGTCCATACTAATTTCATGTGGCCACTAGTATCCTCTCATACTGACAAGGCATACTACGGAATGCAAGGTTGCAACCATGCGTCTCACTACTCCCATCCTAGCCTGTACAAGCACTCAAGGCATGGGTGAGAACAAAACTCTTATCTTTTTAGGTTCATTCAATTAGTATTAGGTGTGAATGTTATCACTTATTAATCCAACTTACAATGAGTTACCCTGGCAGCCTCTTAGGGCCCTGGCCCCCATTGCAAGCCACTTCCCGTCACTACATGCAGATATCCTACCCTAATGCTCATGGAATCATAAATCACAAAATCACAAAGGATAATCCATAAAATCATCAAATATGCATAAAAGCATCAAATCTCCATGAGCTAACATCCATAGAAAATCATGAACACAACAGCTCTCTATTGGCAACTGAAGTATCACTGATAATCAAATATCCAATGGTTCTCAATAACCAAAATATATATCTCAATCATACTGATCGAAGACTCCAAAAATGGTTGAGTCAAACATGTTACATCATGACATCATCAAAAATAAATCCACATTTCA
>CM053787.1:482076193-482306193 GCA_028749045.1 Cupressus sempervirens | reverse complement strand
AGACCAAACAGATTTCTCTCAAAGGTAAAATGCATTAAGAGAGAATGAATAGGTTTACAATTATAATTCTAGAAAAGGATAAAGGTAAAAACCTTAAAGGGGAATAACCTAGGTTGCAAGGTAAAAATTATAAAAGAACTAATTATTATATGCCTAAAGTTTATCTTAAGTAAACTAGAGATAATAAGTGACTTAATAATTGAATCAAAATGATTTAATTAATAAGACATTATCTTATTATGCTAGCATTAATCAATAAGAAAACACCTAATTACTCTAACAAAAATGTTATAGATTTGTCCCAATCATAGGGAAACTTTTTTGAAATATTTGGATCACTCTAAGCTATTACTTTAGTGAACAATGTAGAGGCACCTACATCTAACCTTAATTAAGCAAAGACCATGCCAACTATGCTCAAAGACAAAGAAGAAGTACCCCTTTCTTTTTTTGGGTCTCTAAATTTTTGGTAAAAATATGCTCAATTGATTGAAATATTTGGAAGCCTCATGTGATTTCATGCATTTGTCAATTTTTTGAAGGTTGGGGGTTGATTCATAACATTCAAATAGAGTGGTAATCTAGATAGATAAAGCTATAGTTAAAGCAATTAGTGTACTCAAAGATGTGTAAATTTAGATAACAACTAATTCATGAATCCAAGATGTCATAGACATACATGTGGTTGACATTCTCAAGACATATTGAATAATTTAAAGATAAGAATGGATAAAAGCACTTGAGGGGATGATTTTTCACTAATTTTACACAGTTATGGATACCTTAGAAAGGACTAAATAATTAGATTAAAATTTATTTGGATCACAAACTAAATAAATATTAATACAATACAATACTTTGAATGAGGTTTTGTTTACATAATCATACCTAGGTTCTTACAAGATAGATCACATCTTGACCTTGAAATTTGGTGAAAGAGACACATATAATGATAGTCCAATTGCTGGTTTACAAGAGTTTCATGTTAAAGATGAAATTTTCAAAGAGTTTATGGATAATATTACTAAGGATTTGAAATATTTTGGAGATTTAACACATCTAAAAATCCTCTTATTGTTGAGATATTCTTGCCTTCATCATATAGGTCACTCCAAATTCAAGTATGCTAGTTATAAATGTAGTACCCAAAGTATTGGCACAAATTTTCCAACCAACTAAAATCAACATAGATACTCAAATTTTAAAATTACCTAATGATGTTGAAGTCCTTGGATCATTTAGCAGCATGTCTTTTGATGGAGGAAGTTTACCTCCTTGTGAGGGGTTCATGGATTATACACCAAGGATAGTGAAAACATGATACATTGAAGGAGGTTCTTTGGTAACTTAAATGACAAATTCTTTTTCCAAAAGATGATCCTTCTCCTCTCCAAGAATGATAAGAACATTCAAATATTATCTCTTAAGATAGTAATATTGATCCATAGTATGATAGTGATAAGAAACTTCCTTAAAAATTGGATACCTCGTAAAGTAATGTTATTCAATATATACAAGAGAAACTACCAAACATCAAGATAAGGTTAGTCCTAAGCCAAATCCCAAGCCAAATAAGTATTTTAGAGTGTGGAAGCTGAGATTCAATGGTTCCAAATGTAAACAAGGTGTTGGGTCAAACATCAAATTAATCAACCCTCAAGGTAATTGTTTCCATGAAGCCTATGGATTATAATTTATATGCAGTAACAATTTTGTAGAGTATGAAGCTTTTGTACATTTTCTTCTCATGGCATTGTAAAAGAAAGTGAAATTTTTGTATAAAGAGGGAGACTTGAAGTTGGCAATTAGACAGATAAAGGCACAATATTCTTGTAAAGATAAAATATTAAATACTTATAGGAAAAGAGTTTGGAATCTAATTAAAGAATTTGAATCTTTTAACATTACATTAATCCCTAGAAGAAAAAAAATATTATTGATACTTTGACTATATCAGCTAATGCATCAAAACCAATAGAAAGGAATTGGTTAAAAAGGTTTTCAATTGAGTTAGTCACTGCTCTATCAATTCCTAACAATATAATTATTTTTTTAAGGGTGTCAAGATGATCAAAATATACTCAAGTTCAGTATGTATAGTGGATTATTTAAAAAGTAAAATGTTGATGATAAACCAAAAGGAGAGGTTGAAGATGAAGGCAAGGATGGTATTATGAATTTGAAGAAAAATATCACTCTAAAAAGGATGGTTTATTTAGAGAATATCTTTGATAAAGATTAATTAGCTAAAGAGCAAAGACCATCTCTAGAGGAAGGTAGGGATGACTACAAGACTTACAACTTATGCACCAAAGAAGAGCCTAGGTATGTAAAAATTGGTAATTTGCATTGATTGGGAAAGAGATATCATGACTCAAATGTTGAAGTACTATAAGGAAAACATGGATCTATGAGGATCTCAAAATATATAATTTAGATGTTATTACTCATAACATACCTTTGAAATTGGATGCTAGACCACTTTATCAATGTTAGAGAACTATGAATCCAGGTCTTTGAGCCTTTAATACAAAAACAAGTGCAAAATTCACTCAATGAATGAATACTATTTCCAATACAATACTCTATTTGGGTTTCTAATTTTCTACTAGCAGAAAAAAAAAAAGTAAAAAAAGGAGCAGTCAAACTTTGTGTTGATTTCCAAAATCTTAATAGATCCACTCAGAATGATAATTACCCACTACCATCTCTTAATGAGGTGTTACAAATAGTAAATGGGTTCAAAATGATATCCTTTTTGGAAAGATATTATGGTTACAATCAAGTGATAGTCTAGGAGGAAGATTGGTTCAAGATCATGATCACTATAAAGTGGGGTACATTTGCATATAGGTGTATGCTTCTTGGATTGATAAATGTTTGTGCTATATTTCAGCAAGCTATGCATTTTTCTTTAAATGATTAGTTAATGAGTACATTGTGATATATATGTATGATATTTTAGTTTTCTCAAACAAAAAGACTAATCATATCAATGATTTGAAGTAGTTACTAAATAGCTATAGGAAGTAAGGTATCTTACATAATCTAAGAAAGTACTTGTTTTGGGTAACTAAGGCAAATACGAGAAAGATAGGATTTTGGCATATCAGTGTTGTTGGACATTCCTTGTTTTAAAACTCTACATACCCTAAGGTTTTATGTGTCCTATTGTTTTCTATCAAATTTGGTCAATCTTTATATTTGTGGACTTGTTATTTGACAATTTTTCCAACTCCATAGTTGCAATCTTTTCTTTGATATAGTTCTATCCTTTAGAGTTGTAAACTTTGAAACTCTAAATTTAAGGTTTCATTTGGAATTTTTATGTTTTTGCATTGTTGGGAATCTATTAAAGTTTTTTTTAGGGTCATTTTCCACATTCATGTCTTCAAAGCTCTAAATTCTAGCTATCTATGTAATTGGGTGATCCTTGTCTTCATAGCTTTGCAAGGAAAAAATTTCAAGCTTCCACTTTAGCTAGTGTTATTTTCAACACTTTATTTTTGCATATGACATTCCACTTTCTTATGTTCTCCTTTTGGTTCTTATAGGTTATCCTAGGATTGTTAGAGGTCTAGATCATTTTTTTCACTTTTTGGGTTAGGTCTTCTAATGTAGCAGTCTTAGCCTTTCCATTATAAAAGTTTTGGTAGTTGTTTGGTCATTTTTTCTAGGTTTTAGGGTTTTCAATTCATTTATAGGGATTTTTTGTTTCAATTTTTCACCAAGTCCCTTTCACCCAAGACTTGTTAGAGGTTTCAATCTCTAAAAGCATGAGGATCCCATAGTCTTCACCTTATGTCTTCTACGTTTTAGCCTAATTCTTACGTTTCAAACATTAAGACTCCATGGATTTTGACAACCCTATCACTTTGAATTTCTTCATTGTTTTCACTCCCTTCCAATATTGACCCCTTCATCCTTTAGAATTCTTAGACTTTTGGTGTCTGAAAGGTCCAACAAATTTACTCTCTTCTCAATAACTTCAATATGTTGAGTTGATGAATCACTCAAATAATTTGAACTGTAAGTCACTAACATGTATGACGTATCTAAAACTTTTATAATAGATCAAACTTGAATTTTCAAGATCTTCTCACTTTCTCATTTCAGTCCAAAAACTTCTTCACATCCTACAACTTTGGCATGCCAAAATTATGTCTTTATGGTCTTTTTGAGTTAGTTTCATCATTTGCATCTTAGTGTTTTAGGATCCTTTAGTTAATTTCAGCCATTTTTTTAATATTTAGTTATTTAATTTAATTACTTTAATAATATTTTTCTAACGAACATCCATTTTGCAAGATTTACAAAAATGACATATCTATAGCTAGTGAAGTACAAATACCAAAGGAACATGCTTATCTCTAAGATGACATATGCCATGAAAAATTTCATGATGCTAAACTCAGTGATCAAGATTGGGAAATATTTCTACAAAAATGTTACTAACCTCATAATAGATCATATATGTGTACAATAATGGTGTATCCTAGTCAATGATGTTGTGCATCTAATGGAAGTGTAATTATTAGACCAAATCATGATTTTGGAGAGAAACTACATATGTGATGAAAAGGTGGTAAAGAACTCTATTAGGGAGGTGGTCCTTGATATTTGATCTCACATTATAGAGTATGTATTTCATATTTCAAAGGTGCATACCTTCTATAAGATCACTTTGGAGAGTGTTGGTAGATGATTTAGGGAAAACACAGATGCAACCTTTAGACTTGTAAATGAGAGATACTTTATTGAACCCATACTAAGATCTTAGTCTTACAAGATTGACATGAATCATGGATATATGATAGATGGGATCACTTATGCAATGGTGCTATTGAGTTGAGTGCTTGGTCTTCCATCTTCAAGTACACTAGAGCCTTGGATAATACAACTCATTTAAAAGATCAAGAGTAGAAAGAATATAATTGATTGCAATACCCTAATCAATGAAAACATACATGACTAGATTCAAATATTCAAGGATTATCCCTAAGTTCTAGATAACTCCTTATATATTTTATCTAATATCTAAGAAATTTAATTACCCATGTCTCACAAAAAGAGGGTCAATTCATGATCCACAAGCATGTTCATATATAGTTTATCCTTAGCTAGGGAAGAAGGAAAAGATCAATATTGGAAGCCCAAAGTTATAAATTATGAATGATGTCTTCATCTTCACTATCCTTTGACATGTCAAAGGGAATTGTGCAAATGGATATCAAAAGAAGCTAAGGTTGGGGTATTCCAAATAGGACCATATTCTATTTAATTTTGGACATTAACTTACATCAAAGTGTGATGGTGTACAATATACCCTAAGAAGCTCCCACCTTGCCTTCACTCATACTACTCCTCAAAGGCCATAAATAATATATTGGCAATTGAGCTAGTGGCATATGAAGTGAGAACCAAGGTAAAGAAGGGTAAAAGAAAGAAAGATAAATACAAGTGCAAGAAGAAGAAAAAGAAGTACCTATTATACCAAAGAAGCCAATTATTGTCAAATTAAAATATAATTTTACTTCTACATCTACTTCCCTAGAAAAATGATAGAACAAGAGCCATGGAAGATGATAGAGGTAAAGGTGTGCAAGAGAAAGATATCCAACACAATGCCTTTGTTTCATATCGGGAGGAACCTAAAGAAGAAGAAGAAGAAGAGGAAAACTATTCAGTTAGAAGGACTATGAAAACCATTGTCATTGAGGCTAGCAAAAGAAAGAAGAAATTTGCTACTCCTCCTTGACAAATAAGAGATACCATCTAGGTGGATGAGTCCACTAAGGGTGAAAATGATATTGGAGAGGATTTGGGACTTGATATGTTCGATGTGGCATAATTTAGTTTATTAGCTCCTCCTCCTAGTGTCTTCCACCAACCCCAATTATGTTTGTACTATTGATATTACAATCAAAGTACTCAATAACTAGAATTTGAACAAGTGGATGCATAACCAAGGGATAGAGATATAAATGCATGCAAATCCTCCTTAAGATAGAACTAATAAGAAACAACACAAGCCTAAGAAAGAGGTAGCTAAGGATATTTTGAAAAAATAATGAGGTATCCTAGAGGAGTGTGATATTAGAGAAAAATAGGCAATGGATTAGTTGAAGGGTGATGAATCTCCATCAACTATTGAGGAAAAACATCAACCTATTATTTCTCCTCTTTCAGTGATGTCTTGGGTATAGATATAACCTACTACTACAGTTGAGATGATAAAATATGTATAGTAATTGTTGGTACAACCCAAGAGATTAAAGAATAAGAAAATAGTAATAATAAGAGAGTTGTTTATGAAAATCATGAGTGGGTCTCCATCTCTAACTAAAGAGAAACATACAAAGAAAAGAAAGGATATTAATGTTTAAATAGATAATGCTCCATCTTCATAGAAAGATAAGACTTATGAATTTTAGCTAGAACAAGTAGAGGTCTATATAAACCTTAAAGCAAGAGGCTCCCTCTAAAAGTAAGGATCCCATAACATTTTGGTCTAACTTCACTAAGGCCTCCAAGATAACCAATATTGGTTTATCCATTGTTATAATTCTTGAGCCTTACGGATATCCAAAAATGTGTATCTCTCTATGCCATATGCATTTTCCACTACCCACCCACACATGCACATGCATGGTTTCTAAGAGATTATCACAATTTCTCTCTAGCTTCCAAATTGGAATCATGACATTCACTGCAAATGCCCTTTGCCAAGCATCGCTTGGATCATTTTTTTTGACATTACCTATGAATGCCCTCCACCATTTACAATTGATAAATAGGTGTAGATGATTTAAATGTCCTTAATTGTCACTCTACCTTGATCTAAATTCATAATTATTAGTGTGTTGTCCAAATTATATGCTCAATTAATTTGTTTCCTTAGTTATGAGTCTACTCCTGATTGCAATCTTGGTATGCTTACTTTAGTATATTATCTTAATGCCAATATTAATGGTACTAGCTAACAATATTAGTGTTACTGACTATAATATTTATATCTTATATACTTATTTTTGTATATAAATTTGCTGGCAATATTTGTATTATTGATTATAAAATGTCTTGAATCTAAATGATATTGCCTTCTGTATATAAAGTTTGTTTACTAAATATTGTTGTTTGTTATAAATTTTTAATATCTCCTATGACTATTGTTTGGAAATTAAATATTGAGTTTTTCCTTTGACAGTTGACTGCTAGTTGTATAAAAATTTGAATGTGCTACAAACAAAATACATATTTTATTAGCTACTAACTTTATCGAAGTCCATTGCTTTTTTTGATATTTTTTTGGCTAAAGGCTATTCTTTTTGTAAGGGACTAATTATTGTATTTATCACTAATGTGTTAGAAATAATAGTCCACCAAGATAATTGAGAGGGGGGTTGAATCAGTTATCAAACAATTAAAACATTTATCTTCTTTAAACAAACTTAACCATTCAACCAAAGTAAACAAAAACCATAACAAGATGCACATAAACAATTACACTAGATATGTTACCTAGGGAAACCCTTGATCAAAGAGAAAACCCTGGTGGGAATGATGTCCACAATGATGTTCTAATAGTAAATATTCCTTGTTAGAGGATGGACCCTGTTAGGAATCTATTACAACATTTAGTACATATGAGTCCCTGTTAGGAGACTTTGAATCCCTATTAGGAGATTCCAACCTGGCTAAGAGTTGTGCCAACCCCATTAGGAGTTGTAGTACAATGTACACAAGATGGGCCCACTGCCCAAACATGCAATTTCAACTACAAGAAGAGCTCACTACTCAAACATGCAATTTACTATTATGTTCTTATTTCCTTTATTCTATCATCCAAACCAATCACTATCAAACATTGTAGACCACATCACTAACCTCAAATCCAAATATCAAACCTCAGATCACTAAGCAAGACCTCGATAATGAGGTTTCCTTCACTTCTACTTTGCTCTACTCAACTTTGCATTCTGCTCTCTGCTACTTATAATTCCATTCAATACCATACTCCATGATAAAGGAAAATTTCCTTCATTTACACCAATTCCATAAATAAATTCCTTGAGTTGGCTATTAGACCTTCTCAATTAATCATTATAGGACCACATTAATAACACGTTACACTTAGCAATAATATCTTTCACCTTGTAACTTGAATATCTTTCTCTACACATATATTATGATGAGTGAACTTAGTCACATCATCACCAATATGTCTTCTCCATATCCTCAACCTTGATTCTCAAAATAAAAATTCTGCTAAGTGATATAACAAGTTTACTAGAACATGCATCTGTAAACTCTATCCCAAAAAAAAGCATCACCAAAACTTACACAACTTCTTCCAAACTTATCATTTCTTCTTTTGACATTGACTATATATATTAGATACTAAAAAGTATCTCCCACAATCTCAGATAGTGAGAATACTCAACTATTCATCTGTACCAACTTGATCTTTCTATTGTTCTTCTATTAGATACCACAAAAAATTGCTATGTTGACATCAATGAAAAACTCAGTCATGAATGTAACATATCCTCATAGTAACATATCTATAATACTCCCCCATAGTAATATCATTAGCATTCATGCTTATAGAAATATCTCAACAATCTCCCCCTTTGGCATTGATTGCAACATAGATGAAAAAATCTAGTTCCAAGAATACCAACAAAAGATTGTTCATCTTTGTTTTCAAATCCTCTTCATCAATCATTCTCCCCCATTGGTATACCTCAATGTGTGCTTCTTCCAAACATGATTTACTTCTTAATGATCTTCTCCTAATTTTTTTTATGTCAAACTTCTCCCCCATTGACATCAATGTCAAATATTTTAGCAACCATCAAACTCAGCAACAATTGATTCTTACTTAGCTCTAGTGTCTAAAGACACTATTCCAAACAACATCCAAAATAGTCCTAGATGACTATGTCCATCATAGATGCTCTCCCATATAGCAAGCATCAACATTCAGTCCAGACAACAATGGTGCTCTATTACACTAGATTGATGCACTCTTGCATCATTTACTCTAATGTAGGAAGGGGCATAACCCCTAGCATACCACGTAAATACTCAAAAGTCTCTTTGGGAAGATGCTTAGTGAATATATCTACAATTTTCTCTTTAGTGCTCACACACTCCAATCTAATTTCCTTTTCTAAAAAAATTTCTCTCAACATGTGATACTTAATAGAAATGTGCTTAGTTTTGAATGCAACACTAGATCCTTAGACATATTTACCGGCTTGTGTTGCCATAATTTATGACAACAGGTTCACTAATTTCTATCCTTATATCCTTTAGCATCTACTTTATCCAAAAAACTCGATTGCAATTGTTTGTTGTTGCAACATATTTTTCTTTCGTTGTACTTTGTGATATACAATCCTACTTCTTCCTTAGCAAAGAAACCAATCTTCCTCCAAGAAAGAAGGCTTCACTATTGATCCATATTGCTTGCCCAATCAACATCACTATAAGCCCTTAGAGTAAAATCATTAGATCTGTCATACCATAATTCCAAACTTTGATGCTCCTTTCAGATATTTAAATATCCTTTTGACTGCTACATAATGTGTTTCTCTAGGATCTGCTTGAAATCTTACAACAATTCCAACTACATTTTCTATATCTAGCCTTGTGTGAGTTAGATATCGCAAACTTCCAATCATATATCTATACTTATTTTTCTCAATAGTAGGTCTCTCATCCTTTGGAAATAACTTGTGTCCAGTTACCATAGGCATATCAAATGGTTTGCATGTTTCTAAACCAAACCTTTTCAGTAAATCTTTCAAATACTTAGTCTGAAAAATAAAGATTCCTTCTTTATTCTGTATAATTTGTAGTCCTAGAAAATATTTCATTTCTCCAATCATACTCATTTCAAATTCTTTCTTCATTTCTTCTACAAACTTTTTACTTTCCTCATCACTTCCTCCAAAAATGATATCATCAAAAAATATTACCAAAATCATCAAACCATCATCAATTTCTTTCCAATATAGATTACTATCTATCATACCTTTTCTATATCCAAGCTTTGTCAAATGCTTGTCCAACCTTTCATACTAGGTTCTGGATGCTTGATCCAAGCCATACAACACTTTCTTTAGTTTGCACACTATGTCTTGCCATCTGTCAAAGGACATCTGATACACTTTGAATTTATTTGATGTTGCATAAGCTAAGAATAATCTTATTGCTTCTATTCTAGCCACTGGAGCATAGGTCTCATCATAATCTATTCCTACTTGTTGTGAGTAGCCTTTACATACCAATCTTTCCTTGTCCCTTACAACTTCACCTTGCTCATTCATCTTGTTCCTGAATACCTATTTAGTTACTATCACATTCTTGTCTACTCTTTTGGGGACCAACTCCCATGTTTCATTCTTTACTATCTAATTGAATTCCTCTTTCATAGCTTATTTCCAATAATCATCTTTACATGCTTCATCTGCATTCTTAGGTTCAACTTGATATATCAAACACAATTCCTCACTAACTTTGCTTCTTGTCATCACACCTGTATCTCTACTTCTGATGATCCAATTGGATGGGTGATTCTTTATCATATTCTTTCTCGAAGTAGGAGTTGCTATCTCAAATCTTGGCTCTACTAGAGGTTCTAAGCTTTGTTCTTGCCTCGGCTCTCCTTCATTCTACAAATCATTGTTAGTCCCAAGAAATACCTCATCATTCCTTGGCTTAGTAGAAACATCATCATTTGAATTGTAATCAACTATTCTCTCTTGTATCTTGAATTTCTCATCAATTCTCACATTTGCACTTTCTATAATAGTCTTAGTTCTCAGATTATATCATCTATAAGCTTTTCTTTTCAATAAATAACCAAGAAACATACCTTCATCACTTCTAGCATCAAACTTACCAATATCATCATCTCTTTTGATATAACACATTCTACCAAAAATTCAGAAATACTTAATTGTAGGTGAGTGACCAAACTATAGTTCATAAGGGGTCTTGTTTGTGTCTTTCCTGACTTGCACTCTATTCATCTTGTAGACTATTATATTTATAGCTTCTCTCCAAAACATCTTGGATACATCATTCTTAGCTAACATAGCTTTTGCTACTTCTATAATTAACTTGATTCTTATTTTTGCAATGTCATTCTGTTCAAGGGTTCTCAAAGTTGACAACTGCCTTTTTATTCCATTTTCTTCACAAAACATGTTAAACTCATTTGAAGGAAATTATCCTCCTTATCTAACTTAAACATTTAATCTTCATACTAGATTCATTCTCAACTCTATTCTTTAAAATATTAAACTTATCAAATACCCCAGATTTCTCTTTAAGAAATGCAACCTACATCATTCTAGAAAAGTCATCAACTAGAATCATAAAATACCTTTCACCATAGAATCTTTTAGTATTTTTAGGACCACTAATATCTGTGTGTATAATCTCTAACTTTTTTGTAGTACTAAACTTCTTACAGGGAAAAGAAGTTCGGTTACGCTTTGCCAACACACATTCCTTGCAAATTGTGTTAGTAGGCTTTACAATCTTAGAAAAATTTCTAATTTCAAACATACTAATAGTCTTCACAATAATGTCAAAGTTTATATGAAAAAATCCCTTATTCCATAACCAACTATCATCTACCTTTGCAACCAAACATGTCATTTCAATAGGATTCAACTAAAATACATTACCTCTAGATTTGGTTCCTATTCCAATTACCTTTCCATCTTTGTCTCTAATCATGCATGTCTTCTCTATGAACTACAACTGATAACCTTTGTCCACTAGTTGTCCAACACTCAAAATATTGTGCTTTAAACCATCAACAAAATATACATCCTCAGTATTAGTTTTATCATCAAGAGCTAAAGATCTAATACCTTTAACTTGGCATGTTGCATTTTTCCAACTCTGACAATGCCTCCATCTTGACTTTTGAAGTCAACAAATTTTCTCATCTCACTAGTCATATGATGTGAAAAACCACTATTAATTATCCAATTATATTTCTTTTCAACCTATGACACCAATGCTAATTTTTCTGGACTTTCTTCTTTAATTGCCACAAATCCTATTTCATCATCACTGGCACTTATTGCTTGTTCATCGAAATCATTTTCTTCATTTTCATAGAAACACTCTTTATCTTTTCTAGGTTTTTAATTTCCTTTATACTTTTTCTCTCTTTTAGGACACTTAGATGCATAATGACCATATTCATCACAAGTCCAACATTTAAAGATTTTCTTACCTCCTTTTTCTCTTCTTACCAGAAGAGCTACTCCTTCAATCATCCTATCTTCCTTAGATCTATTGTTTCTAGAAATATCTCCTCTAAAACTTGTGCTCCTTGATGAACTAGTTCAAATATTCAAGGCACTAAAAATTGTCTCTATTCTGGTCAATTCTCCAAACTATCTAAGCTCATTCTAAACTACTTCAAGTCTTCTGAGAAATGTTTCCTTAATGAAATATTTGGTACAAGATATCAACAATATATCATTTGAACTACTGGCTTAAATGTTGTTGTTAAGATCTTCAATATCTTCCATATAACCTCATTATCTTCTTTGGTTCCTCCTTGAGATCTAATACCTACAGTAATTTTTGATATTTTCCTCACAAATGTTCTTACAAATTCATCTTCCATCATTTTAGCATCTTGAACAAATCCAACTTTGTAGCCTCAATTTCTTAGAATTTTCATCACCTTCAAAACTATTTTCCAAAGCTTTCCAAATCAAATGAGAAGTAGCAAGTGACTTTACCTGATTGTATTCAATTTTAAGAAGTGAGATCAATAGTGCTTCTCTAGCTCTCATGTCACACATAAAAATATCTCTTTCTTCCTCAGTAAAAGTTTCCAAATCCTTTTTAGAAATGATTGTCTTTGTTGTTTTTATCAAGATCCAATATCCTAGACCCATACTCAGTAGAAGTGTCTTCATCTTTTCTTTCTAGCTATCATAATTTTTTCCATCAAACTTCAAACTATCTTTCTTGAACATGCTTGTCATGGATCTCCCAAATTTGTTAAAATTTATCTTCAAGGACCTGATGCTCTAATACCCATTATTAGAAACAATAGTCTACCAAGATAACTGGGGGGGTTGGTGAATTAGTTATACAATAATTAAAACATTTATCTTCTATAAATAAACTTAAACATTAAACTGAAGTAAACAAAAACTATCATAAGATGCACATAGACAATTACACTAGATATGTTAACTAGGGAAACCCTTGATTAGAGGGAAAACCCTAGTGGGAGTGATACCCACAAAATGATGTACCAATATAAATATTCCTTGTTAGAGGATGGACCTTGTTAGGAGTCTATTACAACATTTAGTACATATGAGTCTCTATTAGGAGACTTTGAATGTATGTTAGGAGTTGTACCAACCTTGTTAGGAGTTGTAGTACAATGTATGCAAGATGAGCCCACTGCTCAAACATGTAATTTCAACTACAAGAAGAGTTCACTGCTCAAACATGAAATTTACTATTATGTTATTTTTTCCTTTGTTCTATCAACCAAAACAATCATTGTCAAACCTTGTAGACTAGGTCACAGACCTCATATCCAAATATCAAACCTTGGATCACTTAGCAAAACCTTAGCAATGAAGTTTCCTTCACTTCTATTCTACTCTGCTCAAATTTGCATTCCTCTCTCTACTGCTTACAATTCCATACAATACCATACTCCATGATAATGGAAAATTTCCTTCCTTTATACCAAGTCCACAAAAAAATTCCCTAAGTCAGCTATTAGACCTTCTCAATTAATCATTATACGACCATATTAAGAACATGTTACACTTAGCGATAATATCAATCTTCTTCCTTTCAACATGAATATATTTATGTACACGTAATATTATGATGAGAAAACTTAGTCACATCATCATCAATATGTCTTCTTAATATCCTCAACCTTGATTCTAAGAATAATAATTCTGCTAAGATATATAACAAGTTTACCAGAACATGCCACTGTAAACTTTATCTTAGAACAGACATCACCAAAACTTACATAACTTCTTCCAAACTTATCATTTCTTATTCTAACATTAACTACATATACTAGATACTCAAAAGTATCTCCCATAACCTTGGATAGTGAGAATACTCAACTAGCCATATATACCAACTTGATCTTTCCAATGTTCTAATGTCAGATACCATAGAAAATTGCTATATTGACATCAATGACAGACTCAGTCATGAATGTGACATATCATCATAGTAACATATCTACAATATTCCCCCATAGGAATATCATTAGAATTCATGCTTCCAACAATCTCTCAACATGATGTAGTACTCATAAATGGTTCCCACTCTTTTCCTACTCATAATTATTTTTATCATTTCCTCCAATCCCTCCACTCTTCACTTGACTTGAATATGCATGTGTGGGGATAATGAAAGTGGAGACTCTCCCTAAGGGTTGTGAGTTTGTGCTTACATCTCTTTGGTCCTCAATTATATTTTTATTTTTACTTTATGTTATTTTAGTCCACTTTATGTTATCTTAGCCCACTTATAGACCCCATTTAAAATATTTAAAATCAAACTTCCCCACTTGCATGTCTTGTTGTGATATGAATTTCATCTCAAATCCTTATAAGTAGAAGATGCACAGACCTTGAACTCCTTTGAACTAGTTCAAATTGGTTTAATTGGGTTCAAGTGGTTCACTCCAGTTTACATCAATTCAATATGATTTAGTAGGGTACAACATGGTTCAAATTGGTTCAGTCAAGTTCATGTAGGTATTACTAGGTTCAAATAAGTTCATAGTAGTTCAAACATGTTCATATGTTTGGTGTGGTCTAACAGATCATTTAAGTTCAACAAAGACATCTTTTTTAGTGTGTTTCTTGCTCTAAATTACATGACTTACACATCCTTTGGTCAAATCAATCTTTCCTTATTTTAGAGTATATTGGAAATGTGTTTCACACTTTATTATGGATATTGGAAATGAGACAAACATCACATGTTATTAACTTTAAAACAAATGGAAATGATTCCTTTCCTTTCATGTTGGCAATATTGATCCATATCAACAATTGAATGTTAAAAGTACTACAGGGATGAAATTATTGTAGAATGCATGAAATACTATTGGTATGGGGTATCTAATGAGGTCTATATATTAATGGTAAATATTAAAATTTTACTATCATGGATGCACGATAGAAACAACAAGAATGTTGAAACATTATAGCAACTAAGCACAGGTATGAAAATCTAAAATTCATCCAACTCATTGTGATTGTGAGGTGATGGAATATTATAAAAAACCCAAAGGGATGATGTTTGATTAATATAAATATTAACATTAGTTCTAATAAATAAGTGATGGTAGAAATGGTGAATTTTTAAGTTTGAGTGCAAAGAATGTGAAAGTTACTAATAACATTATCTAAGCAAGTCTAATTTCATGGCAGTTTTATACAACTGCACACAATAGCACATAACTTTTCACCTAGATATAATTTTTCAAATCACTTTAGTAATAATAGAGGGAACTAGGATTTTACCAACATATTTGAAAATGAATGAGATCTAATATTGGGATAAAAATTTAAGCCCTCCATACACAGACACAATTCACTACACACGATGAGTCTAATTTTCAGCATCAAAGAGATCATCAAATGGCAATTATTATGGGCTAATTCCATCTAAATATCATCTATTATTCATAAGGGCTCCTAATTTTCTCAATTTTTTAATGGTTATGTGTGATTCCTTCTTTCCCTCTTCTTCTTGAGGCAAGATCTTCCTACCTGTGTATAGACTTGTAAATAAGATTTTCTTTTTGTCGTTTAGCTCTAGTGGTGTTTTTTTTTGGCTTTTTGGATTAGCCCTACTTACCTCCTCCTATCTAAAAGTAGCTACCTATGTTATATGATGTTGTGACTCTTGTCCAATAGCTCTAGGCACTATTCTTTCAACCAAAGATGATATAAGTTATTTTTTCTTACATAAAAAGAAATCCTCAAGTAGACCCAGTTGTTGGCCCACTTATGGACCCCATTTAAAAAATCTATAATTAGACTTCCTCGCTTTAATTTATTTTTGTGATGTAAATTTTATCTCTAATCATTATAACTAGAAGATGCACAAACCTTGAACTCCTTTGAACTGGTTCGATGGGGTTCAAGATGGTCCTCTCTAGTATATATTAGTTCAATATGATTTAGTGGGGTATAAAATGGTTCAAATTGGTTCATGTAGGTACAAATAGGTTCACATAGGCTTAAATAGGTTCATAACAGTTCAATCTAGTTCACATGTTTGACATGGTCCAACAGTTTAGGCAAGTTCAATAGTTCACAGGGCATCATTTTTAGCCTATTTGTAGCTCCAAATTACATGACTTACACACACTTTGGTCAAATCAATCTTTCCTTCTTTTAGAATATATTTAAAAGGTATTTCACACTTTATTAAAAAGAATGGAAATGGCACAAACTTCATGTGATATAAACTTTAAAATAAAGGGAACATATTCATTATGTTGATTCATATCAACAATTGAACATTAAAAGTATTGTAGGGATGCAACTATTGTAGAATTCATGAAATATAGTTGGTATGGGTATCTAATATGGTCTCTGTATTAATGGTAAAGATTGCAGTTTTACCATCATGGTTTCACAATAGAAACAACAAAAATGCTAAACATTATAGTGGCTATGCCCTGGTTTGAAAATCTAAAGTTCATCCAACTCATTGTGATTGTGAGGTGATGGAATATTTTAGATAAACCAAAGGATAACATTTGATTCATGTAAATATTAATATCAATTATAACAAATAAATGATGGTGAAAATGGTGAATTTTTTATGTTCAAGTGCAAAGAATGTGAAAATTAAATAATGACATTATCTCAGCAAGTCTAATTTCATAAAAGTTTTATAAACCTGCACACAATATCACATAACTTTTGACCCATACAAAATTTCACAAATCATTCTAGTGAGAATGTAGGAAACTAGGATTGTGCCAAAATATCTTAAAGTGAAGGAGAACCAATCATGGGATAAAAAGGTAATAGCCCCATATAGAAACCCAATTTGATTGTCAGATTTTTTTTTGGTCAGCCCAACATAAAGGATAATTTTATTTTGGGGTTGACATCTTCAAATATGCCACAAGACAATATGTATAGAGATATTATTGGGGAATTATATTAATAATTTCTTACAAGGTAAGACTAAAGATTACGAGAATTTTTGTGAAGCTTCATTTCAAAATTTAGTTATTAAAAATTAAATAATGTTTCCTAAGAAGCCTATTTATTGTAAAAGATTGAATAGACGAAAGGTTGGAAAAAGTAGGGAGAAAAGAATAGAGTAGTTCAAAATTTTATTTGAATGGAAATGAGGTCTTCTAACATAGGGAAGGGGTGAATAACTAGGGCCAAGGGCTCACCCAGCTTTCCAAACCACCCTACAAGAGTTAACTAACGGAAGAAAATACAAAGAACATCAACCAAAGGAGGAAGAAGAGTGAAATACTTTTATTGATTTATCAAAATATCATCATACATGCCTAGCTATAAGGCCTTCTAGATTACGACCAAATACAAATACATTCACATTCAAAGAAACAAAAGAAAATTTGTACTTTCCAATTCTTCTCTACAATCTCCTTCCAAAAACTTACCTAAATCTAAGCCTAAACACTCTATATATACTTGCCAAAATGGCTTATAGATCATTCAAGAACATTACATAATAGGAAGGCTGACCAAACAATGGTTTGGACACATCCCAAGAAAATATCTTAACATAAATGTTGTGATCAAAATAAATCCTGCAAGTCAACTCATAGAAATCATGTCCAAATGTTGACACTAGGCATAAATAGGAAAACTCAGCACATGAAGGGTCACTCGGCATACACTAGGTAACTCAGCACATGAAGAGTCACTCAGCATATACTGGATAACTCAGCACATGAAGGAACAATTGGCACCAACTAGGTGCTATAGTAACTTGGCACCAACTGAATGCTATAGTAACTTAGCACCAACTGAGTGCTAAAGTAACTCGACACCAATTGAGTGCTATAGTAACTCAGCACCAACTTGCAAAATGAACAAAAAATGAGCAAGATGAAAGAGCAACCCAGGATGCTCCTGCATTAGACAACTAGGTTAAAAGAAATGATTCTCCTAAATCATTGAGATGTCACAATCTGAGTTGAATCTAACTTAGATTGAGAAATCCATTAAGCATCTTCAATAGGCCTATTCTTCCACTTCAAAAAATATTCATAGTAATCTTTTCCTCTTGTTCTCTTGCTAACTCTCTGATCCAATATCTATTCAACTTCTTTAATTTTCTTCTTAGGATAATCTTTTGATACAACAACTTCATCATCTGACTCGTGATACTTATACAAATCAGAAATATTGAATATAGGAGATATATCCATGTCATCAAGTAACTCAACTTCATAAGCATTACCACTATCAAACTTCTTCAAGAACTTACAAGGTCCAAATTTCTTCATCTTTAGCTTACTATATGTTCCAACTAGGGATCTTCCTTTCTTTAGATGAACCATCACCTCATCACCAACTTGAAAATCATGATGACTTCTAGACTAATCAGCATTCTCCTTATACTTCTAATTACTTTGTTCCAACCTCAACTTCACTTGCTTATGTAAAGACTCTATAAAATCAGTAAAATTCTTCTCTTGTAGTGCTTCTCTTTTCTTCACCAACAACATCTCTCAAATCTAATACTCCTCTAGGCTTCATTCCAGTAACAATCTCAAAAGGTGTCTTCCTCGTACTCCTATTCACAGAATTATTATATGCAAATTCAATTTGTGCCAATACCATCTCCCAATTACTTGGCTTATTTATCAACTAAACATCTCAACAAATTACCCAAGCTTCTATTCACAACCTCTATCTATCCATCTATTTATGGATGGAATGTAGAACTAAACTTTGATTTAGTACCCATCTTCTTCCACAAATTCTTTCAAAAATAATCAACAAACTTAATGTCTCTGTCAGAAATAATTCTTCTTGGTAATCCATGCAATCTCACAATCTCTTTAAAGAAAAGTTTAGCAACATGCTTAGCATCTGATGTCTTCTTACATGGTATGAAATGAGCCATCTTAGAAAATCTATCCACTACAACAAATATAGATTCATTCCCCTTCACTATTTTGGGCAATCCAAGAACAAAATCCATACTAATGTCACTCCAAAGTTTCTCAGGAATAGAAATGGGTGTATACAAACTAGTATTTTGACTCAGTCCTTTTGCAATTTGAAAATCTCCAAAACTCTTTACAAATTTATGAACATCATTATACATTTGTGGCCAATAATACTTCTCTTTTAGCAAATTTAGTGCCTTATCAATTCCAAAATGTCTAGCCAATCCACCATTATGCTTTTCCTTAATCATATTCAACCTCATAGAACTTCTAGGAATATAGAACTGAATGCCTTTGAACAACATACCTTCTTGAATGAAATATTCATCATACTTACTTATGTAATTTGTTAGATTTGGTGCTCTACACTCTCTCCACACCTTAGAAAAATTAAGATCAGCATCATACAACTATTTCATTTCATCAAAACCAAGAACTTTAACCTTCATTTTAGTCAACAAAGAATGTCTTCTACTCGATGCATCACCAACTCTATTAGTAACTCCACTCTTATGCTTAATAAAAAAATGTGAAACTCTACAAGTACTCAACCTACTTCATATGTCTTTGATTCAATTTATGTTGACTTCTCAAGTATTGTAAAGCTTTATGATCAGTATATAGCACAAACTCCTTAGAAATCAAATAATGTCTCCACTTCTTCAAAGCTTGAACAATAGCATAAAATTCTTGATCATACACAGAATACTTCCTTTTTGTATCATTCAAATTTTCACTAAAGAAAGCAACGGGCTTACCTTCTTGACTTAATACAACTCCTATTGCATTACCACTCACATCATATTCAACTTGAAATAGTTTTTTGAAATCAAGCAAAGCCAATACAGGTAATTCAACAACCTTTTGTTTCAAGATCTCAAAACTCTTATCAGCTCCATGTGTCCACTTGAATTCCTTTTTATCTCCCCACATTGTTTAAGTCATAGCATTACAAACAGCACTGAAATTCTTTATAAACTTTTCGTAAAAACTAGCCAAACCATGAAATAATCTTACCTCACCCACATTCTTAGGTGTAGGCCACTCCAAAATTGCTTTAACCTTCTTAGTATCCATCTTGAATTCATCAACTAAAATCATAAATCCCAAATATGCAATCTCCTCTTGCAAAAAAGAACACTTTTTCAGATTAATTAGCAACTTTTTCTCTTTCAACCTCTACAATACTTGCCTAATATTCTCAAGATGTTCTTCCTTAGTCATACTAAATATCAAAATGTCATCAAAATAAACATTCACAAACTTACCCAAGAATATTTTTAGAACTTCATTCATCAACCTCATGAATTTACTAGGTGCATTAGTCAAACCAAAGGTATAACCAACCATTCATAAAAACCATCTTTTGTCTTGAAAGTAGTCTTCCATTCATTGCCTTCTCTAATTCTAATCTGATGATAGCCACTCTTCAAATCAATCTTGGTAAAATAATTTTCTCCACTCAAAAAATCCATTATGTCATCCATCCTCGACATAGGAAACCTATATTTCAATGTTGTTTTGTTAATAGCTCTAAAATCAGTACACATTCTCCATTCTCCATTATTTTTAGGTGCTAATACAACAAGTATAGCACATGGACTCAAGCTTTCTCTTATCAAACATTTCTGCAACAACTCATGCACTTTTCTATTAAGTTCTTCATTCTCTATAGGTGTCAATCTATATGGTGCTTTGTTTGGGAAACTAGCTCTAGGAATTAGATCCACACAATAACTTATACTTCACATTGGTGGTAAGCCATCAAGAATATCCTCAGCAATAATATTGTTATACTCATTCAGCAATTCTATAATTTCTATTCATACCTGGCTATCATTTTCTGTTGTCACTTAGTCATTACCAACTTGTGCTACCTGGTCATTACTACCAACACTCGGTCCTCTAAGAACTATGGAAAAATAGACTTGATTCTTCTTCACTTCCTTTTCAAAGTGTTTCTCATTAACCATGCAAACTTTTATTTTAGTACAACTAACCTCATCTAGATTTTCAATGAAAGACAACAATATTTGTTTCTTCCCATTTACCCAAAGAGTATATTGATTCAATCTTCCATTGTGCATAGCATATCTATCATATTGCCAAGGTCTACCTAACAAAATACAACTACAATCCATAGGCATAATATCACACAAAACTTCATCATAGTAATGTCCAATCTTGAAACTCACAAGGCATTGCTCACTTACCAATATCTTATGCTCATCTTTGATCCATGAAACATGATAGGGTTTAGGATGCTTTAGCCTTTGCAATTGCAACTTTGTAACCAGCTCTTCTGATGCCAAATTTGTAGAACTTCCACTATCAGTGATCACTTTGCAGCATTTTCCATCCATCCTACATCTTCTCTTGAAAAGACTTCTCCTTAAAATAGGTTCCTTGTCACTTCCCTTATTACATAAGGTTCTTCTCACCATTAGATTTTCTCTAGCCTCAAGTCCACTTGGTGAACCCTCATCATCTCCTTGAATCATAGCATTTTTGTTACCTTGCCCACTTTCAGAGGATCTACATTCAAAAGATCTATGTCCCTCTTTTCCACATCTAAAACAATTACCATGAAATCCACCTCTAGAATAAGAATTACCTCTTCCTCAGTAAGAATTAGTGCCTCCTTAGTAAGAAATTTTCCATTCGGTCTTGCCTTTTTCATCATTCTTCCACTCAGATTTTCCTTTATCCTACACAAAACTTTTAGATCTACCTCCTTCACCATAAGATCTACCTCTACCTCTCTGGAATCTACCACCTCTACCTCTTTTTCTTTGTTCATGCTTCTTTGCTAAGATCTCCTTAGCTTTCACGGCATATTGGTATGCTTCTTCCACACTTTCCAACTTCACAAAACTTATTTCATCTTGTATTCCAGATCTCAATCCATAAATGTACCGTGCAATTTTCTCAACATCATCATCCACATGTCTACATCTAATGTCCAATCTATATAATTCCTTGGTATACTCTTTTATAGTCATGTCCTTTTATTTCAAATTATGCATCTTTCTCAACAAGCTAACTTGGTAATCAGCAGGAAGGAATTTGTTCTTTACCTTGTTCACCATCTTTGCCAAGTTATGATCTTCTCCTTTCCTCTCCTTTGTCTATTAGTTTGCAAATGTTCCCACCATAGTGATGCATGACCTTTCAACCTAGTGACTACAATCTTCACCTTTCTATTATCAAGAGTGTTTTCATACTCAAAGAACTTCTCCATATCTGAGATCCAATCCAACACAGCATTGGTACCCAATTTTCCATCATAAGGAACAACTTCTATAGCAAGCTTTGAATTTTCTTTAGATAACACTTGCAACAATCTTTCCTCATATTGATCGTCTTCAAGTTTTGGATTATGGTCTGGTGTTGTGGCTTCATCATCACTTACATCATCAATATGTACTCCTCTCCTCTAAGTTGTCTCTACAGCATCTAATCTGGTTGCAATTTTCCTAAATTGATCCAATATAGCATTATCAACATTATTTCCTCTACCATGAACAATCTTTACAAATTAGGTTCTTGCAAGATCATAACCCTCTACAAGTTATAGGTCAAAGCCGTAGATCTACCACCCTACAACCAAATCCAAATTAGGGTTCTACACAATCCAATCTCCACAAGGATGAACCTCAAGCTCTAATACCACCTAAGGGAAGGAAGGGGTGAATAACTAGGGCCAAGAGCTCACCTAGCTATCCAAACCACCCTACAAGAGTTAACCAATAGAAGCAAACACAAAGAACAACAACCAAAGGAGGAGGAAGAGTGAAATACTTTTATTGATTTATCAAAATATCTTCATACATGCCCAATTGTAAGGCCTTTTTGGTTACAGCCAAATACAAATACATTCACATTCAAAGATCCAATAGTGAATTCGCACTTTCTAGTTCTACTCTGCAATCTCCTTCCAAAAACTTACCTAACTCTAAGCCTAAACACTCTATATATACTTGTCAAAATAGCTTACAAATCATTCTAGAACATTACATAAGAGGAAGGTTGACCCAACAATAGTCTAGACACATCCCAAGAAAAGATCTTAACATAAATGTCACAATCAAAATAAATCTTGCAAGTTAGCTCACAGAAATCACGTCCAAATGTTGACACTTGGCATAAATAGGAAATCTCAGCACATGAAGAGTATGTCACCCAGCATACACTAGGTAACTTGACACATGAAGTGCCACTCAGCTTACACTAGGTAACTCAAAACATGAAGGAACACTCAGCACCAACTAGGTGCTACAGTAACTCAACACCAACTGAGTGCTACAATAACTCAGCACCAACTGAGTGCTATAGTAACTTGGCACCAAGTGAGTGCTATAGTAACTCAGCACCAATTGAGTGCTATAGTAACTCAACACCAACTGAATGCTATAGTAACTTAGTGCTAACTAAGTGCTATAGTAACTCAACACCAACTGAGTGCTATTTTAATTGCACCAACTTGCAGAATGAACAAAAAATGAGCAAGATAACAAGGCAACCCAGGATGCTTTTGCATCATCTTCATATTTATGATATTGGAATATATTTTCTTTGAGCATTGATAATCATAATTAATATATGAAGAAGATTCAAATATTTGTGTTTGAATTCATCAAACATATGATTCTTTGAAAATATTTCATTCTTTGACGTGTATTATCTCTACTGATTCAAGGTAATGTTTCCTATTTAAGAAAAAGTCTCAAATAGTTATATAATTCATTTCCAGCTCATGGGTTGTGGAGAACTTTGATATTCTAAACTTATAATTCTTTTCTTTAATTTTCAATATTTTTCTCTTTATTAGTGGCCTTAAGTGCTTTCACATCAAAGGTTCATATACACATAGATTAGTCATTCATTCATTGCATGTCTAAAGAAGGCAGGTGTACCTTCATATCAAAATTCAAAGATCACTTGCACATAACCATTGCAAGTGTCTCAACTGGTAGTTACAAAGTTTTGTCTTTTTGTTTGGGCATTCAAAAGTCATTTGTAAGGATTTTGTGAAAAGACAAATCTATTCACTAACATGTTATATATTATTAATATTTAATGTTATATCATTTAATATAATTTATATTATATTTTAGTACTATATAGTATTAGATTTTTAATATATGATAATATTATGTAATATATTATTTTTTATATAACATTATGTAATATATGATAACATTAAATATTTACATGATATTATATATATTAAATCTTATTTTATATTTTGATTATTATTTATCTTTCATGGAAAGGATTTAATTGATTTTCTTTATTTTTCACTTTTACTATTCTCTCTTAACAGACTTCACAAAAATGAGTGTGAAAAGAATGAGGATATTACCAACAAAGCTTTGAATGGAGAGCATGACAATAGATCATACCATATTTTCATTGTGTCATGCACAATAGTCATAAAACTCTCATTACTATATGCATAATGATGACAATACCATCATACATATTGTTGGAAACTTACAATTGGAATAATTGTTGTTTTATTTTTGGTGTCAAATCTATTGATAAAACATATTGCTACCTAATCTAAATATCATATCCATTTTAATTGATGAGGATGATTTTAGAAACTACTCATAACAATAGCACCTAGAGGAAAGGTTGAGTTATGAAAAGGGAGTTGTAATGGACATTTGATTAGATAGACTTTGATAAAGCAAAGTGATTGTTTATATCAAGAAAGCTAAGACAAGCTAAGAAATAGAGTAAAAGGCTAAGGAATATCAAATGATGCTAGTGACAACTAAGCTATAGTTAGTGCCAAAAAAATCTAGTTTTGACTGAGCATTAGTATCGACCAAGCAAGATAATTGATGTCGAGGTAGAAATATTTATGATGACCGAGTAATTTGGTAATGACTGAGTGCCAGAATTTAAAGATTGTCGAGTAATAGTTCTAAGAATGAATTCAATGAAATCATGAGAATGAGATGACATAGTTGATTTCTTGGGAGATATAAACCATGTTGAAGATAATATTGATGATTTGGAACATTAAATTCAAGGCAAGGATTAGTTAAAGACCTAACAGATGGATTCTAGAGAAGTTTCTAGAGGATGATCAAGAAGATGGATAGATACAATGAATCATGTTGAATTTGATCATAAACCATAAGATTGATGGGGACACAACCCAAGAACAGAATGGACACAATAGAAAAGGGAAATTATATTAACTAAGAAAATAAGCTAGTACAAGTAGTATAGAGAAAATAAACTTCCGAACATGCCCTAAGGGCTTACAATAGCATAAATCTGGAGAATATTTCTCCTTTTAGCACCTCCTCTCAAACTCCACTCCGAACTGCCTTCTACAATGCTAAAAATCTCCTTAAATAGACCTCGAAGGGTTAAGGACTAGGAGTACATTCTAGAAAGTGCTAGTAGGCATCCACCGACGAAATAGAAGGTTCTAAAAGCTGCATTAGAAGTCGGTGCAAATCTAGAAGAATCCAGAAATGGTAACTAAACTTCTGGGAGACATAACTTTTGAACCGTAGCTTCGATTGACGAACTGTTTACATTTTCGAAAAGCTCTCGAAGCGCTCTATAGCCCTATGGACAAGATTTTCTTGTCCCCCATTTTTTGACCCTTTTTGAAGTCATTTAATGCCCCAAACCTGACTTTGAAGCATTCTTAGGAGGTCTGCAAAACTCAAAAAACTGCAATAACTTTCAAACCATGGGGCCTATTGACCTGATTCTTTTTTTGGAATGCTCTAAATCATGATTACATTCATTTGGCCAATTCACACCTTCTAGTTTACCGAAATGATGGCCCAAATACATGCTCCTATTTTTTGGGGATTTTCAAATGCACTGATAGTTGAACTATGAGAGTTGGAACCTTTATTTGAGCCAAATGGGTATCCAAAAATGTAAAGACATGAAATAGAAACTAAGTCTAAGTACATTTTTTGGGTGACACAGGATTGCCCTTATACCTCTGGATGCTCCTGCATCAAAGATCTACAGTGATCATGAAAAATGGTAAAGAAAGAATTGCTTATTTAAAGAGGTACAGAGTCAAACAAAGTGTGTTGTGTGAGTGATGAATATTAGCAAGACATATAGACAGAAGTGAATCAAAGGCACACAAGAGTGTTTTATTGATTGTGAAGCTCCAAAAGAAAGCTTTCATAAAAAATTTTGATATTGATAAGTGAATGATTTAAGAGTTGGTGAAGTGAGAAGGTTGATTTCTTGAAGGGTTTCCAAGAAAATAAAAGATAGAGATGACAATGGAGAACTTATTAGCAAATCAGAAGAAGGACTCAATAGAGATCTGAACTTGCAAAGTGAGTTCTAATTACACATAGCAAACCTATTGTTTTCTTTCTAAGTCATTGTAAATAATTTTTATTGAAATCCTTTTAACAAAGGTTGACCTATCACTCATTTGAATACTTAACACTAACTAGGTGACATTCTAAATGGAATTATCAAAGTCCTCTAGAGATGCCACTCCTAATAGGGTGATTAAATCCTTTAATAAGGTCACATTTAATAGTGTGTTTTGTAAACCTTTAATAGGGTTGGTTCCTAATAGGGATTACTTTAAAAGAGTGAAAAAGAGGTGACATGTTGCTGGTAGTTTTTCCCAAATTGGGTTTCCACATAAAATCCTAGTGTCAAACTGTGTTGAATTATTTATGTGTTTTTACATTAGATAATTTTTTCATTAACTAAAGCAAGTCATGTTTTAAGATAGTATTTTTATAGTAGAGATCGAGCAACAGCGAGGTAAGCAGAAGAAATGAGTGTTTTTGTTTGAATGTTCAAATGGTACATAATGATCTTAAGTAACTAATTCACCCACCCCCCCCCCCCCCCTCCCCCCACCCTCTCACTTATTCTAAATATTTATAACACATATATGCGTAAGAATGGGGCATATGACAATAGATCATACCATATCTACATCATGTCATGCATGATAGTCATAAAACTATGTATGTATGTATATATATAACAATGGTATCATGTATATATATATATATATATGGTACATGTTGTAATCAACTAAAAATGGTCATCTAGACTATTAGCCCCCTTTCTAGCATTTTTCCATAATTTATCTAATGGTTATTTTTATCAAATCCTCAAAAATCTATTTATTTGATTATAACCTATGGTATGAACACTTTATCCCAAGTTCATGTTTAATTAAAAGAACATGTCCCCCTTTCAATTAAATAAAATTCTCCACTCATTTCTTATCCTAAGTGTGCACACATAAAGCATTATTCCTATTTTAGAAATAAAATAAAAGGCATTTTTGTCTACACATGAATGCACAATTTTCTATGTGAGAGGAATCTTCTATTTTTTAAATAACTTTAGTTCTCCTCCACACCCTCTCAAAATTCAACCATTAATTGTGATTGGTTGAGATGCTTGTGCACATGGATCAACCAAGATGTATTCTCCTCCCTTGATTATTCCTCTTTTGCCTCCTAATCTCTACCATCCATTTTTCTTTAAAAGGGAGGGCTCTCTTCTCAGTCAAAAAAATCTTAGTCTCTCATGCTATTGTTATGATGTAGGTTTTTTTGGTGATTTTGGAGACTTGGAGCATTCTTTCATTTTTACATTTTAGCTTTGCTCTCATTCTACTTACATTATGGCATACTTTTTAGCTTAGTTTCATTTATGCTTTAGCTTAGTTCTCTTTGTTAGCTTGCATTTTATTCTAGATTCTTGGATATTGGAACTCTTGCCTCTACTCTTTGAATCTTTCATTCTATGGTGCACCTTGCAAGGGTTTCATAGTTTGGTTCATTTGAGAGCCACCATCTTATAGCCTTTGCACATCATAGATAGAGAGCTATAAGTTGGCTCTTGAGACTCCCTCTTCCATGGGTTCTCTCAAGAATAATGGTTTATAGAAGTGTGACACTTTTATGCACACACATGCTATCATACTATATGCATAATAGGTTGATGTCACATTTGCATGCATATTTTGTAATACATAACCATTATCACATTTTCCTTCATATAATAATGCCAAGTTCTTATTGTAGAATGCAAGTTTACTAAAGGGGAGTGGGAAGGGTGGGATGAATTACTAGTACATATAACTTAAGAGTTTTCATCCTTTACTATATTTAATGTAGTTATTTAATATTGTATTGTTTAACTAGAGCATCAAATGAAAGATTTAAGAAAAACACCATAAGACCAAGAAACAATACACAAGGATATGACATGGAAACCCAACAGGAAAATAACATGGTAAGTGATGCTGCTAGGATCTATTGTTCTAATCCAACCTCACAAATATGAAACCAATTACAACTTTAAGGGCTCCAACCCTAAGGATTTGACAACCCCCTCTTTACTTGAGCATCAACTCTTCCACAATATAAGCATCAACTAATACAATTTTAATATTAACTCAACAACCTTATATGAGCACCTACTCTACAATTTTTAGGGTTCTAATCTACTTAACTTTTCGACTGGTTAATGTTTTGATATAGTGAAATTATTATCCACTTTAAACAAGAATGAGCTCCCCACTTTTCTCAAACATCAGTTTTTACAACTTTGAGCAACTACCTGGCTAGCCTAAATACAAAACTTTGTGATGATCAATTACATGTACTAATAAATCAAAGAATTTGATATACCAAAATGATTCCTTCTATCTTTCTATCAAATGATTTTAATCTAAAACCTCACTTACAAATAGTACTCTCCTCAATTTCAATCTAAACCAATGACCAATAGTTTTATAAATTGAATTCAAATAGAAGTGATAACAATATCTTTGTGCTCACAATAAATTTTTTATTCTAGTTGAAAGAATCTATAAACATTATAATCTAACCATATTGACTTTAGACATATTATTTATGCTGACAATTCTTATATGTAGAATGATTTACAATTAAATCTATGTACACTGTAAAATTTTAGCCAAGTATTATTATCTCCCTTCAACATCAAATAAGGCTTACTAGTCTGAAGGTCCATCTAGGTTCCCTTCATAAATCACCTCAAAATATTACAAGTTATGCACGTAGATTTTCATTTGAATTTATTACCTAGGAAAGTTTTATCTTCTTCTAGAATTATATGTTTGCACTCCCTTTTTCTTATCAATGAATCCTCAAACTTATATAGACAAAGATATTGATCTATCTTGCAAGTTTAAGGAAGTTAGGACTGATTCTTCAACTTCTACTTCAACTAATGTCCTCTGTGGCACACTTAAAATACAACTATTTATTTTAATATTGATTGATGAGCTAATAGAGAAATAAAAAATCTATGACAAATCTTGCAACTTGTCCATCTCTGTCAATTTTTATAGGCAGCAACTAATTTTGATTCATTCTAAAAATTGATTTTCATTCAAACATTTTTTTTTATTCCATGGGTTTAGTACTTCCTCTAATGGAAAACTCATGACTTATGATCAAAACATAAGAATCCCAATATGATTTTATATATATATATATATATATATATATATATATATATATATATATATATATATATATATAAGCATTATCGCAACCACATCATTATCACTAAAGTCAAAATTGAATTAGCAAAATCTTTAGAATATCTTTAGATTTGATAGATGGAAAAATATCTTCAAGGCATAGGAAAACCTTGACACTCACTAAATTCATCCAACTCTATGACCGACACTGGAACAAATGTCATCTTTCATCATTGTAAACTATGCTTGAATACATGACACATGAGGTTTGAAATGCATAACATATTAAAATTTCAATATAATCATATCACACTATCAACATATGAGAAGGTATCTCTGATAAACAACAATTGTGTATAAAATCACTATCTATTTTATGAAAGGTATGATATTGTATGATATTTATTTGTAAACTGAACAAACAACTTTTGCACCAATGTCTTTTAGCTAAACACTTATATTGCATATTATTTTTTAATGAAGGAATAATAGGTTTTGAAGGGACCTAAAATCTTGAATAGAGCTATTACATCACATAAAGCATATGAGAACCCCAGAGAGAAACAAACTAGAATACAAAATGATAGACTAGAAAAGACCCACCCAATCACCTAGAAACAACAAAAATCTAGCAAATTGCCAATAGACCAACAGACATGACAATAGAAAAAAAAAAATAGAAGACAAAAGAAACACTAGAGAATCTATTAGACTTCAAGGTCCAAACAACCTCTTCTTTAATTTAATTCATCCTCTAGATGCATTCTCTAAGTCCTTCATCTTAGTTGGGTTGGATCGTACCTTCTTCTTAACACTTGCTCTAGTTCTTTTTCCCTAACCAACAATCACACATGCACTCTCCTCAAGAACCTACTCCACATTGACAATAACCTTCAACTACAGAGATCTCTGTAACTTAGTCACCATCTTCCTTATACTTTTACCAAGATATTTAGGAAATAATGGGATTTTTTCATGATCTTCTTTAGGGTGGAGTTCATCCTATTAGCCCTCTAGTTCAAATCCTCCATCATCCCCTTAAGCATTAAATTCTTTTCTTCTTTAGCCTCCATAAAATCCAAAATTGTTTTCTCCTAAAATGTCCACAAAGAAATGACATCAAAGAGAGGGGGGAAATCTACCCACTTTATTCTTCAAATCCTCAACCTTAGTTGACAAAACACAAAACTTCAAATTGAGGCCCTTGATTTCATAGAAGGTTTGTTTCATAAGATGAAAATAGTAAAGAGTGCTAGCCTTGGTCATCTGAAAAACCCCTCCAATCATCTCTTCTTTCTTATCCTTGAAATCACTAAGCATTGAGAAATTAGAGGAGGGTCTAACATTGGCATCATGCTCCCCTTCTGACTCCTGAGAGGAAGTGCTAGAAATGTAAACATCATGGTCCACCTCACCCTTAAAGTTCTCCAATAGAGGAGCCTTTCTTTTCCCACTAGAAGCATTCCAAGACTTTAGTAGGGAAAAATTTAGACCCCCCTTACATTTCTTTTTATTTTGTCCTTATCCACTAGAGGGGGAGAAGGCACATCTTCTTGAGACTATATGTCATGGTCCTCTTGCAAGATCTCTTCTTCCCCATCTTTCATCTCCATACAACTTTCATCCAAATTAGCCCTTATAGCTTCAAGAGCTCCACCATAGCCATACGCTTGGAGGACTCCATCATAAAAGAGTAGCCAAATAATATTTTCTTTGGAGAGAGAGGTCTCCTTAGTATCCATCCCCTTCTCCTCCATTTCTTCAATGAACCATCATTAGGAGACTTAGAAAACTTGACCTTTTTAGTAGGAGGGTCATAAGACACCTCCACATCCTCCTTTAAGTCCTCCCCAAACCCTTCACTATAAATATCACTCCCTCTAGTGTATTTTCTCCACTTAATGCTAGGGAGAGGAGTAGTATCCCTAATACACTAACAAATGAGTAGAATGAGACCCTAGTGATGAACTTGTCTCTTAGGGTTCCACCTATGGATCTTAACAATATAGTTGTGGTCTAACATAAAAAGGAGAGTTATAAGCTTTATGCCAAAAGTGATAAAGCATCACAAACTAGTACCCATGAATTATGGTATACCTATCATCTAAAGTAAAATAATCCATTATGGTTGTGAGAGATTCCCTCCAAATTTTCATTATCTCCTTTAGTCATGGAAGGACGAATTGCCTTTTTCCATGAATTCCCTCTCTTGCTCAATCTTAGGAAACTTCATAATCACATTATCAAAAGGCTTTGTGTTTTTGTAGAACTTACTCCCCTTCATCAAGAGCCCTGTAACCCTAATCACTAACTCCTCATTGATCACAACTTTTCTTCCCTCCATTGTCATAGAACCATTACTATAACCCTTCACAAAATCTACACTAATCAACGCATTAAAGCCATGCAATTTCTTCATATATCTCGTCACCCCACCTTTCTTTAGCTTCTTCCAAACATCAAGATCCCTCTTTTGGAAATGACATGATATAGGCTCAATTCACTTCAATTCACCTCCAATTTTAACAGAGAAAAAATGGTCATGTTGCAAGAGAATTTGAGGATTAGAAATGAAACTACTTGCCAAAAAATTCCCAAAAAGTATGTGGGAACTCATGAGAATAACTTGTGCAGCCTTTTTGAACCTCTGACAATATTATAGTGAATTCTAATGAGATTAGATGTCACTTCCATTATGGATTATATTCCCAACTCTGTCGCAAGTCTGATCATATCCAAGGGGGGATTTTATATCATTATTTAAATTTTCCTCCCCCTTGCATATAATGATTTCCATATTATTAAGCTATATGTCAGAAAAATAATTAGTTACAACATGTGTTTCCCTATAAGAATGTGAATTATAAAATTTATTCAAAGACTGGATTTTATTCCTTGCCTCTTTAATTATATGGTCTATAGTCCATGAAACACTATTATTCCTATTCAAAGAATTAATTATATTATTAGAATCAACCTCAATCCAATCATTTCTACATAGGAGGTGACTTAGAATTTTAATAGTTTGTAAGGCACATATGGCTTCTACAAAATGGTTATTTGTATACCCAAGCGAAGTGCCACCACAGCTAGACATTTTTCATTCTCATCTCTAACAACTACCCTACACCTAGTCATCCCAAGGTTTCCCTTTTCATTTGCATATAATTGCATTACACTCACATTTTCCATGTTATTACATAAATCACATCACATTTATGATTATCTAAACTCGACATATAAACGAGCATTATGAAATGATAAATATGATAATTAGCCAACAACTAATTATGATAATAGTCATTCCATGATCATTTTGGTAATAATTTAGTCAAGAAAGGCATCTTCACAAGTGCCTCTTCTTTTCAAATCACACATATATCATGATCATATCATTTGATCAAGGCATGAATTGGAAATAAACTTATTTATTTTTTATCCTACAAGGATTACTCTATAATAGATTGTATTGCCTTTGGCATCCATTTCAGTGCAAGTATATAAAGTTATAATAAAATATGATATCTCAAAAAATATTGTTATTGTCATATAAGGCATAGCCCTATAAGCATTATTCAAAGCATACATCGAAGGTGGCCTATATCAGTTACATATTGTTAATCATGAATTAAATAAAAGTAGTACAAGGTACTGGGATTTCCCTTTGTCATTGCATATAATTCATGTATATCAGATATAGTAAACACATCATTGTATGGTAAGCAATCATAATTAGTATATATAAACTAAACTATGCTCCTTCTATTATGTATGCATTTGGTATTAAGCCTCAATTATTTTTTACCTACATAGAAAAAAAATTAAGAAATTATTTGGGAGGGGGGTGCAAGTCCCCATGTTACATTGTTTTGAACATGACAACTATTCTTGCTCACACTTTAGTTGTAAATGCTTTCATGGATAGGCTACAAGGGATTAACAAAGAAGTCAAAAAAGTCCATGATCTGTAACTTGGAGTAATATTGTGCACTTTTTTGTAGGAATTTTAAAAATCATTCTTGGTTGGGTATCCATGCCTTGTATCCTCAATAAGAAATGATGGAGCTCATCACAGATGGTTGGAATGAGTGTTGGAGGGATGATGATCTAAATTTTAGTATTGATAATGGTAACCCATTTCTTACCATTCATTTCTCTATTCCATTTTTTCTCTACTAATGGAATGTAGAGAGAGAGAGAGAGAGAGAGAGAGAGAGAGAGAGAGAGAGAGAGAGAGAGAGAGAGAGATTTTAAGTAGAGATTGGAAAATTGATGTTAGACACTTTTAGAAGTATTTGTTGGGAAATAATAGAGCAATTTATCAGTGTGGAGCTTATTATTTGGTTGTAGGTTAGTCACATCATTTCATGAGTTTCACTCATTCAAGGGAGTTGGTACACTATTCCTTGTCAAGGTAGCAAGGATTTTTAGTTGGTGAGCATGTGGAGGTGTTTTCATATCACTTTTGAGTTGATTTAGATACGTTCTCATACTTGGGAAATTTTTTGGTATTGTTGTTGTCCTCTGTGTAGAGAAACAAAATTATATATTCTACTTCACTAATTTCAGTTTTGAGCAGTAGTATTTTTTGTTTACTTCAAATCTTCCAAATGGAAAGAGTTTTTTTTTTTATGGTTTGTATTGTGAACTTTGGTAGCCTACTCTTGGTGATTGTTTAGGGAAAAAACTTTTCCATGTTTTGTTCATATTTTAGAAATCGTTGGAGTTGGAAGAGCAACAAGTCTTACAAGTCTTGATGATTGTATATGAATAATACAATGGAGGCATGATAGATCTTTAAGGTCCTTTCATAATGAACTTGTAGAACTCTTGCAAAGGATTGTTTTCCTTTTAGAAAGAAGAGTGGAGGAATTCACATTTGATGGTATGACTCTATGTAACACATTGAGGATATGAGGATTCTAATTGTGGGAAAATCTTAGTGCTAGTAAAACTATCCACTTTCTAATCCACCTATGAATGACTTTGGTGCTTTGGCTGAATATGAGTTTGATGACTTCACCAAATAAGTAGTTGATTACTTTATGGTTTTTGTTGGTTGGTAAAGATGATTTAAACATAAGAGATGTATCTTTAGTTACTACCATATTAATATCTCTTATATTTTTAGGAGGTTCTAAAAATTGATTATTGTTGTCCTTACATTTTCATGTTGGTAATGAAGACATGTTTTTATAAAAGATGGTTGTTAAATCTTGGTAGGCTATAGGGAAACTAGTTTTTAGTGTTCTTCCAAAAATTATTTATTTATTTTTTGCTTCATCTTTGGCAAGCTGCAGTCACTAGAAACGTTAAATGGAGATGGTGTACATAGTGTTTCCATGATTGCAAAATTTTGGGCATGTTTTTTTCTTCAGACTAATTCCTTTGACACTTGAAGATCAAGTATCAATGTTATGATTCTAATTGGAAACCATAGAGGGACTTCCTAGTTGGTAGATTGCAGAGTTGTGATGATGATTGATTGGCTTCATTTTTGGGATGTCATTGAGAGATATCTTGGATTTTATTATTTATGGAAAACTAGATTCTTTTCTCTATTGCCCAACATCATGACTGGTAATGAGTTAGTCAATGTGGTTTTTTTTGAGATGCCTTGGCAATGAGAACCACCCTCTTGGAGTTATTTGTATGGGTGTTGATGATGATTACCTTTCTAGGTTACATGCAAGGAGAGTGCAGTTTAAGCATGGTAGTTTGCTAGTTTGATCAAAGTGGTGCAAGGTTAGCATTGCAATTCCTTTATGAGATTAATATGGAACATTGAAATTACATGAATTTTTAGTTTAGCAATTGAGAATGCTACATGGGAAAGCAATGAAATTGCTTGAGGACAAGCAATTTTGGGATGGGCAGACTATAATGTCCATTTTCTAGCATTTTTAGCAAGACATTATTGCTAACCTGTTTTTATATGGTCCCGCATTAACCAAGAAATTAAAGAGACTTAGAGGATGTTTGACCTAGGGAATTTTAATTGCACACCATTTTGAGGGTTTTTGAGGAAATTTTGGGCATACTTACAGTTTTAGTAAGTCATTTTAGGAAAGTGTGGACATCTAGTGGTAGTGACATTGTTGGAAATGAGAATGGAGTAACTGAGAGGGGGAGGGGGTGAATCAGTTACCACAAAAACATTTCATAGTCCCTTAGATGTCTAAAATCTTGATCTTGGTTACAGATTACTGAAACTTGATAATGCAGCAAATACTAATAATTATTAAGAACTAGTAACCAAAACAATTCAGCAATCATGAACACTAAAGACACCAGATTTAACGTGGAAACCCAATATGGGAAAAACCACCAATGTAACTAGTTACTGTTTTTCACTCTTCTGAAGTGAGCCCTATTAGGAGCCAACCCTGTTAAAGGTTATAAAACACACTGTTAGGTGTGACCCGGTTAGAGGATTTAATCACCCTATTAGGAGTGGCCTTGCTAGAGGTCTTTAGAACAATTCAACTGAACTGTCACCTTGTTAGAGGATTTACAATAGGGCTGTTAAACCCACTCTGTCAAGAGATTTTGAGTTCACTGTTACAATGGTTAGAAAGAAACAATGAAGTGACATGATATAATGTGCAACTTATCTTTGCTGATTGCAGATCTCTGTTATGCTTGACTGGATCCTTACTGATCACATACAACTTTGCAACTCCTTCAACGCATATGATCCTCCATCAAACTTTTTCAACATTTGCTTATATGTTCAATATTTGCACTCTTATGCATCCAAATTCTTTCTTATATCAAATTCACAACTTGATCTTTCATATATACCTTACAAATTATCTTAGTCAGCTTTAATCACTGATCAAACAAATACAATAGTCGGCTAAGAATTACAAACCAACAAATCCCTTTACTGGCCAGCACTCCTTGGTTAATACTGTTCAGAAAATAATTCCTGTGTTAACCGACTGAGCTCGGTTAATACAGAAAACTCTGTGACATCCCTTCAATCGCCGGGAGAACTCGGTAAGTATAGATGACCGAGTGAGCTCGGTAGAAACTGTTTTTTCCAAATTCCCTTTGGACACTGAGTGAACTCGGTAAGCACTGACTTTCCTTTGCTTACCTTCCTATCTCGGTAAACACTAACTTTTCTTTGGTTACCTTCCTAGCTCAGTAAAAACTAACTTTTCTTTGGTTACCTTCTCAGCTCGGTAAACACTAACTTTTCTTTGCTTATCTTCCTAGCTTGGTAAACACTTTGTCACAGTTTCCTTCAATCACCGAGTGAGCTCGGTAAGTACTAAACTTCCTTCGTTAACCAAGTTAGCTCGGTAGAAGCTATCTTTACAATGTAATATTTAGCAATGCTTGGTAGACTCTATAAATGACTATGCTTACCTTCTGAGCTCGGTAGACTCTGTCTGATGACTGATATGACATTTGTGTAACATCAAAGACAACACTCAATTAACCAATTGTATCCAACAATCTCCCTCTTTGGCATTGATGGCAACACAACATGTCATAGCAGAATGAAATTTGAAAACAAGTCCTTCTCTTAGTGCAGCACTATATGTCAACGTAATACTTCTCCCTCTTAGATAGAAACTTCTCCCTCTTTTAGTAATCTCCCTCTGTGAAGGAATTGTATAACAGAAAGATATGACAGTTTTATTCTCCCTTTACAAATGCTTACAAATTTCAGAATAGGTATTACAGTTTTACTCTCCCTCTTTGACAACACATGCCAAAGACAATATAACACAGTAAAAGCTCTTTTTGTATGCCAAAAGTACTTCTCAACTGGATTATAGTGTACCTCATGTACAGATTCATATGTAATGACTTCAATACTCTGCTGCATCAACTTGATTGATTTTCAACTTGTCATAGGTTGATGCATCACTTCAAACTTTATTTTAGTGAACTTCAGATAGGGGAGTGATCCCTAACTTACCTCTGAGATACAAGAATGTATCCTTAGGTAATGGCTTTGTGAATATGTCAGCAATTTGTTCCTTTGTATGCACATATTCTAGTCTGATCTCCTTGTCCTGCACCAATTCTCTGACAAAATGATATTTTATTGCTATGTGCTTGGTCTTGGAATTCATTACTGGATTCTTGGATATGTTGATTGCACTAGTATTGTCATAGAACATAACAACTGGTTCTTTGATTTCCATCTTCATTCCTTGTAATAACTGTTTAAACCAAACAATGTTGGAACAGTTTACTGCTGCAGCAACATACTCTGCCTCTGCTGTGGATTGGGATGTACAATTCTATTTTTTGCTTGTCCAAGAAACCAATCTCTTTCCAAGAAAGAATGCTCCTCCACTTGTGCTTTTTCTGTCATCAAGATTCCCTGCCCAATCAGCATCAGTAAAAACTTTCAAATCCAAATTACCTCCAAATTTGTACCATAGCCCATAATCTTCAGTTCCTTTCAAATATCTCATTATTCTCTTGATCGCCATCAGGTGAGTTTCTCTTGGTTTTGCTGAAAATCTTGCAACAATACCAACTGTGAGAGCAATATCTAGCCTGGTATGAACTACATACTGCAATTTTCCAATCATAGATCTATACAATGTTTGATCTACCTCTTTGGATTCATCATCTTTTGTAAGTTTCAATCCAGTACACATGGGAGTACCAACAGGTTTAAAGTCCTCCATACCAAACTTTTTCAATATCTCCTTGATGTATTTTGACTGAGTGATGAAGATGCCATTTTTATTATGTTGGATTTGAAGACCAAAAAAGAATTTTATCTCACCAAACATAGACATTTCAAACTCCTTGTTCATTTGTTCTGAAAATTCTTTGCAAAGATCATCATGCCCTGTGAAAACAGTATCATCTACAAATATTTTTGCCAAGACAATCTTATTATCTGGACCTTCCTTTATATACAAGCTACTATTATCATTAGCTCTTTGAAAACCAATCTGAATAAGATAATTATGCAATCTTTCATACCATGCTCTAGGAGCTTGTTTCAGACCATACAATGCCTTGTGTAATTTGCAGACCATGTTCCTTTTATCTGGATCAACAAAACCTTCAGGTTGTTCAATGTAAACTTCTTCATCCAGTATTCCATTGAGGAATGTTGACTTGACATCCATCTGATAAACTTTGAATCCTTTGTGAGCAGCATATGCAAGTAAGGTTCTGACTCCTTCCAATCTTGCAACAGGAGCAAAATTTTCTCCATAATCTATACCTTCTTCTTGTGAGTATCCTTTGCATACCAATCTAGCTTTGTTTCTGGATACCTTACCATCTTCAGCAACTTGTTTTTGAATACCCACTTGGTTCCAATTATATTCTTGTCTTTGGGCCTGGGTACAAGAGTCCATGTCTTGTTTTTCTCTATCTGTTCTATTTCCTCATTCATTGCCTCAATCCAACTATCATTTTCCAGTGCATCCTTAATACTTCTAGGTTCAAAATCAGCAAGTAAACAAGTATTTTTCAACTTACTTCTTGTCAAGGTTCCTTCAGATTTGTCTCCAATGATCTGATCTGGTGCATGATGTCTTCTGACATATTTTGCTAATACAGGTTCCTTGCCTCTTGAATGAATTTCATTATTATCCTTCTGTTCTTCAGATTCTTGTTATTCTGGCTTGGTAGATATTGGCTCGGTTGATTCAGACTCAGTAGACACTTGCTCAGTAGTGTCTGAAAGTTGCTGAGGCTCGGTTTGAACTATTTGCAACTCGGTTACTAAAGACTTAGGAGTTGAGGATTCTTGAGTGAACGGTATACTTGGTATAGTATATGGTTCAATGTAAACAAATCTCTTGTAGTCTTCAGGTACCTTTTTGCTTTCTTCTTCTGATTTGTCTGCAAACTCATCAATTTTCACATGTGCACTTTCTATGACCTTTTGAGTGGATAGATTTAAACATCTATATGCTTTGCTTTTGCAAGAATATCCCAAAAATATTCCTTCATCACTTTTTACATCAAATTTTCCTTTTCTAGATTCTTTCAAAATATAACATTTGCTTCCAAATACTTTCAGATAACTTACATTGGGTTTGTGGCCATACCATAATTCATAGGGAGTCTTGAATGAGTCCTTTTTCAGTTGTACTCGATTTAACGTATGAACTGCAGTGCTGATGGCTTCCTTCCAGTATTTGATAGCAATGTTCTTTTCTATCATCAGGGTTCTTGCACAATCCATAATGGATCTATTTCTTCTTTCAGCTATTCCATTTTGTTATGGAGTTCCTGGTGCCAAAACCTGTCTTTTAATACATCTTTCAATGCAGAAGTTATTGAATTCATGTGAAATGAATTCACCACCTCTGTCTGACCTTAAACATTTCAGTCTTTTCCCTATTTCTTTTTCTACTCTTGCCAGATACCATTTAAATTTTTCAAATGCTTCTGATTTATTTCTTAGATACATGACAGTCATCATTCTTGAGTAATCATCAACAAAGAGAATGAAAAATTTCTCTCTAGTATAGCTTTCTATTCCAATAGGTCTACATAAATCAGTATGCACAATTTCTAATATATCTTCAGATTGATAGTTTTTACTTTTAAAACTAGTCCTTCCCATTTTACCAATCTAACAGTTCTTACATAGACCAACCTCAAGTTTCTTAATGTTAGGAATGCCTCTTACTTTCTTGAATTTACTTATTTTTATCAAATTATCAAAATTGACATGACACAACCTTTTATGCCATAAACAACTCCTTCAATTTGAGCAATAAAACATGACCATTCACCAAGTTCTAGATAGAATAAGTTACCTTTAGTTTGGGTGCCAGATCCTATCAGTTTTCCTTGCTCATTCAACAGTCTTGCCTTTCCATGCATGAATTCCACCTTGAATCCAGTATTGAGTAATTGTGCCACACTTAGCAAATTATGTTTGAGACCTTCAACCCAATAGGCATTGTTACAAACAAGTTCTTTGGTTAGACAGATTCTTCCTCTTCCTTTTATGAAACAAGGTTCATTATTACCAAACCTTACACTGCCACCATCATAATCTTCAAACTGATCAAACTTAGTTTTATCACCAGTCATATGATGTGAGAAACCACTGTCTATAATCCATGTATCATTCTTACTTATATGAGAGATAAGAGCAATTTTATCTTCCTCATCATTGTCAAAATCATCTTTAATAGCAATATAAACAATTTCATCCTCACTATTATCAGAATCTTCAGAATTTTCAGCCATGAAACATGATTTCTTACCTTTGTTCTTGAATGATTTGAAATCTTTCTTGCTATTCCATTTATGATCCTTCTTTTCATCATTGTTCTGCTTGTTCGAGCACCTAGCTGCAATATAACCAATTTCTTCACATGAAAAACATATTAGAGGAACTTTACCTTTATATTTTCCTCTGCCTCTAGAGTATTTTCTTGCTAGAAGAGCTTCAATTACTTCAAGATCACTGTTTGAGCTTAGATCTGATTCATCTTCACTTTCTGGCTGAAGTTTCTTTTTCTTTTTCTCCTTGAGTGAAAGTTTGGCCTCAAATGCTGATTCCATGTTCTTGGAAGCTAGAAGATAGTTGTCAAAGTTATCTAGTTCAAATGCAGTTAATCTCTCAACTATGGCCTCAAGATTTATCTAATGATTTGCTTCACATCTTCTTTCCTGAATTGCAGACACTCTGATTGCATAAACGGGAAGCAAGGTTCTGAGAACTTTGCTTACAACTATTTCTCCTTTGATGTCACCACCAGCTGCCCTGATTGCACTTACACATGCTTTAACTCTTTCAACATACTTTGCAATGTTTTCATCCTCTCTCATCTTCATTTGATCAAATTGTCCTCTTAGACTTTCTGCTTTTGCTCTTCTCACATTGTCATCCCCTCCATAGATTTCTTTTAGCTTGTTCCACATGTCAAAAGCGGTTTTGCAGTCCTTAATGTCATCAAATTCTTCATAGTTGAGAGCAGATGCTATGTCTATCATCATGTTGTTGTGAGTTTTCTTTTCAGCAATATCATTGACTGACAGTGTGCCAGAAGGTTCTTCATATTCTTCTTCAAGGTATTTCAGTCCAGTATCACCAACAGTAGCCAGATGAAGTTTCATCAGTCCTTGCCATGCTGAGAAGTTATCTCTATTAAGTTTTGGAATTTCTCTTTTGTAAGACATCCTGATCTTTTTCTTAGATCCTTGAAATCTTCTCCTGCAAGTACCAAAAGCTTTGATACCAATTGTTGGAAATGAGAATGGAGTAACTGAGAGGGGGAGGGGGTGAATCAGTTACCACAAAAACATTTCACAGTCCCTTAGATGTCTAAAATCTTGATCTTGGTTACAGATTACTGAAACTTGATAATGCAGCAAATACTAATAATTATTAAGAACTGGTAACCAAAACAATTCAGCAATCATGAACACTAAAGACACCAGATTTAACGTGGAAACCCAATATGGGAAAAACTACCAATGTAACTAGTTACTATTTTTCACTATTCTAAAGTGAGCCCTGTTAGGAGCCAACCTTGTTAAAGGTTATAAAACACACTATTAGGTGTGACCCGGTTAGAGTATTTAATCACCCTGTTAGGAGTGGCCTTGCTAGAGGTCTTTAAAACAATTCAACTGAACTGTCACCTTGTTAGAGGATTTACAATAGGGCTGTTAAACCCACTCTGTCAAGAGATTTTGAGTTCACTATTACAATGGTTAGAAAGCAACAATGAAGTGACCTAATATAATGTGCAACTTATCTTTGCTGATTGCAGATCTCTATTATGCTTGACTGGATCCTTACTGATCACATACAACTTTGCAGCTCCTTCAATGCATCTGATCCTCCATCACACTTTTTCAACATTTTCTTATATGTTCAATATTCGCACTCTTATGCATCCAAATTCTTGCTTATATCGAATTCACAACTTGATCTTTCATATATACCTTACAAATTATCTTAGTCGGCTTTAATCATTGATCAAACAAATACAATAGTCAGCTAAGAATTACAAACCAAAAAATCCCTTTACTGGCCGACACTGCTTGGTTAATACTATTCAGAAAATAATTCCTGTGTTAACCGACTGAGCTCAGTTAATACAGCAAACTCTGTGACATCCCTTCAATCACCGGGAGAACTCGGTAAGTATAGATGACCGAGTGAGCTCGGTAGAAACTATTTTTTCCAAATTACCTTTGGACACCGAGTGAACTCAATAAGCACTGACTTTTCTTTGCTTACCTTCCTATCTCGGTAAACACTAACTTTTCTTTGGTTACCTTCCCAGCTCGGTAAACACTAACTTTTCTTTGGTTACCTTCTCAGCTCGGTAAACACTAACTTTTCTTTGCTTATCTTCCCAGCTTGGTAAACACTTTGTCACAGTTTCCTTCAATCATCGAGTGGGCTCGGTAAGTACTAAACTTCCTTCATTAACCAAGTTAGCTCGGTAGAAGCTATCTTTACAATGTAATATTCAGCAATGCTTGGTAGACTCTATAAACGACTATGCTTACCTTCTGAGCTCGGTAGACTCTGTCTAATGACTGATATGACATTTGTGTAACATCAAAGACAACACTCAATTAACCAATTGTATCCAACAGACATGTTGATGGTAATGGTTTAAAATTGACAAAAAAAATTATCCATCATTGATATGATTTATTGTCCCTTAAAAAAGTTGTCTTATTAAGTTAGATTTAGTTATTTAACTTTATTAAGGCATTTCCTATAATTTATGGAAAATATTTAAATTAAATGGTCCCTTTATTTTAAAATACATTTGAGACATAAAAAAGTGTTTGGTGACCTAAGTTGAAGAAAAATCATGTTAAATGGTATGGAAAATATTAAGGAAAAAGCAATCATGATAAATTAGGGGCAAAAAAGTCATGATAAATTTGGGACTAATATACAAAATTTTAGAAAAAAAAAGGATAGGGCTAAAAAGTGATTTTTTTAATCCTACATTGACAAGGTGAGTGAATAAACTCTTATAAGAGTTTCATAAAAGAGACTAAAGAGCTCTCTTTCAACATGCTTTGTTAGATATTATCATTATTTATACTTTGCTTCTTGAAGGAGATTGTGATACTTCTTGTTGGTTTGTGAGGATAGAAACCCTTATAGGCGACATTCTCTATGTTGTTGAGAGACACAGAGGATTGGGAGTGGTTTCACTATAGGAGTCATATTGCCGCATATTGGGAGTAGTTAACTTAATCTTTGAGGTGAATATTGCAGATCTTATTTATAGCAGTAGTTGTGAGAAGTTTGGGGAGTTTTGCAAGTGTGTTCATAGCTCTATTTATTTTTTTTGTTACATAATAGTTCCAACTATGGAAGAATGGCAATGTATTGATGTGAGCTAGGGTTTGAAATCCTTTGTATTTTTTATTGTTGTTTTAGACATTTATATTCATTTTGAGCAAATGGGTATGTTGAACTTGTGTTTATAATATGATTTAATCATCTCCATATTCACAGTTTGCAAAATATTATTTCATTTTCAAAATTGTATCATGTTTTAAGTGATTAAAGTTTTTTATTGTATTATTATTGTTATTTATCTACAATATAAATCTACTCTTCAATTATATTATGTTTTTCTCTTCGAGATTTAATTAACAAATGGGGCATCATATTACAAAAGTGTCCCTTTTGTATTTTACAAAAAAAAAACTTGTGTAAATTGCATTATTGTGCAAGCAAGGGGCACAAATTAACAATCTTTAAATTTCAAAACTTTTGGACAATTATCCTTATAGTTTACACTTGAAAATATTTTGATCATTCTCACCTTTGTTTTAGACTTGTCCTTCCTAGCATGCTTCTAACCATTACTTTGACACATTTCATGATTTCAAAATCTACCTTCTTTTCTTCACATTATTGTGTTTCTATTCTAACTATTTTGTATCATTCTTACAATGGCTTGTTAAGCATGTGATGACCAATGGTCTCTTCGAATTTTCTGTCTAATATATTATGTCTCTTCAGCTAATCACTTGTGATCTATAAATGCTGATTATATCCATTATTGAATATACTATTTAAAATCAATAATATTCCTCTACTCTCTGTGTGGATGTAATCACAATTTGTGGTGAAACACGATAAACATTTGTCTTTATGTGTCTTGTTGTTATGCACTTTTCATTTATTAACCTTTCAATTGGTATCAGAGCCTACGATTGATTTTGGTGACCAAATTTTAGAGTCATGGTGGAATCAAGAGTGCAAAAATTCTCAAGGAAGAATTTTAGTCTATGGAAGGTACATATGTGTTCATTATTAATTAAGCATGATCATGCAATAGCAATCGGAGGCAAAGCAAAAAAGAGAACCTCCTTGACCAACGAGACTTGGAATAAAACTAATGAAAAGGCAATGGAAAATATTTTTCTCTCGCTATCTCAAAATGTCTTATTCAAAGTGAACAATGAAATGACAAAAAAGGAAATATGGGACAAGCTTCAAAGTATGTACAAAATGACGTCTATTCCAAATAAAATGTTTATCATGAAGAAGCTTTACAAATTGAAGTTGGGGGATGGAACAGTGATGTCAAATCACATAAATGAGTTAAATATTCTTTTATATCAAGAAAACTCTATTGGTATGCCTCAAAATGAAATAAATAAGGATTTCATCTTATTTTTCTCCTATTTTAATAATTAGGATGGTGTAGTAACATCAATCAGCACTTCCATTATCGAAAAAAATAAGTTGCTCTATGATGAGGTAGTTTCTAGTTTCCTTAGTGAAGACATGAGGAGAAACAACAAAGAGTCTTCATCTAATGATGCTCTAACAATGGTTAGCACAAAAAATAGAGGAAGAACTCATCATAGAGGCAGAAATAATAACAATTGTAGATCACAATCAGCTAGAATATCACAGTCTTTGGGTAGAAAAAATGGTTGTTGGTTTTGTGGAAAGGTTGGTCATGTTAAGGACTATAGAAAATATAAAAGGGCTTAAGAAAAGGTTTTGGATAGTAGAGAAAACATCATTCATGATAAGGATGATGATATTTTGGTTCTTGCAACAAGTGACACAACTTCAAATTCATGGGTAATTGATTTTGGGGGCTCTATTTCATGCATCTTCTTGCAGCGAAGCCTTCACAAACTACAAAGAAGGTAAATTTGGGAACATCTATTTGGGTGACAACAAAGCTTGTGAAATTGTAGGAAATGGTGATATTATGTTATCAATAGAAGGAGATGCTCAATTATCTCTTAAGGATGCTAGGCATGTTCCCAAATTAAAAATGAATTTGATTTCCATGAGTGAGATATATGCTCAAGGATTTCTTACACTTCTCATTGATACAATGAAAATTACCAACGGTTCCATGATTATTGCCAAAGGGGATAAATTTGGTAGCCTATATGTTGTAGAAATGTCCCACTTTGGCATCAAAGATTAGGCTACATGAGCAAAAAAGGGGCTATAGGTTATGCTTAATCAAGATCAACTTTTGGGTCTCCAATCAAAAGATTTGGAATTTTGTGAGAATTGTCTTCATGGGAAACAAAAATGGGTCAGCTTTTTGAAGAATGGACATGAGAAGAAGAAAAACCATTGGATTTATTACACTCAGATTTCTTTGGTCCCATAGAGCTAACCTCTTATGTAGGCACAAATTATTTTATATCCTTTCTTGATGATTGTACTAGAAAGGTTTGGTTTTATATGATCTCTAGAAAATCTGAAGTTTTCACTAAATTTAAATTTTTTAAAGATCTTGTTGAAAATAAAAGTAGACACAAAATAAAATGTTTTAAATTGAATAATGGAGGTGAATTTTTTTCATTGGATTTCAATAAATCTTGTGCAAAACATTGTATCTAATGGGTGAAAAATGTGTCATTCACCCCTCAAGAAAAACGGGGCAGCAAAAATGCTAAATCAAACCATTCTTGAGAAAGTTTGATGCATGCTTTTTAATGTCATTTTAAGAAAATAATTTTGGGAAGAGGCCTAGAATACAATGGTGGATTTGATTAATCAAGGTCCTTCATCTCATTTGGACTTTGTAATTCCACAAGAAGAAGGCTCAGAAGAAGGATTTCCTACTCACATCTTTGAGTTTTTGGGTGTCAAGCATTTGTTGGACTATAATCATTGGCAACCTAAAGAACTATTTGAAAATACCTCACATATTCCTTCACAAACTAGAGATGAAGTGCATTAGAACATAGTTTCTCTATTTCATATAGAAACTCTTTCATCACCATAGACAGAGTATGTTAATCATTACCAACATCCTCCTATTGGACTCCATGGAAATGAGGAAGAGCATTGATTTCAAGTTCACAGTTATGATTCCAATGCATAGGGTGTATGGGCATCCCAACTACCTCGAGATCATCATCGACATTTTTATGGTGGTTCCTCACTAGAGATAAATCATGGAAATGAACATGTAGGAAATGCCAATGCCTCTATAGGTTTCACTTACAGTGACCACACTGTTAATACAAAGCCTTTATCAAATAAAAAACCTCCTTGATACCTCTCTCACCACTTTGGAGCATCTACTACATTGAACTCTTGTAAACATGGCATTGGATTTTTTTGATGCCTACTCCCTTCTAGGTGGTCCCCTTTATCCATGCCCAATGAAAACAATGTCCACAATGGACCTTGTGTGGACACTACCATTGGTGACAATTATCTTCCGTAGGTCAATGACAAATGTGAGACACTTTAGACCAATAAATTTTTGGAATTCATTTCTCAATGTGACTCTACTCCTATCATGCCTTATTCCTCTATAGAGAAAATGACATAAGTTGGATTAGATTGTCTTGTTGGTTCTAGGAACCGTGTCGATTTGGGTGTTTCATCTATAACACTCCACGATGAGAATAGTTTTGTCCCTCAAAGCATGTGCCCTGCTATACAAAAGTCATGCAAAAGATTTAAGAAATCATGTGTGTAATTTTTTGAATGCTCAAATGCATCATGGCCACTGGGAGTGAGACTTGGATGTCTCTCAAATAGTTCACACATCTTCATAGGGGAGTGACTATGAATTGATAAGATGCAATTCTAAGAATGAGAAATATCTTTAAAAGTTAAGGAGGTCTAAAAGACAAAGAAAAATGCCTACAAAATATTGAGATTGTGAATTACTTTACTCTAAGGCAAAGCTAGAGATTTTAATCTTTGATTGAGTGGAATCAGTTAATTTCAAATATGCTTGAAGAAATACTAATAAAATTTTGTGGATGACCACAATGTAAGAAGAGATTAATTCTCTTAAAATAAATAAAACTTGGGATTTAGTACCACTTCCACCCAACTATAAAGATCTTAAAAATTTTTGGGTATAAAAAGTGAAAGAGGAAGATGGCACTAGAAAGAGGTATCATGCTTGGTTTGTTATCAAATTGTATGCTCAACAAAAGGGACTAGACTTTGTAGAGATCTTCTCACTAGTTGTGTGGATGACTACAATCTAAGTAGTTTTGGGATTGGTAGCCATTTGGGATCTTAAACTAGAACAACTTGATGTCGAGATGGATTTTCTACATGGTGACATCAATGAAGAATTGTACATGGAAAAGCATGGGGGATTTATTCAAAGAGGAAAAGAACATCTCTATTGTCAGTTGAAGAAAAGTTTGTATGGGCTTAAGAAAGCTCTAAGTAAGTGGTACATTAAATTTAATCAATTCATGGTTGAACACAACTTCACCCAGTGCAAATCAGATCCATGCATCTACTACAATAGGCTTCCTAAAGGTGAGTTTGTTATTCTTCTACTCTATGTTGATGACATGTTGGTTTTTGGTTCTTCTCCTCAAATAGTTAGCAAGTTAAAGAAAGAGTTAGCTTCTTGGTTTTCCATGAAAGATCGAGGGGCTGCCAAAATTATTCTTCAAATGACTATTACTAAAGATAGACAAAAAAAGGTTTTTACTTTGTCACAAAAAACATACATTGACAAAGTTGTAGAGTGGTTTGGTATGGCTGAAGCAAAACTTGTTCCTATTTCCCTTTCTCCTCAATTCCATCTAAATTTTGATTTGTGTCCCAAAAAACAAGAAGAGAAGAAATTTATGAATAATATTTCTTATAAATCAATATTTGGTAGCATAATGTATGTTATGGTTTCTACATGCCCTAATGTTGCTCATGCGGTGGGAGTAGTAAGTAGATTCATGAGCAATTCTGGAAAGTCTCATTGGGAAGTGGTTAAGTGGATATTATAGTATCTCAAGGGAATTTTTTATTATGCATTATGTTTTGGTAGAAATCATGTTCAGCTACGAGGATTTAGTGATTTAGATCTTGTCAAAGATCAAGAAAAATGTAGGTCTACTACTAGTTATGCTTTCACATTTGTCGAGGTTGCCATTAGTTGGGCCTCAAGACTGTAACATTGTGTTGCTCTTTGTTGCAATTACATGAATACCAAACCTCAACTCCAGATCAAAAATGGTACTAATTTTCAAACCTTTACCATCCCACTCGGCTAGGGTTTTGGTAGGTTTTTCTTTGTTTAGCATGGAAAGGCCAGTAATCTTATGAATCATCTTTTTGGTTATCAACACGAGTTGTTCTAACCATAATTGGCCATTGTGTACATGACTGAGAATATACCTAATCCATTTTATCTGGAAACTCCTTGGCAGGTGTGAGATATGTGTCAACCCTTTTGTTTCAAGATGCTTGTGCTTAGGTTTCAATGAGCCATCAACACACATTTCCTGTAAAGCACTATCCATTTCTAGGGTTCCTATCTCCTAAATTAAACACTTAAAATGAGTGCAGATATCATTAATTAATAGTACCTTTGGTGGTATTTGGGATTGTGCACCATTAGGATCAAGTGCCTCTACAACTGCTGGAACTAGCTTGAAATTTAATTCTTTCCATTCCACACCCTTGACCAACATTTCTAAACCCTTCTTTGCCTTGCTGCTGCTGGTGCTTTTGGATGTCATCGTTGCTTGGTAAGTGAAAGAAATTTTCAAACAAATTCTTTAGCTACAAATTTGCTTGAAATCGCTTGGAATTGCTTGTGTGCACCTAGAAATCTCTTTGCTCTGAGAGTACTAAAGACGTGGTGAAAAATGGAGTTGAATTCTACCTTTTTGATGAAAATTTTCCATTAATGCTAGGTACCATACTGGCGTAGTGCATGAAAAACTATCATCCACTCACTAGCTCGATAAAAACTTGTGACTCGGTGATCAAACAAAACTTTACTTCTCCAGACCTAGCTCAGTTGAGTCTATGGCTAACCTTGCTTGGTATGAGCTGAACTCATGTGATCCTTTTGTATCTGATATACTAATTTGGATCTTCTACTTTCTTCCATTTGGAACTGCTCAAGATTTAGCTTGAAGATGCAGTTCTTGTCCCTCCTTGAAGAATCTAATTGGAAATAGTGCAGTCACCCACTTCTTGAGTGACATTTCCATCATTTGAATTGTTCTACTTGGTAGATTTAGGAATCCACTATTGTCTCATCTATTGCCTGATATTATCAGCTTTAGCTTTCTTTTCATCTTCAACTCTTCCTATGTTCATGCAGTTTTTAGCTATGTGACCAATTTCAATGCATGTATAACATCTTACTGTTGAATCTCTCTTTCTTAAGTGATGCCTTGTGCAGTCTATGCCAATGTTTTTGGAATTAAAGATAGAGTAACTAAGAGGGGGGGTGAATCAGTTACTCACAAAAATTAATTCACAAATCCCTTAGATGTCTTAATGAATTAGTTACTGTTGATACTTGGTAAAAAAATGCTGCAACTCAATAGATTAAGCTATTACTTATCTTTAAGCATGCATACATGTAACTGAAAACAAAATGAACACAAGAGACACCAAATTTAACATGGAAACCCAATATGGGAAAAACCACCAGGTAACTAGTCACCAATTTTTCACTCTTCTGAAGTGAGCCCTGTTAGGAGCTAACCCTATTAAAGGTTACAATACACACTGTTATGTGTGACCTTGTTAGAGGATTTAATCACCATGTTAGGAGTGGCCTTGCTAGAGGTTTTTAGATCAATTCAACTGAACTATCACCTTGTTAGAGGATTTACAAAATGGTTGTTAAACCAACTCTGTTAAGAGATTTGAAATCACTACTACAATGGTTAGAAAGAAACAATGAATTGACCTGAACAAGATGCAACTAAATTTGTTGGATACAGGTCTCTATTTAGCATCATTAGATCCTCCTTGATCAGATATGACTCTGCTGCTCCTCAATGATCTATGATCATTATTCAAATTTGCTTCCACAATAATCAATCTTCATATCATATTAACTTCTCATATCTCCATACCATACTTATTTGAATTCACAACTTGACTTCTTGTTTATACCATTCAGATTGTCAAGTTGGCTCATTTACATGTTACATTTACCAATAAACCATTCAACAGTCAGCTACAGATATTATTCTTTAAACAAATAAATGTCCTTTACTAGCCAACCCTGCTCGGTAAATACTGCTTCCAGGAATTTCTAGAGTTAACCTTCTTGACTCGGTTAATGTTACAATATCTTAAAATCCTTTGGCTACCAAGTTTACTCAGTAAGAACTACTTTTACCAAATTACCTTTGATGACGGAGTGAACTCAGTGAGAATTATTTCTGTCATATTTTCTTCGATTATCGAGTGAGCTTGGTAAGAACTTCTTTTATCATATTTTCTTCAATTATTGATTGAGCTCGATAAGAACTAAATTTCTTTGATTACCTTGAAGGCTCAGTAACCAACTGTCTACTTGGTAGACACTGCAATCTATTCTTTACTAACTTTTTGGGCTTGGTAGACACTGTCTATTGCCCTCCTGACCTTCTGAGCTTGATAGACACTATCTATTGCCTTGTTGACCTTCTGAGTTCGATAGACACTGTCTGATGACTGATATGACATTTGTGTGATATCAAAGACAACACACAATTGAACAATTGTATCCAACAATCTCCTTCTTTGGCATTGATGGCAACACAACATGTCATAGCAGAATGAAATTTGAAAACAAGTCCTTTTAATGACAAAGCTCCCTCTTACATATAATCTCTCCTTCTTACAAAAATTCTTATTATTTGAAAATTTTAGAAAGATATGACAATATGTATTCTTCCTCTTTGACAACACATGCAAAAGATAGCTCAAAACAACTGAATAGCATTGTACCTAATGTACTAATTCATATGCAATGTCTTCATTGGTTTGTTGCATCAATTGATAGATCTTCAATTTGGTTCCTATTGATGCATCACTAAAACTATATTTTAGTGAGCTTCAGATAGGGGAATGACCCCTAACTTACCTCTTAGATACAATAATGCATCCTTAGGTAAAGGCTTTATGAATATGTCAGCAATTTATTCCTTTGTATGCACATATTCCAATCTTATTTCCTTTTCTTGCACCAATTCTCTAAAAAAGTGATACTTTATCACAATATGCTTGGTTTTTGAATGCATCATTGGATTCTTGGAGATGTTAATTGCACTTGTGTTATCACAAAACATAACAACTGGTTCTATGGTTTCTTGCTTCGTACCTTTCAATAATTGTTTAAACCACACAATGTTTGAGCAATTTACTGCTGCTGCAACACATTCAGCTTCTGCTGTGGATTGAGATGTACAATTCTACTTTTTGCTTGTCCAAGAAACGAACCTTTTTTCGAAAAAGAAAGCTCCTCCACTTGTGCTTTTTCTATCATCAATATTTCCTTCCCAATCTACATCAGTAAACACCTTTAAATCCAATTTTCCTCCAAGTTTATACCATAATCCATATTCTTCAGTTCCTTTCAAGTATCTCACGATTCTTTTGATTGCCACCATGTGATTTTCTTTTGGTTTTGTTGAGAATATTACTACAATACCTACTGCAAGGGAAATGTTTCGTCTTGTGTGCACTACATATTGCAACTTTCCAATCATAGATCTATATAGTGTCTGATCCACTTCCTTTGATTCATCATCCTTGGTGAGTTTTAATCCAGTACACATAGGAGTCCCAATTGGTTTGCAATCTTCCATACTAAACCTTTTCAGTATCTCCTTGATGTATTTAGATTGAGTGATGTAGATGCCATTCTTATTCTCTTGAATTCAAAGAACAACAAAGAATTTTATTTCACCAAACATTGACATTTCAAATTCCTTGTTCATTTTTTCTGAAAATTCTTTGCAAAGATCATCATTTCCTGTGAAAAAATTATCATCTACAAATATTTCTGCCAAAACAATTTTGTTATTTGGTCCTTCATTTATCTACAAACTATTATTGTCATTAGTTCTTTGAAAACCAATCTGAATAAGATAGTTATGCAATCTTTCATACCATGCTCTAGGGGCTTGTTTCAGACCATATAATAGTTTATGCAATTTGTAGACCATGTCCTTCTTTTCTGAATCAAAAAAACCTCTAGGTTGCTCAATGTAAATCTCTTCTTCCAATATGTCATTAATAAATGTTAACTTGATATCCATCTGATCAACTTTGTATCCTTTATATGTAGCATATGCAAGTAAGGTTCTAACACCTTCCAATCTTGCAACAGGAGCAAAATTTTCTCCATAGTCTACACCTTCTTCTTGAGAGTATCCTTTGCATACTAGTCTAGCTTTTTTCCTTGATACCTTACCATCTTCATTTAGTTTATTTCTAAATACCCACTTTGTTCCAATCACATTCTTATCTTTGGGTCTAGGTACAAGAGTCCATGTTTTGTTTTTCTTTATTTGTTCTGTCTCTTCATTCATAGCTTCAATCCAACTTTCATTGTCTAGTGCATCTTTGACATTTCTAGGTTCAAAATCAGCAAGTAAACAAGTGCCTTTCAACTTACTTCTTGTCATTGTTCCTTATGATTTATCACCAATGATCTAATCTGTTGCATGATGCTTTCTGACATACTTGGCTAACACGGGCTTCTTTACTTTTGAATGACTTGCATTGTTATCCTTTTGTATCTCAACTTCTGGTTCTAATTCTGGTTGCTCAGGCTTGGTAAATGCTAACTCAGTAACTTTTGTTTGCAAGTCGGGTTCTTGCAGCTCAGTAGATGTTGACTCGATTAGAACTTCTTGTGACTCGGTTGATGAAGACTTGAGAGCTGAAGATTCGTAATTGATAAGTATACTTGGTATTGTATCAGGTTCAATGTAAAAAAATATTTTGTAGTCTTTAGGTTCCTTCTTGCTTTCTTCTTCTGTTCTTTCTGCAAACTCATCAACTTTCAGATGTGCACTTTCTATGACTTTGTGAGTAGATAAGTTCAAACATCTATATGCTTTACTTTTGCAAGAGTATCCCAAAAATATTCCTTCATCACTTTTTACATAAAATTTAACCTTTCTAGATTCTTTCAAAATGTAACATTTGCTTCCAAATACCTTTAGATAACTTACATTGGGTTTGTAGCCATACCATAATTCATAGGGTGTTTTGAATGAGTCTTTTTTCAGCTATAATCAATTCAAGGTATGAACTACAGTTCTGATAGCTTCCTTCCAGTATTTGATAGCAATGCCTTTCTCAATCAATAAGATTCTTGCACAATCCATTATAGATTTTTTCCTTCTTTCTGCTTTTCCATTTTGTTTCAGAGTTTTAGGTGCTGAAACCTATCTTTTGATTCCTCTTTCAATGCAAAAGTTATTGAACTCATGTGAAATGAATTCACCACCTTTGTCAGACCTTAAGAATTTCAATCTTTTGCCTATTTCCTTTTCTACTCTGGCCAAATACCATTTGAACTTTTCAAATGCTTCTAATTTTTCTCTAAGGTACATGACAGTCATCATTCTTGAATAATCATCAACAAATAGAATGAAGAATTTTTCACCAGTATAACTTTCAATGCCAATAGGTTCAGACAAATTAGTATGAACAATTTCTAGAACTTCTTCAGTCTGATAGTTCTTGCTTTTAAAACCAGTCTTTCCCATTTTACAAATTTTATATTTCTTGCATAGACCAACCTCGGGTTTCTTTATGTCAGGAATACCTCTTACTTTTCTGAATTTACTGATCTTTATTAAGTTGTCAAAGTTTACATGACACAACCTCCTATGCCATAACCAACTTTCTTCAATTTGAGCAATGAAACATGAACATTCACCAAGTTCAAAATAAAATAAGTTACCTTTTGTTTGAGTGCCAGATCCAATCAGCTTTCCTTTGCCATCCAGCAATCTTGCTTTTCCATGCATGAATTCTACTTTGAATCCATTATTGAGTAGTTGTGCCACACTCAACAAATTGTGTTTTAGTCCTTCTATCCAATATGCATTATCACACACAAGTTCTTTGGTTAGAGAGATTATTCCTTTTCCTCTTATACAACAAGGTTCATTGTTACCAAATCTTACACTAACACCATCATAGTCTTCAAAGTATTCAAACTTAGTTTTATCACTATTCATGTGATGAGAACAACCACTATCTATGATCCATGTATCATTTTTTATCATATGAGAAATTAATGCCATTTCTTCATCATTATCAGATTCATCTTTTACAGCAATGTAGACAATTTCATCTTCTTCTTCATCATCAGAATCATTGGAATCTTTTGCCACAAAACATGTTTTCTTACCTTTATCCTTGAATGATTTGAAGTCTTTCTTGCCATTGTACTTGTGACCTTTCTTCTCATTTGTGTTCTACTTATTTGGGTACCTAGCAGCAATATGTCCAATTTCTTCACAAGAAAAATAGATTAGAGGAACTTTACCTTTGTATTTTCCTTTGCCTCTTGAATATTTTATTGCTAGTAGAGCTTCAACCACTTCAAGATCACTGTCTGAACTTTTTCTTGATTCTTCATCACTTTCTGATTGTGGTTCCTTCATCTTTTTCCCTTTTTATTTGAGTGAAAGCTTGCCTTCAAATGCTGATTCAACATTCTTAGCAGTTAGAACATAGTTGTCATAGTTGTCTAGCTCAAATGCAGTCAATCTTCCAGCTATGGCCTCTAAATTTATTTTATGATTTGCTTCACATCTCCTTTGTTGAATTGTAGAAATTCTAATTGCATAAATAGGAAGTAGAGTTCTAATAACTTTACTTATAACTGTCTCCTCGCTGATATCTCCTCCAGATGCTTTGATTGCACTAACACATGCTTTGACTCTTTCAAAATACTTAATTTTTTCATCCTCTCTCATCCTCATTTGATCAAATTGTCCTCTCAAACTTTTTGCTTTGGTTGTTCTTACATTATCATCTCCTCCATAGATTTCTTTTAGCTTTTCCCAAATTTCAAAGGAAGATTTGTAGTCCTTGATGTCATCAAATTCTTCATAACTTAGAGCAGATATGACTCTGCTGCTCCTCAATGATCTCTGATCATTATTCAAATTTTCTTCCACAATAATTAGTCTTCATATCATATTAACTTCTCATATCTCCATACCATACTTATTTGAATTCACAACTTGACTTCTTACTTATACCATTCAGATTGTTAAGTCGGCTCATTTGCATGTTACATTTACCAATAAACCATTCAACAATTGGCTACAGATATTATTCTTTAAACAAATAAACATCCTTTACTGGCTGACCCTACTCGATAAATACTGCTTCCAAGAATTTCCAAAGTTAACCTTCTTGGCTCAGTTAATGTTACAATATCTTAAAATCCTTTGGCTGTCGAGTTTATTCAGTAAGAACTATTTTTACCAAATTACCTTTGGTTATCGAGTGAACTCGGTAAGAACTGTTTCTGTCATATTTTCTTCGATTATCGAGTGAGCTCGATAAGAACTTCTTTTATCATATTTTCTTCGATTACCAAGTGAGCTTGGTAAGAACCAAATTTCTTTGATTACCTTGAAGGCTCGGTAACCAATTGTCTACTTGGTAGACACTACAAGCTATTCTTTACTAACCTTTTGGGCTCGGTAGACACTTTCTATTGCCTTCTTGACCTTCTGAGCTTGGTAGACATTGGCTATTGCCTAGCTAACCTTCTGAGCTCGGTAGACACTATCTGATGATTGGTATGACATTTGTGTGACATCAAAGACAAGACACAATTGAACAATTGTATCCAACAAATGTGTCCATATTCTTCACAATAGTGACATCTGCACCAAGTATTGTAATCCCAACCAAATATTGCTTTGACTATTTTTTTAGCTGGATTGAATGGTTTGGATCTACATTCAAATGTCTTGTGGCCTTGTTTCTTGCATTTGTGACATTTACCTTCAATTTTTGGTTTCTCCTTGCACTCATTAGCTTTATGACCATGTTTATTGTAATTGTAGCACTTTCCATTAAATTATGTTTTTCCATTGCTCCAAAATTTGTTTGATGTATGACCTAACTTACCATAGTGATTGCAAGTAGGTCTTTGATTTCTTTGGGTACCTTGTTTGGAAGATTCACCTTCTTCTTTGTAACCAAGTCCTACTTTACCTTTTTGTTTATGAAGATTCTACTCACTTTGTTGATTCAATTGATCCATATCTTCTTGAGATTTCATCATCCTCTCATTGAGTTTCTTTTCAGAGTTTAGATCAGCTTTCAATCTTTCATTGATTTGTCTTTTAGTGATTAGATCATTCCTTAAGTTTTCATTTTTAGATCTTAGATTCATGATTTCCTCATTTGCATTGGAGAGCTGATTGATAAGACTTTCTTGCTAAAGGGACTGGTTTTGATTTGCATTGTTCCTTGCTTCCAAGTCTTCACTTGCCTTATTTCTTTATTCCAAGATTTCACACTTTCTTATTATCTAAACTTCTTGTTCTCTTTTTAATTTTCTTACCTCTTCTTGCAGAGCACCATTCTTTGTTAGGAGTTCCTTGATTGCCTCATTAGCTTCATCTGAACTGCTTGATGGGAAACAGTCTTCAATATTTTCTTCAACATACTAATGGTCATTCATTTTTCTTGCAAGTTCCTTCCTTCTTTTCAAGGATTGGGAAAGATGCTTTTTTGCTTCCTTGAGTTGAGCTATGGCCATTTCCAAATCTAGCTTCTCATTTTCAATAGTTTTTCAAGTCTGAATATCTCCATTATCTTTGACTTTTGCTCAAGATGTCAAACTTTATCCTAAGAACCACAAAGCTCTGATACCAATTGTTGGAAATAATCAAGACTAGCTAGGTTACTGAGAGGGGAGGGGTGAATTAGTAACCTCAAAAAATTTAAATCAATTCAACACTTAACCATATAAATCATTCACCATTCATTCATCTAATCTATTGCATGCATGAGAAAAGATAAACATACATAACACATGAACACAGTATTTTGGTGATGCAAAAACCTTCCAAATAGAAAGTAAAACTAGGGTGGGGATGATACCCACAAAACTTCACTACTATAGTATAAATTTGGCCTATTAGGGCTTACATTGACCACTTCTAAATGATCTGCCATGTTAAGAGAAATTTGGATTTCTAGGTCCAACTTATTAGAGGTTTTACAAACATACAATGAAGTATGCACTCTGTTAGGAGATTTAGACAAAGATCGTTAAGTCTACCCTGTTAAAGGATTTGGAAAATGGATTCACCTATCAAGATGAAATAGTAGATCTAACTTACAACTTGATTGTTGAATAGATCTTGAAGTATAGATCACCTCTTATGACTGATATGTCTTTTCTACTCCCTAATGACCTTGCTTAATACTATGTTCTGTTGCTAATTTGCATTCACTCTTCTCAAACATTACATATCCATTCCTTAACATACTTGTTAACATCTTATTGAAAATGATACAATACATGACATATATACCATTTCAATAATTATAATTGCAAGGTCGGCTAAAACACAAGTAAACAAAATATTACTGAGTCAGCTAAATAGTAGAAAACTTGGTTTCTTCAAGCTAACTTGGTGATCTTCTGATACTCAACATCCACTACATTACTTGGCATCATCATGCACTCGGTAGAAGTAGAAGCTTGGTCCATAGTAATCACACAACATAGCTTGAAACTCGATAACCATTGGAGACTCGGTAGATATAATGTCACTTGATAAATACCGAAACCTTTGTTTACCTTACTGTCACTCGATAAAAACTACACATCCATCACTCGGTAGAAACTGACTTCATATCACACAAATTGATAACTTAGTAGACACTATGAAGCTCAGTAACCACTATCTATTCGATGAATACTGTAAGCTCAGTATACACTGCTGAACTGCCCATTCACTCGGTAGCTTCAGGAATACTCAGTGAAAACTAATTAACTACTAAACTTACAAGGTAACCACTGAATGCTTGGTATAAGTTGTAGACTGAGTGATGAGCTCCATAAGCATTCAGAATTGAATAAGTGTTGTCACGAATGAAAAATACAATATAATGCCAACAGAGGATTAGAACTAAAAGTATGGCATTCATGACCAAGATAAGGAAGGATTTGACAACGACTCAATTAGGAAAAAAATAATTTCATTTGACTCCAAGATTGACACTGAAAAATTCCATATGGGTGTAGCATATACGTGTAGAAATTTATACAAGACCACATATGCACACAATATATCCTTGGCTCAAATGAAAGAGTGAGTGGACATGAATAGAATGAGTGAAATATTTTCTCTTATCTAGAGAGCAACATTCATTGATGTACTATTACAAGTTCCAATATTGAGTATCATCCATCACCTCTAGAACCCCACACCTAATATCAAAATATTCGAACATTGAATGACAACTTGAAAAAAATTTGCTCAAATAATTACTTGTAAAATTGCATAGCTGCATTCATTAAGAAATGAACAAATAACATTTAAAATCATCACTAGCCTCAGCCATACAATACCAAACAAGAGAACCTTTATGAAACACATTGTATCAACATCCTTTACTTCCTCTACTCATTCTCACAAAATTGTACAATTAAATTTAACCAGAGATCAAATAAGATTAAGTATAATATCACTCACCTTAGCCATTCCACACCAAACAAGAGGAACTTCATGAAACTATACAGCATCCATGTCTGCTCAAGTAATTTTTCCTATAATTTTACAATGAAATTTAAACAAAAGATAAAAGTAACAATGAACACAACATAAGGATACATGGAAACCATTTTATTAGTTATTAAATTTCAAAACTTCCCAAAATATCCCAAGTCTCTACATTTGAATTTTCACATATATGCATAGAGTAGTGAGGCAACCTTCTAGTCTTACTACAAGGTGTGAATGTATATATCACCCATTTTTTGTGGATCTAATTTGGCTCCATTTTTTGCAACTCCTTTGGCAAGGGCCACCAATTCCTAAGAAATAAGGCTTTTATTAAGAAAGTATTATCATAATGTTTTAGACAATAATCACATTTATCAATGAATATGCGTAGCATGATGAAAATGTTAGCTATACTATTTTTGAAAAAGTGACAAACTACTCAATACTATACTCGTAAAATTTATCATCCTCCACAATATTAGTGCAAGAAAAAAAAAATCCTTCTAGTAAGTGCCTTTCACTAAAAAAAGAGTTTGAGTAGCAAACATTACACTAGTATCATGCAATGTCTCCCCTTAATTGCAAACCTTAAAAGAAAATTTATTAAATGTATTTTTTTCCTCTTTTTTTCATTTAATAAATTTTACACTCACATATATGTGTTGCTTCGATAATTAAATTTAAAACTAATGAGAACATATAAGAAAATTAAAAGAGAAGAATATCAGACAAAAGAAATGTGCCCCTGAAATTCAAGAGGGACTTGTGTGTTACTATGGAAAAATTAAATAAAGCTAGAAGCATCTCTAATGTGGGAATATTACTGAATTTGGAGTTACTATTGGTCATTTTTTCCTTCCCCCAAAAATTTCCATATTTGAATTTAAATCAAAGTAACATACACATATTTAAATATTCAAATTAGGGCACAAAAAAAATACTTTATGTTTAACCTTAGGTTATATCTTTTCCTAAGTAACTGTGCATTTTAATGTTTTTGCGAGCCCATATGTGATCCACCATAAGATCAAGATGGATCCACAATTGTTGCATTATCATTTTTAGAACTTGTAGATCTTTTTGTTATAGTGACAAAGTGACATGTTGCCACGTAAAAAATTGGGCCCATTTCCTTGGTCAGTGCAGTCATTAATTGATTCAACTTCTCCACTATCAGATCGAGATCATTTGAGGGTTGTTGCTTTCTCACTTTCTCAAGGTGCGAGGACTTTAAAAAATGCAAGAAAGTTAGCTATTTACATGTGGCAAGTGGTTCCTTTTCCTTTTAGGTCATGGGTGAGGTGGACTAGGTTGTCAAATGAGTTGGTGTGGGGCCACATTTTCTATTGGTTAATATGTTGATAGATTGGTGAATCTTTAGGGGCCATCAAATGGTGGTAGATCAATATCTCTCATTATGTCTCTACAAGAAAATGATTGACATTTAGTCTTAGCGACATAGCAAGGTCTTGCCACATGTTCTAGTGGGCCCAATTTGACAGGCACAATTGTGAGTTAACATCATGGTTAAGTTAGCAATATTGTAAACCACCATAGTTAAGTTTAAGGGTGGCACAATTAGTAAATGATATAATCAAATACTTGAAAACTTTGTGGGGTGGCAAAAAAAAATGTAGTTGGTCCACTTGGCTTTCTCCAGTTGTGTGACCAAGTTGACTAACTAACCTTGCTAATTCATGAACCAAGAATGAAAAAGGATAGGGTTTCCTTGTATGATCCAATCTTCTAATCAATCCCAACCACTCCAAAGTTATTATTGTGCTAGGAAAAATGTAGAGACATTCCTTCTACCATTTGATCATCTAGTTTGGGGGGTTTTGCATTGATTGGTGCAGTTTCTATCACTTTAGGGTTTCTTCCAAGTCAGGGTTTCATGATTTTCATGCCTCTACAAGTGTACCAAATCAAATCTATTATTTAGATTGCCTTGATTTTTCTTTGAGCACTTAATGGTGGTGGTTGTAGGATAACTATTGTCACAAAATCTTGCACCTTGTCCAAAGTTTTTACCTAAGGATAACCTTGTGAAACATGGAAACAACCTCCAAGTTGTGGGACTTGAACTATGAGGTTGAATCTCTGAAGAAGGTCAGCTTCCTCTACTATTAGGATACACTTAAACTATTCTTGAAGAGAAAAGGGAGAAGGAATACATGAAAGTAACTACCTAATCTATTCTAAAGAGGTGATACACCAAAATAGGGTGTTCAGATCAAACTCTGCCCATACATGCATAGTACCATTATAATGATAGTCTAAAGATATATGGATTGAGACTTGCTTTAATCTATTAACCACATACAAATTAGACAAACACATGAGTGACACAAGACAAATCTTCACTTCTTATCATTCACAGGCCAAAAGAGATACAAAAATGTAGATTATAGATATTCACAGTACATCGAAGAGAGGTAGACAAAGCTTGCACAGTACATCAATGGTTGAAAGAGATAAGATAGGATGTCATATAACTCAGACGCAAAGAGGAAATTTATAGTAAAATGTGAAGGAAATACTAGAGAAACAAAGAAGATCTATTCGTAAGAAAGAGTACAACATTTGCCTTTATAGTGCAAGCATAACTTAGATAACTTTCATCGTAAGACAAAATTCAACTACTACAATCAAATCTATAGAGAATAATCACTACAAAACTAGAAAGATCTTATTATAGCCTGAATCCATACATAAGAAGATCACTTCTTCACTAAAAAAATCTTTGAGAGGTTAGGAATGATAGTTATTAACTTTTGACTAAATGGATGGATCAACAAGAGGCAGTGAACCATCTCTTTGCATTTATCAAACCTAGGGAATGATGATAGTGGTTGCAATAGATCAAAAAGATTGGATTCATTATCAAGGAGTTTCTTATGCTATCATTAATTTTTTCAAATTTAGCCATATTACTTGGTCAACTAGAATTAACCATCAAGCCTTGTCACATGGACCAAACATTTCCTACCATTCCACCATTATGTTGGCAATTCAACTTTATGCCTTGTGTTTGACCACTCGTGATCACAACTTTGCCACCACCTTTCCTCAATAATAGTTCCTACTTGTGGAACCATAACCCATTGGTTATCACTACTTTTCAACCCACTCTTAACATCCTTCATTAATTGCTACAACCTTGCAAAGATTGAGACTTGACCACATTTGTGTTGTCCCCACCTTAACTTGAGGTTCTCTTCTAATCCTTGTGACCAATCGAAACAAGGGAAATTTTTAGAGTAAATTATTAATTACTATTTACACTTTACTTAAGTTTACTTAGGTTAATGAATTATTATATTAGTTGTCATTTTGATACCTAGGAGTACGCATAGTAATATGAGTTGTCTTAACAACACAAGAGTTTGCATATTCAACTGAGTTGTCATGTAGATAACACAATTGTTCACACTCTAATTGAGCACATGGTGTCTACAACATCTTTTTATGAGATACACCTATGTAAGCTTATCCTCTCATCATTACACAAACTCTTGTGCTCAATGGAGGATAATCCACTCTTGGTGGACATGTGCTTAGTTGTCAAGCTTATCACTTTGCTAACTCCTAGTCATTCTAGAGGCCTTTATATACAGGCACTTCTAGTGTGTATTCATCAATTATTCATTTAAATATTGTTATTATGATTGTACATTTTTCGTCCATATTGTGCTAAGTTCTTGAGCTTCTTGATCTTGGTGTCATTTTTCCCTAAGGAAAATTCTTACATGCTATCAAAGCTGAGGGAGCTTTATTTCATAGCCATTGGAGATCATTTTTGCTTCACCTCTTAGAGGGCCATGATTTAGATCCAAAGTATCTGCAGCTATTGGGAGTGTCTAAAGCCAAAGTAGACTTCACCATTACATTTGAAGTATAAATTCAGTGAATTTTGACTATAAATTTGCCTATCCTAGGCCATAGTCAAATTTGAGGCAAAAAAAAATTGCAAACTAAAACCCGAAGGCTCAATTTGTAGTATTGGTATGATCTTTTCAAATATGTGCATTTAATTTTTGGATCTGTGCTTTTTATTTCCATTTCTACATTTTTTCAAATCTATAATTTTTTTCTAAAAATGTTGGCTATTAGGCTTGTAGAGGGGCATTTATTGCATGCAAACTAGGTGGTTGAATCTTGGTAGCCCACAGCCAATATATTCCTCTACGTATATGGCTTCCATCACAAATTGTAGGCATATTCCTCACAAACTGGTGGCCAAGAAAACCATGACTAGCATTCAAATCCAAACTGCGATGGCTCAAATTTTTAATGCCTTCTTAGTTGCTTTACCTCCTATAGGCTCTAGCTTTTCAAAGCCACTATGTATTCAAATAGGGAAAATGTGGGATTAAAATCCCACACCTACCACCACCCAACCACCACTTTCTCTAGTCTAATCTACACCAAGCTCCTTCTCTACCGATTAGCCACTTTTGCCATGCGTCCTCTACGCAACATTTAGACCCCTCTGCATTGTCTGCCACATAGATCTCCGGTGCCACATCAAAATTCACTCTCCAATGACAAGTCATCAGCCATGTGGTGCTCACTTAGCTCTAACATAGAAGGTGACTCGACTACCATGTTAACTGCCATGTCAGCCATATTTTTTGCCACATCAACTATGCAGACTACAACATAAGCCAAAGGGCTGATTTTTTTTTGAGGTCATCTTTTCACTATGCTAAATTTGACAGTCATCTAACCATCACTAATAGGCCAAATTGCACTATGATGATGGTCATTTTGACATTAACTTTAACCTCGTAGTTTTCTAACATCATCAGGATAGACCCCTTGGTCTCCCTCACAATAGGTTGTGATAATCATGCCCAAGGACTTACTTAGGAATAGTATAGTCAATCTAAGGTTTATTCTCCCTACCATGAGATGCATTTAATTTGATGTATACTCAAAATGGTCAACACAATATGTGCACTGGGTTTCTTAAAGTGTCATTATGCTTATGCTACAAGAAAGTAAAATACAAGGAAAGAACCTACACAAGTGTTACAGGAAATTAACACATTTAACTCATCACTGAAATGAATGCTAGAAATTAAATTAAATGCTAACCTATATTCCAACTCAGACCATCCACTATAACTATTCTCATAGATACTACAGGAACACTCACAAAGTATGATGTTGTAGGAGGTAACTTACAACTTCTACTTGAAATACTAGAAATGTTGGAAATAAATCACACTACTCTAGTCTAGTCCACCTCCCAAGTGGGCCCCCTTGGTCAACTTCTACCAATCTACTAACACAAAATGTAAACCAAGAATTATTTCAATAAATTTCAAAATTTCTTACATAAGAGCATTACATAAAATTGTAAAACAATTCACTACGAGAGTCAATAGTTTCTTTTCATAAACTTTTTTCAATCTCTTAAAACTATCGATCCAATCCCTATAATAGAGGATCGATACTTATTCTAAAACAAGAAAGAAAACAAACTAACTTCAAATCTGCTAGAGAAAAAGAAGGAAATATAATAGTTAACGGTATAAATAATAAAGTTTGGATAACCAAATCAACACAATAGTAAATGCAGAGGAAATATAGCAAATTTTCATCCATGTGTTCATGGAATAATGGCTCTTCGTTTGTAGCAGTCATGTCTCCTAATACTGTTATGGTTCTTCCATCATGACTGGACTTTAATGTTCCTCCTCTAATGTTGTCGACCATCTCTAGCTTCTTCCCTATCAAGTTAGTTATGATGCAGAAATATTTGTAAACAAGCATAATCAAATTAAATCCAAATATTAGAACACACATTCTGATGGTTATATGAAATACTACAGTATATGTATAATATTGGCAAAATATGACATACTATCTACCCATAGGTTAATGGTTCTATCTAGACTTAATCATAGGTTCAACTAAACATAAGTTCACAAATGTCTTGGCAATATTCAAATAGAGTATTTTAAAATTATCATAAAATAGAGGCAATAATTAGCCTCATCATCTACTCCTTGGTAATTTTGATGCTTGTCCTCAAGCATTGCATCTTCTAGTCGTTGATTGAAAATCTCCAACTTTGATCCTTCCTCTCCTGCTACTTTTGAAGGTGTAGTAGAATCCTCATGTTCTCTCCCATACCTCCCTTCTATGGTCCTCCTGTAACTTATCAAGTCACTCAGAATTGATATCATATAGGGGCCACATAAACATTGTGGTTGCATTGTTAGCAGACACCACAATTCTGGTCTAGCCTGCCTTCCCAACTCTATGTATTTTGGAGCTTGGTGAAGGGTTGCCTCTAAGTTAATAGGTTTGTGTGGCTCTAATATTTTGAGTCCTTCAGGTAGTCTTCCCCATCTACTTTTAACACCAACCATGGCTCTCTAAAAAGTAAAGGAAGGTTATTGTATTCTACATATACCTTTGTTTTGGCCTCAAAGATACATTTTCTTATCTCCTTGTTCTTATCCCCATAGGTCAATCTGAACCAATCCCTAAGGATTTCTTTTGGTCTCTCAACTCTTAATGGTAGGAGTTTTGTTCTTTCCTCATCTCTATAATTTTTCAATTGTCTATCATAATTAGCTTCAATGTGCATCCAAGATATTAGGACCCTCAGATATATATCTCCTATGTAAGGTAGAGGATTCCATTGAGTTTCTACAGGAATAATGAAATTGTGCACATACAATTCACAGAGTAAACGTTGCTGTCAGGATGGAAGAGTTTTGTATAAACCATAGAATTCCTAGGTTGACTTGAATTATGCATTTATGTCCTTGAGGGTTAGCATAAGCTGGAATGAAAGGAATTGTTCTTTTAAACAAATAGCATAGATCCTAAGTGGTGGTCTGTAAGTAATTATTTGATGAGTCAGTTTGAGGGCATGATCCATCTTTTGTTTCTATTTTTCCAATTGCTCTCTTAATTCTACAATTTCTTCACCTTGATATGCTATAACCTTCTTCATCTCCTTTTTCTCCTCTTTCTATAGGGCTATTGTCATCACATGTTTATTATACAACTAGAAAATAAGAATTTGTAGGTAAATTGGGCCACTTTCTTCCTCATAATTATTTTTCCTTTGTTCCCTCCATGATTGTTCTAAGAAATTTGTTAACCATGTTTGCTTGTAGGGAACTAAGCCATTTTTCAAACAAGTTAACTAATGCATTATTGGGGCTTTTTTCATCTTTATAGCCTAGAGTATCGTGTTGTCCCAATGGGGAATTATTTTGGCTTTCATTCACCTCAACCCTACATTCCTCTTCAAGGTTTTGAGAAATATCTAGAATTTCAGGTTGACTGGGGGAATCATCTGGGAAAACTTGTATTAGGGATTCTTTATTAGATGGTTTGGGTAAAGTAGACTAAGTGTCTACTAATACTTTAGAAGTTTTTCCTTTCATTCTAGGGCTTATTCATATAGAGGTCTCCTCAAGTATCACGTCCTTCTTTCTACTACCTCTTTTCAATGTCTCTATTGTAGGAGTGATTGCTGCAAGACCCAACTTTGTTTTCTTTTGCTTTGAGGTTGTGGGGTTTTTTTTTCTGATACCGGAGCTAAGGTTTCCTCTTGCACTTTCTATTTCCTCTTTACTAAGGAAGAGGTAGGTACATTGATCTTTTGAGTAGGTAAAGGCCCATTTTCTTGCACATTTTTGGTTTCAACATCTTGGGTGCTTTGCTCATTAGTTTCATCAATGGGGATTGCATTTTCTTTGCTGGGCTATTCATTAGGGGTAGCCTGAGGTTGCAAGGTTTTACATTGGACAAATTCAGCCCATTACATGTGAGAGGCATCCCTAAGAGATCTCTTTATAAGCAATTTGATTAGGGCATGGTGAGTAATAGATTTTCCCTTCCCTTTTTGGGTTCCCTCGACACTAATGCATAACATATTGTACAAGAAATTGGGAACATTCACTGGAAATTATGCCTTACATAACTAAGCAACTTAAAATAATGTGCATGCAAATATGAAAATCTTCCTTCATAGGTAAAATACCTAATAATATGTATGACCAACTCATTGTATAGTGGTAGAAGAGACATTCTTTTGTAACCCTACTTGGTTATATCCAATGGAGGGTTGGTATGAAAAACTAGGCCCTAGCTAACCTTGCATCATGTGCATTAGGGTAGTGTTTTCCCACTACTGGTAACTTGGTTACTTCTGCTATCCACTCTTCTATGGAAACAATTGTCAATCCCTGTACTGTTGCTTCTTCTTTCTCAAATGTTCATATAAATTTAGTGATTGCTTCGTCATCAATCCTTGTAAGTTTAAAAATAAAAAACCCAACCAACCACATGCATTGAATATTCTCACTACCTCTACATTTGAAAAGTAAAACACTATGCTCCACTGTTTCTCATTGCGGCAATTTTCCTCCCATTTTTGCTTTCCAATTTTAGACTCTACTCTACTTGCACTATTACCTTCTTCCCTTCTATAAATTCAGGCTTTCTTTTCTTTTTGAAAATGATAGACCTTTTTCACATTTCACATTCTTTTCTGCTAATTTCCATCATGGACAATACGTCATGAGTAATAATATTATGAGTTTAATGAAAATAAATCATAGATATGAAAAAATCTTCCCAAAATTGAATTTGGTCACATCAAAATTGAATTTGGGTCATAGCATAGCCTGACAATGAGGAATTATTTGGAAATAAGAGTACGACACATGACACTCATGTACTATGGCAACTAGGTTTTAAAGAGAATCTAAAAATTTGAATATCTTTAATAAATAAATAGAAATATCATTGGGAATTAGTAACCTTTCTTACCCCCTACAAAACATGGACAAGTGTCCTCACTTGTCATAATTGGGATGGGGTATGGAACTGGCATAACGTAACAATAATATATGTAATGTAGTAATAGATATAACCAACAAAATCTATGTTCTATAAATGAATAAAATTTTGAAAATCTTATACCTAGTAATTGATCATTGCATGTGCCAAAAGGTGGCAAGATTTGAAGGTTAGCAGCTACAATATACATCAGCAAACTCATCGTGTTACTGAAAGCATTGCAAAATGATGGCATGGAAGATGGGTGAATGGTAGAGAAAGAAATGAGATGGGTTGAAAAAGAAGAAATTAGAAGGTGAATGAAGAATTTGAAATTTATGTGAACATAAAGTGTTTATTATGGGCATGTTCAAAGGATTTTTTATTGAAGAGTTGCAGGCAAGAGGTCGGCACCTTCTGTTGTAGGAAGTGTGTCAGCTGAGAAATTATGTAGCTGGAACTACTAGAGGAACTCCTCTTTGGTCTGTGGTTTTTGATAGAGGTGCAAGGTCATTTACAAGTAATTTGAAGTGGATAGGATCAATGGTTTTCAGTTGGACTGCTCCACTATCAAAGACATACTGAATTTCATAAGGCCCTAGCCATCAAGTTTGCAACTTCCCTAGATTCTCTTTGAAATGAGAATCATATAAAAGGGCCCAATCTCCCACTTGGAATTCTTTATTACTGATATGTACATCATGCCACTTCTTTTGCTACTATTAAATGATCTTTTTTCTTTCTAATGTTGCCTTTCACATTTCATTCAGTGAGTTCAAGTGGAGAAGTCTCTCTTGTTGTGCTACAGGAAGACTGATGTTCAATTCCAAAGTAGTGTGCAAGGTTTTATGTTCAAATTCAATAGGCAACATTGTTGCTTTTCCATACACAAGTTCAAATGGATTAAATCCAATGGTTATCTTCCATGTAGTTGGATATGCCCATAAAGCTTCAATTAATTTGTTGCTCCAATCCTTCTTGTGTATGTGCATTGTCTTAGTCAGAATGACTTCAATTTCTTTGTTGGTGACCTCTGCTTTCCCATTTATCTGAGGGTGATAGGGACTAGATTTTTGGTGCCTTATTTTGTATTCTTTCATAACCTTAATGATCAATTTTGATGTGAATTGGGCTCTTTGATTTTTGAAAAGTTCTCTAAGAATGCCATAGTGGGTGAATATTTCTTCATATAAGAATTTAGCTACTTTCTCATCTCTTACATTTTTCATTGCCCTAACTTCCACCCATTTGGTTACATAATATGTGCATACTAAGATATATGATTTTTCACTTGATGGTGGGGAAATTGGACCTATGAAGTCCATACCCCACTTGTCAAAATATGTTACTACAATCTGTGGATTGAGTGGCATCTCATCAGTTTTGGTATGGTGGCCTATCTGCTAGCATTTTTCATAGTTGGTTGTATAATTTACTACATCCTTATGTAATGTTGGCCAATAATATCTAGTAGTAAGTACCTTTTGTGTTGTTCTCTTTCTTGCAAAATGGCCTCCACATGGTTCATCATGACAAGCATGTAGTATGTCATATATTTCATTCTCTCTTACACATCTCCTCATGATTTCATCTGGTCTAGTATAGAAAAGATTTTTATCTATCCATGAATAATCAAAACTTTCTCTACTAACTTCCTTTTATCCTTGTGAGAGAAGTGTGGGGTCATTCTATTTGTAGCCAGATAGTTTGCTATGTATGCATACCATGGTGTATGAGTTGCTATGTGGAACAAGTGCTCATCTGGAAAGGTATCTTCAATGGGAGTTGGATCTTCATCACCAATGTGCAGTCTAGACAAATAATTAGCAACTATGTTGGACTTGCTTGGCTTATTAGTAATGGTAATATCAAACTCCTATAACAACAAGAGCCATCTTGCCAATCTACCAGTTATAGCAATTTTTTTCATTAATTACCTTATAGTTGAGTGGTCAATATGAAAAAAAATAGGATATCTAGTTATATAATGTTTGAATTTGTTCAATGCATAAACTACGACTAAAAGATCTGCTTCAGTTACTATGTAATTTAGTTTAGGTCCATGGAGGCTTTTACTAATATAGTAGGTGGAATTTTCAAGATTAGTAGGCTTTTTTCCTAATATAGCACCTACAACATAGTCTTATGCATCAATATGAATATGAAGTGGAATTGACCAATCAGGTCCCTTTAAAACTAGTGTCATAGTGAGGAGTTTATTAAGCTATAGGAAGGCTTCATTATATTTGAGTGTCCAAATAAATTTAGCTTCCTTATTCAAAAGTGTATACAAAGGACTAGCTACTTTACTAAAATCTTTCATGAAACGCCTATAATAGCTAGGATGACCTAAAAAAGATCTTACATTCTTTGATTTTTTAGGTATGGACAATGTTAGAATTACCTCTGTCTTAGTTGGATCCACTTGTATTCCTACAGCTGATATAAAATGACCAAGCACCACTCCCTCCTACATGAGCATGAAACATTTCTCACTATTGAGTGATAGATTATATTCTTTACATTGGAAAAGAACCTTTTCAAGATTCATCAAGGTTTCTTCAAAGGTGACTCCAAATGTTGTGAAATCATCCATGTATATTTCCATGCAATCAGGCGATATATTAGCAAAAATATTGATGACAGCTCTTTGAAATATTGTGGGGGCATTAAACAAGCCAAATGGTAAGATAGAATATGCAAAAGTACCCCATGGACATGTAAATGTGGTTTTATCTTGATCTTTAGGAGCTATGCTTATCTAATTATAACCACTATACCCATCTAGGAAAGAAAAATATTTCATACCAGCAAGAGTGTCCAGAACTTGATCAATGAAGGGTAAAGGAAAGTGATCCTTCTTGGTTGCCTTATTCAATTCTCTTTAATTTACATAAATCCACAATTTCCCTCCCTTTTTAGGCACTATGACTAGAGGTGAGACCCATCTACTATCAAATATAGGGTATATAAAACTAGCATCAAGCAACTTTTGCAGTTTAGATTTAACTATTTCTCTGAGGGTTGGATTATTCCTTCTCTAGGGTTGATAGAGTGGTAGGAACCTTTCATTGATATATATTCTATGAGTGCATAATGTAGAACTTAACCCTTTCATATCCCCATAGTCCCATGCAAAATCCTTTTCATGTTTTCAATGAAGCTCTATTAACTATTTCATCTATATGGAAGGCAATTTGGGATTGATATGGAGATTATGACCCTTTGACAACTCAACAATAGTTGTGACATCAACTATAATAGCTTCAGAGATTGGACTTATATCTAGTTCACATGGTAAAAGCTAATGGATAATGTCTAGCTCCTTGGGTAGAAAACAACTCTCATTACATTCCTCATATGTAGTTAATTCTAACATAGAACTGTCAGATACATCTTAAATAATTTAGAGTACTTAAATCTAGCCATGTAGATGTACTTAAATCTAGTTGTGGTTGTCTTGGAGGATACAGATCAAATTTCTTTGATGTCTATCCACCTAATATGGTCATACTCCCTAACCTACAACTTATATTTGCATCAGTTGTAGCTAACCATGGTCATCCTAAAATGATAGGGTAACTAGATAAATTGACTTTTAGGGATAGAATCATGAAATCTATAGGGTACTCTAGAGATTCTATACTACTATGTCTTCTATCATCCCATCAAGAGTGACAGTAGAACTATCTGCAAGCTGCAGAATTGTTGGGGTAGCTCTTAACCCTTCTATATTCACCTTTTTCATAGTATATATAGCCATAATATTTATAGTAGCACCAAGATCAATCAAATCATTTTTAATAGACTAACCATTTATAATCACATTCACAACTAGACTTCTTGGATTAGAATATTTAGGAAAAAATAATTTTTCTAACATAATATCAGCCAATTATCCTATAACATGGACTGTGGTTGGGTCCTTTTTCTTTCTCCCATGCTTTTTCAAACAAGCTTCTCTAATGGCTTTTCCATAAATAGGAACATCTTTAATAGCTTGGAATAAAGGAATTTGGACATGCATGTTCTTTAGTTGATCAATGATATCAAAGGATTGTTCCTCTATTTGTGTAGGTTTGTGTGGTATGAGCTTTTTTGGAAAAGGAGGTTCAACTACTATTTGGATTTGAGCTAAGCTAGTTATATTGGTTGGGTCAACCACTTATGGCTAAGAAGTTATAGGTTTTGATGCTACAGGAGTAACTAGTATTTCAGTTATGAGAGGTGGTATAGGCACTAGTAGGGTTGTACCAGATCTCAAATGTATATCTACAACATTTAGAGCATAAGTAGGATATTACTAAACATTAGTAGAACACATGGGTTGTTGTGGCTATTGGTTATTTGGATGTGGCTGAGGTTGTGCAAGCAACTGAGTCTACTTTTGAGGTCCAAAACCTGTAGGTGGTGGCATTAGTGTAGGTTGTTAGATTGGAGGTGGTAATTGTGGATTACCAGTATTTTGGTTAGGCCATTGTTGAGGTCCTCTCCATTGGTTTGTAGACTACCAATTCCCTTGGGGTGGTTCCCATTAGTTTTCTGATTCTACCATTGATAATTTTGCTAGTTAGACCATTGATTGTTTTGTTGGTTTGGCCAGGAAGGTTGGGAATTCTGAGGCCATTAAGGTTGTTGTGGATTATTTTTCCAAACATTATTCCAATTAGATTGACTATATTGTAGAGGACCTTGGGTACTATAGTTTTTCCATTGATTACCATATAGATTTGAATTTTGTAAAGGATCCTAAGGCATACCTTGATGTTGGGCCCATGGCCAACATTGAGCAATGAAGAATACTTTCTCATCATCTCCATCTATCTTGATGTACTTAGTTGGAAGATGTTGGTTCTCCATGCTAGTGACCAATTTGCATTGGCAATCTTTCTTCTACTTCTGGCAGTGTGGATAGTACTCAACTAGTTGCACCTTAGCTTCTACATGCTTCTTCTTTGTAGTCATTGTGTCGAGATGTGTAGTGACATCATTTATGATGTCCTACTTAAAATCTAGGATTATATTAGATATCTCAAGCTTTGAAATACCCTAGCTGATTCCTTTAGTGGTTGTGGTCCGGTGTCCTCTACCTTCCTTCATAGTTGACCTTGATAGGTTAAGATAGATTTTCTTGAGGTCGTCCCAAGAAGATTATACATCACTACTAGCCATCAGGTCTAGTGCTTCTAGAAAATTATTATTCACCCCTCTCAAGAAGACTAGCTTTTGTGAATCCTCTGCCAGTATATGCTGAGAATTCTTCTGCAGTGTATACAAGAAATGTGAAACATAGTCTTCTAATGTTTCATCCTCCTTTTGTGATATTCTAAACATATCATCTCCTCTTGAATCATTTCCCTTACAATACTCTTTGTATTTATCCAGAAATAGAGTTTGCATTTCATCCCAAGTACCTGTTGCATTGGCTCCTAAACCCATAAACCATCGTAAAGTTGATTCTTTTAGTGTTGCTGGAAATAACTTGAGCTTATCAGCATTAGTGTTATAGTCAAAGCTATGGTAGAGTATGTCAAACTCAAACAAGAAAGTATTAGGATCTTCAATTGCAAGGCCATAGAACTTTGAAAGAGCAGTTGCAAGTATATTTTTGAGATTAGCATTGGTTATGAGGCTTGGGAGAGGAACTAGAAAAGTAGGTTGTGCCATTACTGGAGGTTTTTTATTATGGGGTTGTTGTTGAAACGGAATATTAGGTACTTGATTATTAATAACAGGTGGATTTGGAGTAGAAATACCAAGAAATCTAGCCAAAATTTTAGCAAAAGGTTGAAGACCACTAGTGTCTAAGAGTTGTGCTCTAGAGGAAGATTTTGTAGGAAAAACAAGGCTTGCATCCTCAAAAGGAAACTCAACTTCTTCTTCAATTTATTTGTTCAAATTAATAGACTCTCCTGGAAGAAATCTACCATATTCATCTCATTTTCTTCCTCTTCAACACATGCAATTGAATTCTTCACACTTGTGAAGAAACTTTTAGGACTGTAAATCTCTAAAAAAACTTAATTTAAAAAAAACTATGACCAAAAAATGTTTCTAGCTTGACACCATCCCCAGCAATGATGCCTAAAATGGTCTGCCTCACAATAGGTGTGTGATAATCATACCCAAGGACTTACTTAGGAATAGTATATTTAGTGTAAGTATTATTCTCCCTACCATGAGGTGCATTTAATTTTTCAACCCAAGGACATATACCTTAAATGGTTGGCATAGTATGTGCACTAGGTTTCTTAAAGAGTCATTATGCTTATGCTATAAGAAAGTAAAATGCAAGCAAAGAACCTAAACTAGTGCTATAGGAAATTAACACATTTAACTCTTCACTAAAATGAATTCTGAAAATGCAATTAAATGCTAACCTATATTCCAACTTAGACCATCCACTATAATTGTTCTCATAGATGTTGCAAGAATACTCACAAAGTATGATGTTGTAGGAGGAAACTTACAACTTCTACTTGAAACACTAGAAATACTAGAATGGAATCTACACTACTCTAATCTAATCCACCTCCCAAGTGAGCCTTCTTGGTTAGCTTCTACTAATCTACTAACATAGAATGTAAACCAAGAATTATTTCATTATATTCCAAAATTCCTTACATAAGAACAATACATAAAACTATAAAACAATTCACTACACAAGTCAACAGTTTCTTTTTATAAACTTTTTCCAACCTCTTAAAACTATCGATCCAATTCCTATAAATAGAGGATTGACACCTATTCTAAAACAAGAAAGAAAACAAACTAACTACAAATCCACTAGAGAAAAAGAAGGAAATATAATAGTTCGTGGTACAAACAATAAATTTTGGATAACCAAGTCAACATAATAGTAAATGTAGAGGAAATATAGCAACTTTTCATCCTTTCATTCATGGAATAATTGCTCCTCCTTTGTAGTAGTTGTGTCTCCTAATATCGTTATGGTTCTTCCATCATGACTGGATTTTAATGTTCCTCCTTGAATGTTGTCAACCATCTCTAGCTTCTTCCCTATCAAGTTAGTTATGATGTAGAAATATCTGCAAACAAGCATAATCAAATTAAATCCAAACATTAGAACACACATTCTAATCGTTATATGAAATACTGCATTATATGTATAATATTGACAAAATATGACATATTATCTACCCATAGGTTAACGATTCTATTTGGACTTAATGATAGGTTCAACTAAACATAAGTTCACAAATTTCTTGGCAATGTTAAAATAAAGTATTTTAAAATTATCATAAAATAGAGGCAATAATTAGCATCATCACCCCTCACTATATGCAGTTTTGATTTGACAATCCAATTTTAGGATGCCATATCTCAGTCATTTGGACTCCAAATCAAGTGCAATTTTTTTATTTTGGCTAGAATTTCTTGAATTTTTTAGTGGTGCTATTATTTTATAGTTTTGGTGCATGGATTTGTCATAAAATTCAGTTTTTGGAAACTATACTTGTCCAATCCTATATTTTGCAACTTCAAATGCTCTGTACGGGCTCATCTAGGCAATTTTCAAGTTCTATTTTTTTTGAAAGTGCATAATATTTTTTCTACTTTCTAGATCTGCAATCAGATTATACAATTGTGTGGAGAGAAATACCACTTTCAGAAATAGGTCCCTTTTTGCATTGTATTTCTTTGATGAAACTTCAAAATTCTTGTATATTTGAGCTACATTGCTAAGTACCAAATTGGAACTCCAAGAGGAGGTTGTAAATAGAAAAAATTAGAAGTCCACTTAGGCCTAAATTGGCAAGTGGCTATTGTAAATGCACCAAATATAAAGTGCCAAAATCATTCATTTGGCAGGGTTTTTGATTGAGTGAAAAGGGCAAGGTATCTCTTGGTGTTGTGTTCCTCTTTTCTTATTGTTATCTTTCTTTCCTTGCATTATGGGAAACATTAAGGTTCCAAAATTAACACCACATAACCATGTCACATGGTTAGTTAAAAAATGGTGTGAATTAATGAATGGAGAAATTTCCCAATATGCAAATGAATCTTTTTCAAAACCAACAAGTTATCAAATATCTCAAAGTGAAATTCATGCTTCGAAAATAGTAGATAGGAAAGCCCTAGGACTCATTAGGTTAGGGGTAGATGATAAGATCCTCTATTAGATCATAAAATATAATACATCCAAGGAAACTTGGGATGCCCTTAAAAACCTATATGGGAAAGTGACTGAGGAGGATGTCTACAAGATTGAACATGAGCTTATCTCCCTAGATCCTAAGAGCTTCAATTCTATCCAGGATTTTATCATTAAGGTGAATGACTTGAGAACAAAACTTAATGATTATGGTAGTCTCATTAAAGATGATAGGTTGATTTATCTAATTCATAATAAGCTGCCATCTGAATACCCCACATTTGTCTCTTCTTTCAACACCATAAAGACTACCTTAGGGGCTTCCTATAAGAAAATTACTTTTGATCACTATGCTCATTTGTTAGAAGATTAGCAAGCTAAGTTGATAACAATGGGGATTCTCAAGTCTTCAAAGTCTAAGATTGGTGGTTAATAATGAGAGCTCTAAAAATTCAACTGGTGAAAGTTCAAACAATGGCGATGGCAAAAAGAAGTAGTGGAAAGATAACAAAAAAGGGGACATAGTAAATTCAACTCCTACATCAAATCAACAACAAGGCAAGTCTTCTCTCTACCAACAAAAAGGGGGACAATAATCAAGAAAATAAGAAGTGTGCCTATTGCAAAATAATTGGTCATGACAAACATTAGTGTTATCACAAGCAGATTGATGAGTTGAAAAACATTATGAAGAAATATAATGTTCCATTACCTAATGCTTATAAGGAAAAGGGGTCTTCATCTTTAGATTCTAAGAGCAAAGAGCAAGCTTTACTCACAAACATAGCCAGTCAAGGAGAATGGATTATTGACTTAGGTGTCACACATCATATGGATGCTTCAGAGAGAGATTTTTCTTCCATGACACCTTCAGAGGTACCTCATATCTTTGTAGGGGATGATACTAAAGTAGAAGTTGAAGGAAAAGCTAAAGTTGAGATGGAAAGTGGAGTGTTCAAGGATGTTCTCTATGTTCCTAATCTTACCTCCAACCTTCTTTTAGTCTACCAAATCAGTCACTATGGAGGTGGCAATAGGGTTGAATTTCTTCCAAATTTAGTGGTAGTGAAAAGCATCAAAGATGACTCTATGGTTAAAATAGGTGAAGCTAATCATGATTTAAGGCTTTACACTTTCTTTTCCTTTGTGTCTAAATCTAATGCACAAGCCTTGTTAATGCATTCAAATATAGAAAGAAAACTATGGCATGGGAGGTTTGGACATCTCAACTATAAGTATCTTCAATAGCTTAGTAGCAAGAACATGGTTCATGGTCTACCTCAAGCCTAGTTCTTAGATGGTGTTTGTTCAGGTTGTACACTTGGGAAGCATCCCAAAAAAATGTTTGACAAGGGGAAGTCTTGGAGAGCACAGTGTGTTCTTGAACTAGTTCATAGTGATGTAGCAGGCCTATTCCAAGTGCCATCATTTGGAAAGCCTTGCCATACACTCACCTTCATTGATTACTATTGTCGCTATGCTTGGGTATTCTTCATGGCTCATAAGAGTGAAGTGTTTGAATGATTTCTTAGCTTCAAGGCTCAAGTAGAAAAGTAGTTAGAGAAAGCCATCAAAGTCCTTTGAACAAATAATGGAGGGGAGTATGCGAACTTGAGACTTATAGATTTTTGTACTCAAGAGGGAATTGACCTTTAGCATTTAGTACTACACGTGCCTCAGTAGAATGGTGTTGCTGAAAGGAAGAATAGAACCCTCAAGGAGATGACCATTGTATGCTACTGCATAAGTCTCTTGATCAAGTCTTTTGGGCTGAAGCAATGAATTGTGCTAACTATATCCATAATAGGAGTCTTCATAAAGCTTTGGATGGTGTAACTCCTTTTGAAGCTTGAACTAGAAGGAAACCTTTTGTAAAGCACTTTAGAGTCTTTGGTTGTCCAACATGGGCATGAATACCTCCACAGAAATGCAAGGCATTAGAACCTCAAACAAAACCTTGTATCTTTGTTGGTTATGCAGACTCTCATAAAGCCTAAAAATTGATGGATCTAGAGACACACAAAATATTCTATGAGAGGAGTGTACACTTTGAAGAAAGTTGTCACAGCTTTACTTCTTCAACTCCTCCTTCTTCCTCCTTCATTGAAGAGAGTGAAAGTGATGATAGTGACTTGGAAGATTTTCATCCATGACCCAAATGAAGGCATCAGCTAGATGAAGTTGAGGATATCCCTTCTACGTCTTCTTCCACTAGATCTAAATGGGCTTAGGAGACATTGGATGTGGCAGGACCATTGCTAGGGAATCCTTTAGATACTAGGAGGAAAAGATCACAACACAACTCACTCCCTCATGCTTATATTGCAATTACTTCCGATCATCAATCATTCAGAGAAGCTTCAATAATTCCAAAATGGGATATGCAATGGAGGAAGAATATAATTCTCTTATGAGAAATTATACATGGGACTTGGTCTCTCTTCCTAAGGGAAGAAAATTGGTTTGATGTAAGTGGATCTATTAGACCAAGTTTGCAACAAATGGAAGTGTGGATAAGCATAAGGCTAGACTTTTTGTAAAAGGTTTCTCTTAGGTACCTGGCATTGAGTACACTAAGACCTTTGCACTAGTTGCAAAAATGAACTCCATTCATTTGACACTAGTTATAGCTACAGCTCGAAGATGGGTTGTTCATCAGATGGATGTGAAAAGTGCATTCTTGAATGGTGATCTTTATGAGGAGATTTATATGGAGTAGCCACAAGGTTTCATTCAAGATTCTACTTTGGTTTGAAAGTTGAAAAATTCTATCTATGGACTAAAACAAGCTCCTAGAGCTTGGTATGCCAAGATGGATTATTTCCTCCTCTCAGCAAGGTTCACTAGATGTAATTTGGATCTGAATGACTACATTCTTCAGTGGGATAAACCTCACTTGCTACTTGTGCTTTATGTTGATGACTTGATCATTATAGGGAGTACAACATCCATCATTGATAGTGTTAAGGCTACTTTGTAGGAAAAATTATCAATGAAAAATTTGGGTCTACTTCATTATTTCCTTGGTATTGAGATACATCAGTCTTCATTAGGGATCACATTATTACAACCCAAGTATGCTCTTGATCTACTTGCTCAATTTTGCATGAGTGACTAAAGGCTACATCTACTCCATTTCTTTCAAGTGTTAAGTTAGAAGAAAAGTGTTCCACTCCACTTGTTGATGCTACTTTGTATAGACGGTTGGTTAGAAGTATCATCTACTTGGCACATACATGCTCTAGCATATCCTTTGTAGTTGACATGGTTTATCGCTTCATGAAAGAGCCACATAAACTTCACTGGAAGGTAGCAAAACACATCTTGCACTATATCCATGGTACACATACATATGGGATATGTTATGTAGCTAGTATTGGACTATAGTTAGTGGGTTATACTAACTCAAACTACATAGGGTATCTTGATTCTTACAAAAGCATTTTAGGATATATGTTTCATCTTGGTTCTGGACCCATTTGTTGGCAGAGTAAAAAGCAAAACACTATTGCTCTTTCATCAACTCAAGCTAAGTATCAAGGAGCTATCAATGTGGCTACATAATTTGTTTGGCTATAGCATATTCTAAAGGAGTTTTTTTTTGACATACCTAGACCCACAATCATACATTGTGATAATCAGAGTGCCATTGAAATCTCAAAACATCTAATGCAACATCAACACACAAAACAAATTGAGGTTCATATGCACTACATCAGAGAGTTGATTCATGGGCAGGTAATTGTATTGCAGTATTATCCTATAGAGTAGTAGATTACAAACATCTTCACCAAGCCCTTCACTGAGATCAAGTATCTTTATTTGTGAGATCTCTTAAGGGTGCAGGATTTTTCACCAGGGGTGTCACATGACTCTTCTCTTCTTTATTGTACTTATCTCTCTTTTTGGAGGAGGATTTTTCCCATGAGGTTTTTCCTCTTTCTCCATTTTTACAGAGATTTCATAGCATTATATGTACATCATTGCATTTGTAAATGGGTACCTAACATGGCCTAGTAGTTGGGACCCATCATAGCTTTTGTGAGCTTAAGTGCATTCCCCTAAGTTGCACTTAAGATGGGTGTTAGTGTAAATAATTATATATTATTTATACTTTACTTAATTTTACTTTTGTTAATGCATTATTATATTAGTTTTCATGTTGACACCTAGGAGTATGCGTAATCATATGAGTTGTCTTGTTGACAACACAGGAGTTTTCATATTCAATTGAGGTGTCATATAAACAACACGATTGTTTGCACTCTAATTGAGCACATGGTGTCTACAACATCTTTTTATGAGATACACCTATGTAATATTATCATCTCATCATCACACAAACTCTTATGCTCAATGGGGTATAATCCACTCTTGGTGGACTTGTGCTTAGTTGGGACACTTATCACTTTTCTAACTCCTAGTCATTCTAGAGGACTTTATATGTAGGCACGTCTAGTGTTTATTCATCAATTATTCATTTTCATATTGTTATTATGATCATAAATTTTTGGTCCATATTGTGCATAGCTCTTGAGCTTCTTGATCTTGGTGTCACTTTGACCTAAGGAAAATTCTTATAGAAATTGCTTGAGCGTAACTAAAACCTTAACCACTTCTTAGCCTATTGTGATCATGTGTTGGCCATAGATTTGAAAGATCTAACGATGAAAAATATACCTTTGAAGCATTGAAGATTTGTTCTCTCTACATTGTCATGACTTGAACCATAGTGCATTAACATAACCATGCGATTAGGTAAAAACAAAGCAATCGCGCCCTTGCCATCTTGATCCTAGTTAGCGCTTAACCAATCGCAACTATGCAAATTGCATGGTCACAACTTAAAACATTATAAGGTAAAAAATGAAATAAGGAACATAGCCAATGTTTAAATTATTTCATAGAAAAACCTAGGCAACTATTAAGCATATTATTATTTGAATTTTATTTTTTGGCAGGAGGGCATTTTGGCTAACATTTTTGGAGACTCATAGGGGATACAAGCCTACTTTGCATATGACTAGTGGCCACCAAAAGATACATTAGGCTATGGAGTCTCTAAGACCATGAAACTCATCAAATTTATCATTTTTGCTACATTTTGAGCCATTGCATGCATTTTACCTCTGCAACTTGCAAAAAATTAGAACCAAAATTTTATTACAAAACAAAATATGTGCCCATGCACTTCTTGGAAAATAGGAAAGAATAGAAAGCAACTAACTCTAACTATGTACATGAACATTTATTTCCATTAGAAATAGGGCTTGAGATATATTCCATTGACTAGAATAGGCAAAATTTCACCATTAGGCCTGCTCAACTAGAAAGCATTTGCTTGCTTGCAAAGATGATCACATAGGGACCACTCCATAGGTCATCAAACTTTGAGTGCCTCCTTTCTTTTTCCATGTATGCATCCCACTTCAGCACAAGATCACCTTCCTTTAAATTCCTAACCTTAGCCTTATTATCAAAGCTCCTCTTTATCTTTTTTTGATGTATTTCTAAGGTTTATATCACTTGACCTTTTTCTCCTCTAGCTCCATCAAATTTTCCATGTTTATAGACATAGCATCATTTTCAATTAGTTCCAACTAATGAGCCAGGTCAAGAGTAGGAAACTCCAATGAGATAGGAAGTCTAGCTTCTTTGCCATATACTAACATGAACGGAGAATTTCCTATGGCTCTCTTCTTTGTTATTTTGTCAGCCCACAAGATAATTCTAAATTTTTGGTGCCAACACCTTTGATTATCTTCAATAGTTCTCTTGATGATTCTGATCAATTTTTTGTTGGATGACTTAGCCAAACCATTACCTTGAGGGTAGTAATTAGAAGATGTGCTCAATTAAATACCATGATCAATTTCCCATGCACAAATTTGAGCTCCTACAAATGATTTGGCATAATCTAATATTATGGTGGAAGGAGCACCAAATCTTTTGACAATTTCATTAAGAAATGTCACAACTAAAGCTTCTTTAGAGTCCTTTAATGCTATTGTCTCTATCCATCTTGTATAGTAATCTATAGCAGCTAGAATCCACTTGTGACCAAAGCTATAAGGTGGATTAATAAGACCAATAAAATATAATCCCCACTAAGCAAAAGGCTGATCAACCTATATGGGCAAAGTGGAAGGGTTGCAAGTCTCTTTTTACTTGAGAAGAAAGCACACTTTTCACATTTCCTTACATTTCTGTGGTAGTCATGAAACAAGGATGGCAAGTAGTAAATGAATCTCATAATATTCATTTCATTGGTTCTTGCTAGAAAGAGGCCACCATCAAGATCATCATGAAGTTCTTCAACCATCCTCTCTACTTGATCTGCACCAATACATCTTAGCAAGGCTCCATTGAAGTCTCTCTTAAACAAAAAAACATCAAGTATAGAATAGGGGATGGACTGTAGTTTGTATTGTCTTCTTTTAGCTTTATCCAACCCTTGAGTATATCCATTCCCAGCTAAGAAGGTCTTCATGTCATCTATCCAACTCCTTGAATTATCATTCCTTGCCTCATTCTATTCTATCAATACCATAACAACTTCCTCATCAGGCTCACAAGATGAGATCATCTATTTGCACAACCCTTTTCCTCATATTAGTTTCATAATCTGGATGTCCACATCATACTCTATTACCTTAGTGGTCTAACCAGCTCTTTTCTCACTAATATCTTTTCTCAACAAGAAATCCTTAACACTTGTATGAGGAACCAAAAAATGGATTTTTTTATGAGACAACAGGTGTCTAAATTTCTTCAAGGCTCTTATGACCATAAGAGCTTGCTTTTCCACATAGTTGTACTTATTTTCATACTCTTTAAGTCCTTCACCAAAGAAAGAAATGGGTTGCACTTCATTTTTATCATTTAATTGAGTCAAAATGGTAGAAATACTTGACTCACCTCCTAGGGTGTAAAGAATGAAATCTTTATCAAAATTTGGATTGATGAGAGTAGGGCTGAAGTTATGGCTACTTTGATCTCCTCAAAACTTTATTTCTCTTCCTTGTCCATGAGAAGGCCATATTCTTTTTAAGCATTTTTTTAAGAGGTTTCACCATGGTAGCTAGATTAGGAATAAATATTCTCACAAAATTTATTCTACCAAGAAAACTGTGCAGACCTTTCTTGTGACTAGGAAGAGAAAGGGAAAGTATTTCCTTTGTTCTCTCTTGATCAATAGTCAAACCATCCTTAGATACAATATGTCCTAATAATTTTTCTTGATTAGTGGCAAAGACACACTTGCTTGGATTCAAAGATACTCCATACTCTACATCTTATAAACACTTGTCTGAGATTACCAAAATGCTCTGCTACATCCTTTGAATATATTGTGATATCATCAGGTTAGACTAACACAAACCTTTAAATCATATTTTTGAATGCCATCTCCATTTCATTTTGAAATGTGGCACCTGTATTTGTTAGTCCAAAAGGCATTTTACTACAGGCATAGGTGCCCCATTTGGTAGTGAAGTAGTTTTATATCTGTCAGCTTCTTTGACTAACACCTAATTATAACTCAAGAATACATCCAAGAAGGAGAATCTCTCTGAACCACTAATTTTGGATAACATATGTTCCATAGAAGGGAGGTGATGATGATCTTTAAGGGAGGCTTGGTCATGATCCCTAAAATCTACACATAGTCTAATTTCTCCATTCTTTTTCCTAATAGGGACAATGTTTTCCACCCTAGAGGAGTGCTTAATAGGGAAAATTATATTGGCCTTACTTAATTTGGATAACTCATTTCTCATTAGGGGCTCAATCTTGGGGTTTACTAGCCTTTATTTTTTCCTAACAAGCTTGACATTATCGACTAGATCTATAGTATGTTAAAACAGACTAGGGTGAAAACCCTTTAAATCATCGTATGTCCAAGAAAACACATCATTACATTCTTGACATAGATGAACAAAAATTTCTTTTTCAGTTTCAGAAACCTTCCCCATGTTTAACATTCTCCCATTAGCAATTGCAACTGGCATATGATCTCCTTTGTTTGCAGAAAGATTCATACCTCTATCCCTTTCTTGGTCATTAGGATCGAAGACACTCTATAAGGTAAAGAGACCCTTAGGTAACTTATTGTAGCTGGGTTGATGATTTGATCACCATATTGGTCATGCAATCTTTACTAATTTCTATCTAAGAACTCTTCATCATTCTATAAGAAACTCATAATTTATGCATCAGATTCAAAAACTTGCTAATTGATATCATTATCAGGGATAGTGGGTCTGAGCACCACTTTAATCTTTTTCTTCTTCTCATGTTCAAGGCTCCTTGGGACATCCTAAGATGCACCCACTATCACAAGTATATCAGCATGTCTATTTCCACTTCTAGGGATGCTCTGAATATTAAATGTATTGAAACCTTCAAGCTAATCCCATACTCTATGTTTATAAGACTTGAGAAAATTGTTCTTAGTAACATTTTGGCTCCTTATCTAATTGATCACCAACTCACTATCTCCATATACACTTAATTCTTTAATTCCTCTTTTTGGAGCAACCAAGAGACCCTAAGTCAATGCCTCATACTTGACCACATTATTAGTAAAATTGAATTAAAGCCTAAATGAGAAGTACTACCTTTCTAGTGCATGAGAAACCAACATCACACCAGCCCCTGATCCATTTTTATTTCTTGATCCATCAAAATACATATTCGATATCCCACTTGTGTCTTCTTTGGTTTTCATTAAGTTGGGGACAAGAGCATCCTTTTCTCATATACAATAAGTGCCCAGGCCTCTCTCCAAGGTTTTTGATATAGGATTGAACTAATATGCATTAGCCCACTCATCTAATAGGAAATTAGGTGTGTTAGCTAAAGAAGTGGCTGGCTCATTTGTTGTATCATTTTCATCTATTTCTAGGATGGTACAATTCATATTGATAAGATTAGGAGTGTAGGCCTCAATATGATGGAGGGCTAATGGTTCTTCTCTAATTAAAGCTTTGGTTTCATATCTAGTTCTACAAAATATATATGACCAATTAAAAGACATGTAACCACCTATTTGAGTAGTAAAGTCTCTTGAAAGACAAATGGAAAAGTGTGGCTTAACCTCAGCAATTGATATATCTTGAACTACAATACAACCCAGGCATACATGTAAGGTCATTTCAACATTTCTAAGGATTCCCATAGTATTGATAGTAATACCACCTAACTACAATACATCCTTAACAATGGGTTCATATTTCACTTCTAACATATTAGCAAAATATTTGGGCATTACTTAACTACTAGCCACTAAATCAATCATGTAGTTGTGGACTAGCTTATCTCCTATAATTAGAGAAACATAAAATTGAAGAGGTCTAACCTTTTTTCTTATTTCTACCTCCTTTGATGGTTGTACCAAACTCAAGGCATTCTTCACACTAGGTGGCTGATCTTTGAGTTCAATGCTTTCCAACTCCTACTGTAGTAACCTTCTTTATGATGGTACAGTAGTTATAGTATCCCACATAGAAATGTTTGCATTAGTCTCTCATTTTATCTACCATGATAAAAGAAGCATTAGATGTTATAGTAGAAGATTGAGGTGGGACAGTCTGTGGGTTCTTCACATTATCTTTTCTTTCACTCTACCTTTGCTACTGAGGTACATTAGCAGGTTGAACAGCATTGTCTTGTTGGGCAACTACTTACACATGTGGCACTACACTTGAGATCAAAGTCTAATTAGGAGGTTGAAGAGAAACCTCTTCCATAGCTCTTCTCTTGCTCTTGGTATTGTAAGCATAGGAATCTAAGTTTATGATACCATGTTCTTCCACCAGGTGGTTCATGAAAGAACAATCATCCTACTAGAAAGTATCAGTAGATTGATTAGCATTGTGTTGTTAGGAAACCACTCGCTCTAGTACAATTAAAGCCAAGTAAGATTCTTCCTTCTGACACATGCAATATCCATAGGAGTAGTTACAAGAAGGACATAAATCTTGATCTTGGGCAAGGTTGTTCTAAGGGACTAAAGCCCTATTTAGGTTGATATTTGAAGATTGGGGTGGTTGATAGGTCTATTCTAATTATGAGGGTTTTTAATAGGTCTATTCTAATTATAGGGTACATGACTCTAGTTTGGAGATCTATCATGGATGGGGCCTTAACTCTAGAGTTCGAGAGGCTTATTATTTTGAGTTTTCTTCCTCTTCATGGTCACCAACTCATTTCCCATCTTTTTCACTACTACACTATTGTCCTCCATATTCTTTTCTTGATCCAACATCCTCTTATCTACATTCTACATAAATATCTACATCATGGCCTCAATCCTACCAATTCCATTAGAGGATGTAGAGGCCATTGGGACCATAGTAAGAGGCTAGCTTATAGAGGAAACATGTATAGGGGCTACAATAGGTTGATGATTGGGAAAGTCGAGGAAGAAAGGAATTGGGGGCCTTGGAGCTAATTTCCCTCCTTGTATCAAAAAATTTTCATCGCTTATGGAAACCTCATAAGCATTTGGTAGAGTATCCCCTCCCATAGATTGTAGAGTGGTAGCAATATCACTGTTGAAGGCTCTGAGATAATATAAGAATACATTACTAGGAGAGGGCTTCACTATATTAGATATCCTATCCCATGTCTTCTGAAATCTCTAATTGAAATCAGTCATACATTCATGGGGGGCCCTCTTGATAGTTGTCAACTATTCTAATAGTGACAAGTGATCACTTTTATCCTCAAAATGCTTGCATAGGCCTGCCCCTAACCTATCCCAATTAGTAATTGAGTTATGAGGCAAACCTCTATACCATTGTAGTGCCTTTCCTTTCAAGGATGAGGCAAGAACCCTGACTGCTACATCATCCTCAGTGATACTATGAATATTACAGATGTTAGACACCTCTTGAATATTCTTAATAGGGGAAATAGAGGTTTCACCAGTAAACTCAGGTATACTCTTGAGACCTAATACTGATATGTCATGTCTTTGGGCTAATAGAAGGGGGCTCCCAACATTAAAGGTGGTGAAAGTGTGAGCTCTATCCATATAAGAAAGTGTTCTATTGATATGATTAGATGGTATTCTAGGATGAAACCTCACAATAGGAGGAGTGGAGATGGATCTTGCAAGGGTATGTGTTATTGTTGCACTCCTAATTGGTGATAGAGAAACTCTAGCCTTTCTTCTTGGATTAGAAAGAGAAAGTTCTTAGTGTTGGAAATTACCTCTAGAAGATGCCCTTGTGTGTTTCTTGGGCATGAACCATAGCAACTTTGGTTTGGAAACCATATTGTGCTTGAAGCTTAGAGTCACCGCGTACTTCTGAACAATAAGCCTCTTGAAGGCTTTATACTGAAGGTAGTATTATCTCCTCAATATGAACATGGAATCTTTTCTCGATGCTAGTGAACTTTAAATGCTTAAATATATTGTCCCACAAAAGCTTGCAACCTTGTCCAAAGTTTTTACCTAAGGACAACCTTGTGAAACATGGAAACAACCTCCAAGATGTGGGACTTGAACTATGAGGTTGAATCTCTAGAGAAGGTTGGCTTCCTTTCCTATTAGGATGCACTTAAACTATTCTTGAAGTAAAAAGGGAGAAGGAACACATGAAAATAACTACCTAATCTATTCTAAAGAGGTGATACACAAAAATAGGGTGTTCTGACCAAACTCTTCCCATACATGCACAGTATTATCATAATGATAGTCTAAAGATATATGGATTTAGACTTTCTATAATCTATTAACCACATACATATCACACATCCACATGAGTGACAAAAGAAAAAAGCTTCACTTCTTATCATTCACAGGCCAAAAGAGATACAAAAATGTAGATTATAGATATTTACAATACATCAAAGAGAGGTAGACAAATCTTGCACAGTACATTGACAACTAAAAGAGATAAGATATGATGTCATATAACTTAGAGGAAAAGAGGGAATTTATAGTACCATTCCAAGGAAATACCAGAGAAATAGAGAAGATTGACCATAAGAAAGAGTACAACATTTTCCTTTATAGTGCAAGCATAACTTACATAACTTTCATCATAAGACAAAATTCAACTACCACAATCAAATATATAGAGGGCAATCACTACAAAATCAGAAAGATCTGATCACATTATTAATCCATACATGAGAAGATCACTTCTTCACCAAATAAAGCTCTGCGAGGTCAGAAATGGTGGTCATTAACTTTTAACTAAATATATGGATCAACAGGCAGTGATGGAGTGTCTCTTTGCATATATCAAACTTAGGAAATGATGAAAGCGGTTGTAGGAGATCAAAAAGATTGGATTCATCATCAAGGAGTTTCTTTTTCTGTCATTAATTTTGTCAAATTTAGCCATGTTACTTGGTCAACCAAAATTAACCATAAAGCCTTGCCATGTGGACCAAACATTTCCTACCATTCCACCATTCTATCAGCAATTCAACTTTATGCCTTGCATTTCACCACCCACAATCACAACTTCACCACCACCTTTCCTCAATAATAGTCACTACTTGTGGAACCATGACCCATTGGTTATCACTACTTTGCAACCCACTCCTAACATCCTTCATTAACTATCATGACCTTGTAAAGGCTGAGATCTGACTACATCTACACCATCGCCACCTTAACTTGAGGTTCTCTTCTAATCCTTATGACCAAGAGAAACAAGGGAAATTGCTTGATCACAACTCAAACCTTAACCACTTCTTAACCTATTGTGATCATGTGTTGTTCATAGATCTGAAAGATCTAATGGTGCAAAATATGTCTTTGAAGCATTGAATATTTCCTCTTTCCACATTTTTGTGACGTAAACCATATTGTGTTAACATAACCATGTGATCAAGTAAAAGCAAAGAAATTGTGCTCTCTCCATCTTAATATTGGTTAGTACTTAACCAATCACGACTGTGCAAATTGCATGGTCACAACTTAAAACATTATGAGGCACAAAAACAAATAAGGAACATAGCCAATGTTTAAATTATTTCATAGAAAACCCTAGGCGACCATTAAGTGGATTATTATTTGAATTTGATTTTTTGGTAGGAGGGCATTTTGGCTAATAGTAACTTCAATGAGAAATATCTCAATTATGCTTGAACTATAAAAGAAAATTTGTAATTCTTTCTTATGGACGAACCCTCTCTATTTCTATGGAATTTCTCTAGCATGCTACTATAAATCCCCTTTTCCTCAGAACCGTATGATACTCTATCTTATCATTTTCAGTCATCGATGTATTGTGCAAGAGCTATTTTCCTCTTATTGGTGTATTATGTCTATAATTTTGCATGACTATATCTCTTTGACCTATGAATGATATATAAGTGAATCTCATTTTCCTTACATCATTGATTCTCGTATTTTGATCTGCATGTGATTGTTTGATTAAAGCAAGTCTCGATTTGTATATCTTTGGAGTTATGATGGTTTAGAAGTGCATGTATGGGCAGAGGCCAATTTGAACACTCTATTTTTGGTGAATAACCTTCTTAGGTTAGATTAGGTTAATGGTTTTATGCATTCCTTCTCTCCTTTTCCCTTCCAAGAGTAGTTAGGTGTATCCTATAATAAAGGAAGTCAGCCTTCTTTGTGGACTCAACCTCATAGTTCAAGTCCCACAACTTGGAGGTTGTTTCCATGTTTTACAATGTTGTCCTTAGGTAAAAAAATTTGGACAAGAGTGCAAACTTTTGTGAAAACAATTAATTTATGAAAAAGTTGTAGAAAATATGGAAGAGTACTCCATAGGGGTGTTATTTTCAAGGCTAAGAGATGCTCTTAGAATAGCCTGTAGGACCAAAAAATGGGTTAATATCTAACATACTATAAGAAAATCATAGAACTCAATAAACATACATTAATACCCTCTAGTCTACCATGAAATCCAACTAAAATAAAGAAAGCACCATAAAGAGAAAACTCCCTCTTTAGTTGTAGCTTCCATGTCCTTTCTTCTCCATATGATGTAGCTCCAATTACCTATAATTCACACAATTGAAAAGAAAAAGCCTATGATGGGATGATACTATTGAGAGTACTAGAAGAATGATTTGAGGCCTATGGATGCTAAGAGATTCAAGAGTTAGAGATTCAAGACTTGGGAATTAAGGACTTAGGAATTAGGACCAAAAAAAAGAGCAAGAAGGCTCAATTTATAGTCAACAAGCAAGACAAGAGGAATTTAATGAGAGGGAGGACACATGTCATTTAAATTGTACAACTTGGCATGAGATTCCTTAGGAAATCTATACGACCTATGACACAAGTTGCCAAATATGAGATTCTATGCTGCACAAAATTCAATATGTCTAAAAGTGGAAGAGAATCTATGACATGCATATGACAACTCAAAGAAACTTGTAGGATTCTATGACGTATAGAAATCATCATGGCTAAAAGCGGAGGAGGATCCATGACACATCATGTGACATCTTAAAGTCACTTATAGCCTAAAATCTATGATGTGGAGGCTTAATATAGATATGTGTAAGGAATAAAAATATATGGATTATGACATACTTAAGCCAAGTGTAAAGATAGAATCCATGATGTGTCATGACCATATGGTAAGATTATGTGGAATATTTGAATTAAAAATCCATATCTCCACACAAATAAAAATTAGTTAAATAGAAAATAGAGGTGGAAAATAGAACTTAGGGAATTGTAAATTCCCATAGTTTGTGAATGATGAATCAATTAATTAATAATATTAATCAATTGAGGATACTTGGTTAGTGAGAACAATTATTAATGCATGATAAAAATTATTGTAATGACATAGGATTAAATTATGGGTTATTTAATCCTATAGAGAAGATCAGTAGATGATTAGCCAATTTGATTAGATAAGTGTAGGATGAAATGTGATGATTATGTAGATCGACTAGGATGAGGGTGGATAGATCAAATCCATGATCAAATTTATTGATTGATTAGGATTGATAACATGCCAAGGACACATGACATGGATTAAGGACATGTCACATTTAACTAACATTGTAAATGCTACAAGATTGATATTGATTGATAGGGATGATCATAATAACATTGATGGATACTATCAATGTTATTAAATTGATATGATGATGTTATAATTTGACACAAAGGGACTCAAAAGTGTCAAAGATTGGATGATGTGAATGATAGTTTGACCTAGCACTGAGAGACATGACAGTGTTAAGGTTTGATTAGAAAAGTTTGATAGGTTTTGATAGGTTTCCAAGGCACTGAGAGACATGAAAATGCCTAGAGTTGGATAGATGGTAGATTTGGGATGTTTGGTACATTTTGGTTTGATTAGGACTGATTTGGGGTGATTCAAGGTAGATTTGATATGATTCTGGGTTGATTTGATATGGTTTTGGGTTGATTTGATATGATTCTAGGTTGATTTGATATGATTTTGGAATGATCTACAAATGATGCAAAAGGGGATATGAATGATGAAGGATATTATCAAAACCTGCTTGAGTGATATTCAGGTTTGGCCAAAAGATCAAAATTAGTGAAATGAGAAAATGGGACAAGTTAGTATGAAAATGTGATTAAATCATAGATGCGAACTATTTTTTAGCGTCTACATTTTTCCCCTCTTTTATACAAAAAATCAATAAAAGCATGCCCCAATAGGGGTAGTAGATATGGGTGCCCCCGCAAGAAATTGACCAACATGGGCATATGATAGGTCTATTTGTTGACAATGAGAAGAAAAAACCATAACTACTAATAGATCATAAATCAAAGCTAAAATATGAAAGTTATGGGGTCTGGAGTGAAAAAAGGCATCACAACCAACACAAAAAGTGCCTCTTACACATCCATCTAGGTAGAAATAGACTATAAAAGGTCTTGGAGAGGGTTTGAAAGTCATTTTTACCCTCACATTTGGTAGAAAGAGCTCTAGGGCAAGTAGAATGGACCAATTACTAAAGGAGCAACATCATGGAAAATGGGTGCATACCTATCAACATTAGGTAGACACAAGACCTCTAGTGAGTACATTAAGGCCTTCTTTGTGTATGTTATGTACTTTTATGCTTTTCATGCATTTAGGGGTTAGGCAGAGGTCAAATGGGTCCCATTCAATGACTCGGGGTCAATTTAGGGCATCAAAATGCCCCAACTACACTCAAAACATAGTCAACTAAGTAGTGGGCACATTTGGCATGACCAAGTACACCATGAGCACAGTTGGGGGCCCCAACTATGCCCTAGGATGTTTTAGGGCTCTCAAAAGGGTTCAAATGAGTCTAGATCCATCTGAAACTTGGAGCACAGAAGAAAAACCTTAGGATGATGTCATAAAAATTTGGCTCAGTCAAACATGGCCAAAGTGGTCAAACTTAGGGTAGATTTAGATCAAACCTAGTCAAATGCTAATAGAGAGTGATGCAAAGGGTTAGAAAGAGTATAAATGGACTCTTGGACCACATGCTCAAAATCATAGGAGGAATTCAAAACATAGGTCAACTTAGGCAAACATGTTCATTAAAAAGTCAAACATAGTCAAACCTAGCTCAAATTTAAGAAAAAGGTTGAAAAATGGATAGGCAGAGGGTCAGAATGATGCAATTGATCTTGAAATGACCTAAAACTTAGTAGACAAGTTCAAAACCCTAGAAAGAGTTCAAAAAATTGGTCAACTTAGTCAAACATCTTAAGAAAAATTAAAATTAGACAAAATAGGGTCAAACTAGGTCAAACTTAAGTCAAATGCAAGTTCAAATTGGTATAAAGCCACAGAAGGTTGACATTGGAAATATGGTTATGCAAGAGGATCTGCCCCTATTGTGGATGAGGGAACATGGGCCTTAGAGATTTCTACTATGACATTAGATGACCTTTAGTGAGCATGAGATCTTGGTAGGACTTGGATTTTATCATATTACTTTTATGCTTAAGGTGAGAGGGAATAGAGCATTATTGATAGCACTGATAGAGAGGTGGCACTCAGAGACTAGTTCTTTCCATCTACCCACATGGGAGGTGACTATGACCTTAGAGGATGTATGGTGCATCCTTTGAATTCTAATTCATGGAGAGTTGGATGTGTATGACCTATTTACTAGGTAAGCAACTCTACACCAAATTTTTGAGTGTGGAGATGTAGAGCTAGGGATCTGAGACTATAAGATCAGATGGGACATACTAGCAGCATGACATGAGCATCTTATTACAATGAATTTTTAGGTTGTGGTTGGATTTCTAATACTAGATAGGCATGGACATATATTTCCTATTGAATGGGGTAGACTACTCAAGAGGATGGTCATGGATGGGACCATGTTTTCTTGGGGGTCATGTATGTTGGGTATGTTGTACTACTATCTACACCAAGTGGCATATAGAGGTGGACTAAAATTTAGTACTGGAGGTACATTGCTATAGATCTAGGCCTATGAGCATATTATTATGTTTAGACCACTTGTGGAGAGAAAGTATGTTGAGGATATGATTTATTCGTAAAACTATAGAGGCATATTAGCATGAGGACTACTAGGGTACACCCAATTCTTTAGACATCAATTGGATACCATGATACAGTCCATCTGGAAACCATACAGGGATTGCCTAGGGTGGGAAAATGATGAGATCCATCTCCCATACTACAGATAGGAGTGTTATATGATAGGGCACATAGTGATTGGTCATTTGGTGATAAAGACATACCTTCTAGAGTGGGTACCCCAATAGTTTGGGGAGAGACAGAAGGTGTTGATAGGTCTAGCATTGTTTGCACAATCTAGAGTAGAGATCTAGGATTGGGGAGCACCGATCAGGATGTAGGTGGCCTATGCCCAATTGGAGGAGCTACAACCTAGGGTGGGGGGAGTAGCAGTGGATGTGGTGGACGCAGGTATGATAGCACCATATGATACATGTTTTGTGTAGCATTGTCTGAGGCAATTGATAGATCTAGCAGTGTCAGTACCACAAGCAAGATCTTAGGCAAAGCAGGATGAGGAGGATGATGAGGAGGGGGATTAAGAGGAGGAAAAGGAGAATGATGAGGAGGAGGATGGGGAGGATGGGGAGGATGGGGAGGAGGATATTGATGCAGGGGATGATAATGGAGGGATGGGGATGATGATGATGAGGATGGGGATGAGGATGATGAGGGAGGAGATGAGGGATATGAGGACGAGGGAGATGATGATGAGGAGAGTGGGGATGGTGAGAGTGGGGGTGATGGTGGAGATGGTGAGGTGGGAGAGGATGGTGGGGGGGAGAGGATGATGATGAGAGGGGAAATGATGAGGATGACATAGGTGTGGATGTGGAAGCGATGGATGTAGAGGAGGATCTAATGGATTTTACTGGTAGGATGCTAGTACTAGTACATACAGGCCCTAGCTAGATAGATATGATGGAGGTGATTAGAGGAGTGAGGGGTTAGTTAGACTAGGTTATAATAGAGAGGGATGTGGACGTAGTGGCAAGGGACTAGGCTATGGCAGAGAGGGATATTGTGGTGCACAGGGTAGAGAGGGTAGTACAGCAGTCACAAGAGTTTATTAGCAGCATCAAAGCTCTGAACTTCCAAGAGATGGCTATGATGATGATCTGGGTCATGTGGAGACATAGTACTAAAGGGATCATTATGAGATGGTAGTTCCACTAGGGTAGAAGGTAGAGAGCTATCGTGCATCAAGATCTCATTTACAGTGGACATAAAGGAAACAAAGTAGTGCATAGGTGATGGGGCTGATGAGGCCACCATAGGTAGTGGAGGGGTCATCCTTAAGGCCAAATAGAGTTTGTGAGTCTAGGGATAGCACAGGGTGACACAGACATGCTCATGGACAAAGGGGCTTCTCTATTTTTGCTTTTGTTATGCTCTTTCAAGGTTCATGCCTACAGGCAGTTAGTATTGATGTAAACCATGGCCATGTACTCTGATACTTTTGTGAAACATTTATGAGATGCCACTATGTTATGATGACTATATGAGAAGGATTATGTATGTATTTTATATGTTTTATATGGATGCATTTATGCTTTTCTATGTGGACTTTAGATAATGACAGCATGTATTGGTTAGTGATATTAGCTGCTTAGGAAATAATATCTTTATTTTTGTGACATGTTTTTCTCATGAATGAATGCCTAATGAAATTTAAAATGATAAAAATTCCATGTTTATGCCTATATGTATTGCTTTGGGTTTTTTTTTGGACTTTTGACATATGCAGGAATGCAGCATGACAATGCTTTTGGTGTATCAGAGTATGAGACCATGGTGGCAGATGAAGTGGACATCAAAAGATAGAGGAGATGAGATGAGGAACATTTAGTATGAAGTGAGGACTTTTTCTTTCACAAAGTGCACTATATGTCAATGGAGCTTTATTTTGATATGACGGATGGAATGCAACCCATCATGGCATAAAGGGCTAGAGCACAAATGCAAACCTTTTGTGTAAATAGGCATGATGTAGATAGAAAATGAAATTGTCCTTCCTGAGGCATATATATATGCCCAAGACTCTAAAAGGTACATTTTAACAAAGAGAAAATAAAATTTGACCATGAACCATCTTGGCCACTCTCATAGATTAGTTTATATCATAGAGTGGCATAGGAACATGATCAAAGAAAAATAAAGAAAAAATAAATCACTCACTAAACAGCATGAGCCAATAGCTATTCTTGTACATTATTACTTTATTTTTAGTGTTTTAGGTTTGTAGATAGTGTTTGACAGGTTGATCATGTGATAGGTTTGTTTGTTGATTTGGTTGATAGTGACAAGTTGGATTGATTGTTGGTTTACATTTCTCAAGAAGTGTGATTGTCATTCAAGTGTAGTACTTTGAGTTTTAGTCTATGAAAGTGTGAATGTTTAAGCAAAAGGGGTTATTATCCACAATGAGTATTTACAAGGTTAATTGCAAATTTTTGGTGGGCTTTGTGATTTTTAGGGTTTTTGAGGATATTTGATGTTTTTGTGTTACTCATTTATTTAGGATATTTTATGATTTTTAAGGTTTATTTCAGGACCTTTTATGATTTTTATGGATTTTTTTCATGACATTTTATGATTTTTTAGTGATTTTTCTCCAGACATTTTATGATTTTTAATGATTTGTTCAAGTCATTTTATGAATTTTACAATTTGTTTAGGAGGTTTTATTTCAGGACCTTTTGTGATTTTTATGGATTTTTTTAAGGACATTTTATGATTTTTTAGTGATTTTTCTCAGGACATTTTATGATTTTTAGTGATTTGTTCAAGTCATTTTATGATTTTTACAATTTGTTTGGGAGGTTTTATGATTTTTATGAATTTTTTCAGGACATTATATGAATATTTTGTGGATTTGTTCAGGACATTTTATGATTTTTAATGATTTACTTAGGACGTTTTATAATTTTTAAGTCGTTCTTCAGAGTCATATTTGGATTTTTATGAATTTTTTTAGCATCATATGGACTCACAAGTGTTAGCTCCAATTTGATATGTAATAAGTCCAATGGACAAGATCTACTTAGGGACATGCCCCCAGCTCAAGTTCAAACTTGCACACTATGTATGTGATATGCCCCCAAACAAGACAGAAACTATGTACAAAGGCCAAAGATAGCATATGTATAGACTAGTGATGCTTGGGTAAGAGAAAAATGGACATTAACCAGTTTGTTGATTATGATCAAGGACTAGACATATCTTTCAATCTGAAGGATACGATTAGGCAATGACAAAATGGGGTAAAAACTAGATGGAATCCCGATAGACAAAGGAGCAATAACTGATTACACATGGTGCCTATTTGCAAGGTTTTCACCATGGTACTTTCCCAAAGCACCTTTTTGCTAAGTTTTCACCATGGTACTTTCCCAAAGTTCCTATTTGATAGGTTTTCAATTTTGGATAGAATTTTTTTCTTTACTCAATTTTTTGTGCCAAGATGCTTGTTTGCTAGGTTTTCATCAAGGCATCCATTTTTTCATGACTTTTTTCACTTGTTTTCTTCTTTTTTTCATGAATTTTTGCTATTTTTTTAAGACTTTTAAACAGAATCATGAACGTTGTTGATGAATGCTGAGAAAAAATATGTTGTTGGTGTTGCTAGCTGATAACTTCTAAACCCATAAGTGACTATAACTATGCAGGATTCATTCTAAGTCTGTAGCTAAAATCAAACCACTAAAAAGATCTCAAGATATATCATCCTATACCATGTGTAAGACAATGTCTACCTCTCACAAATCAAGGTTGTAAGAATTTTCCTTAGGGTAAAATCACCCAAGAACAAGAAGCTCAATAACTAGCACAAAATAGACCAATAGAGTATGATCAAAATAACAATATAATATTTAGTTGATGTATTGATTGATGTAATAGTACACTAGGAGTGCCTATATATAAAGGCCTCTAGAATATATAGGAGTTAGCAATATGATAAGCCTCACAACTAAGCACATGTCCACCAGGAGTGGATTATCCTCCATTAAGCATAGAATTTAGTGCGATGATGAGAGGATAAGTGTTGGTGTAAATAAGTATTCACTATTTACACTTTACTTAAGTTTACTTAGGTCAATGCATTATTTTATTATTATTAGTTTGACACCTAGGAGCTTGCATACTCTTATGAGTTGTCATGTTGACAACACTGGAGTAAGAAACTCTAATTTAGCACAATGTGTGTACAACACTAGACTTTGCATCATTAACTGAGTTTTCATGTAGACAACGTAGTTATTTGCACTCATATTTTAGCACATGGTGTCTACAACATAATTTTATGTGCTACACCTTTGTAGGCTTATCCTCTCATCGTCACACTTACTCATGTGCTTAATGGAGGATAACCCACACCTGGTGGACATGTACTTGGTTGTAACACTTATTAGTATGCTAATTCCTAGTGTGTATGTATATGACTGAACATGTGTGTATGTGTGTGCACCTTGTCATTATGCTAACTCCTAGTGTGTATGTATAGTATGCTAACTCCTAGTGTGTATGTATATGACTGAACATTGAATGACAATAAATAAATTTTGGATATTGTTATTCTAATCATACCTTATTGGTCTACTCTTGTGCTTGTGCTTGAGTTCCTTGATCTTTGGTGATTTTTCCCTAAGGAAAATTCTTACATGGTATGAGATTTATACCAAAAATTTACATGGTATTAGAGCTGAGGGAATTTCTCTTCACATGGCCATTGGAGACCAATCTTGCTTCACCTCTTTGAGGACACCTTGACCCAAATCTGGAGTATCTCTATCATTGCGAGCATCTAGAGCCAAAGTGCACCTTGTCATTATGTCCAGAATGTCAATTTGATGAAATTTGACTATAAATCTGCCTCCCTAGGCCATAGTCAAATCTAAGGCAATTTTTTTTTGCAAATCGGCATCCAAAGGCCCAATTTGTAGAATTAGTATGATCATTTTAGATCTCTGAATTTAATTTTCAAATCTATATATTTTATTATTTTAGTCTCTATTATTTCTCTACATTATTTTTTGGATCTTCATATTTTGTCCAGAAAATTTTGGGCCATCAGGCCTATACGAGAGATTGTTTACAAGTGAAGATTGGAGGTTGTTGGTGCTAATAAGATATTGGCATCATATTCAAAAGGTCAAAAAAACCCCCAATTTGACTTTTATTTCACCAAAATCGGACATCTGAGGTGAAAATTAGAGTCATTTGATTTTTGGAGGCATGACGATAGTGATTCAAGAAAAATAATTGCAGAGGTGATTTCAAAATAGCAATATCTCCCACATACAGACTCCTTTTTTTGAGCTTATTTTTTGTGTTTTGGGGTAGAATTTTGTGATCTAAACATTAGTACAGGATGTTTGAGCTCTTTATTCCTGAGTTTTTCTACAAATTGCAAATTCCAATTTTTTCAATTTCAAATGCTTAGTACGGGCTCATTTGGACACATTTTTACATTTCATTTTTTTTAAAGTGCTTAATTTTTTGTCTACTTTCCAGATCTGCAATTAGATTATAGGCTTGTGTGGATAGAAATCTCAATTTCAAAATTAGGTCATTTTTTGCATTGCATTGCTTTATTTAATCTTCAAAATTGTTGTACATTTGAGCTACAGTGCTTAGTGACAAATTTGAGCCTCAAAAGGTAGTTGTAAATAGTAAAATCAAAAGTCCACTTTGTACATTTTGACAAGTGGCCTATTGTACATGCACTACTTATAAAGTGCTCAAATCATACATTGGGGGGTTGTTTTTTTTTCCATTTTGGGGGGGGTACATTGATTAGTACATCATGGATGAGAAAGATTTAATTACCTTAACAACACAAAACTATAAGCAATGGAGTCAATTGGTTCTCAGTTATCTCAGTCAACAAAATGCATTGCCATATGCACAAGGACTTTCATACAATGGTGACATTGGTTCCATCATTTTTTGTGCCCTCTTTCTACATATGGATATGGAGGTTATGGATTCACTTGATGACATGAAGTAAACTTATTTATATGATATTTGGATCTATCTTTGGGAGATGTATGGAGATCCACACATTCCTCCATTCCCAAAAGCTTTTCTACCTCTACCTATAGCCACATCCTCTCCAGCTAAGATCATGCCTCTTGATGCTCCTATTGCTACTACTGATCTAGTTCAATCCATAGATGTTTTTGATTTTGTGCACCAGGAAACACCATGTCTTCCTACTTTAGCTTCATGGGATGACTTCCTTCCAGACATTGCAAGGTTGTTCGTGAAGTCTCACATTGAAGATATGGGAGACATCATCGATGATATTCCTCTTCTCTTTGTTGAGGAAAATACTTCATTCATTGCCATAGTGATAGGCCCAACATAGTAGGGTACACCTTATCTTCCAGTTCCAACATTAGTTGATGACTTCTTGACAGATATTTTAGGTCTTGTTCGTGGAGTCACACATAGCAGATTTGGGAGAGATCTTTGATACTTTACTTCTCTTTTATGAAGCAAAATCTTCTTTAATTATCATGAGGGCTCACTCTAACCCTCCCATCCATTCTCTACATGATTAGTCTTCATAGGTTGATATGATTGTGGATCCTTATGTACAGCAGTTGCAAGAGATCTCTTTATCATTTGAGGAGATGGTTGGTTCTTTGGGATAGGTTCTACATCCATCCTTGCTAGATCTGTACTTTAGCAATATTGGAAGGAGCAATAGTCAGAATCAATACAGGGACAATTGAGCAGGTTTCAGAGACACCTTTCATCTTTGAGATTCTTTCTACACATAGGGGAAGAATCTCACCTATACCTATGCCATTGTTTCTTCCAAAGGGGAGGAACATTATTCAGCAGTCATGGATCAGCTTCTACATTAGAGTAGCTCTCACTGATTGGCACTCTACATTTAGGGTGGGGGACTACCTTATCTTCTTCTTCTTCACTTTTATGGGGGGGACTTTTTCCTCTTATGGGGTTTTGTCCTTCTACTTCTCTTTTGTATATACTTGATGTCTGTCATAATGGGGGGGTCTTGATTACTCCATCCATCCATGCATCTTGTTTTTTAATCTCTCTTTTTGGGAGAGGGTTTTTTTCATGAGGTTTTCCCTATTTCTCTACTTTATGAGAGATTTCATTGCATTATGTACATGGATACCTAACATGGCCTAGTAGCCTGGACCCATCATGCATTTTCATCCTACCTTTTGTAAGCTTAAGTGCACTCCCCTAAGTTGCACTTAAGTGGGGGTGTTGGTGTAAATAAGTATTCACTATTTACACTTTACTTAAGTTTACTTAGGTTAATGCATTATTTTATTATTTATTAGTTTGACACCTAGGAGTTTGCATACTCTTATGAGTTGTCATATTGGCAACACTAGAGTAAGTAACTTTAATTCAGCACATGGTGTCTACAACACTGGAGTTTGCATCATTAATTGAGTTGTCATGTATACAACATAGTTAGTTGCACTCTTATTTTAGAACATGGTGTTTACAACATAATTTTGCATGCTACACCTTTGTAGGCTTATCCTCTCATCATCAAACTCACTCATGTGCTTAATGGAGGATAACCCACACCTAGTGGACATGTGCTTGGTTATAAGACTTATCAATATGTTGATTCCTAGGCATTCTAGAAGCATTCCAGAGGCCTTTATATTTAGGCACTTCTAGTGTGTATGTATATGAATAAACATTGAATGACAATAAATCAATTATGGATAATGTTATTTTGATCATACCTTGTTGGTCTACTATTGTGCTTGTGCTTGAGTTCCTTGATCTTGGGTAATTTTTCCCTAAGGAAAATTCTTACATGGTATTAGATCTATACCAAATTCTTATAATAAGCCTACAAAAGGTGTGTCACGTAAAATTATGTTGTAGACACCATGTGCTTAATTAAGAGTGTGAATAACTATGTTGTCTACAAGAAAACTTAATTAATTATGCATACTCCAGTGTTGTAGACACCATGTGTTAAATTAGAGTTGCTTACCCCTATGTTGTCAACATGACAACTCATATGAGTATGAAAACTCCTAGGTTTCTAACCTAAGAAATAATAAAATAATGTATTTATCCTAAGTAAGCTTAAGTAAAGTGTAAATAATAATTATTTACACTAACACCCCCTTAAGTGCAACTTAGGGGAATGCACTTAAGCTCACAAAAGCTATGATGAAATGCATAATGGTTCGTGGCTACTAGGCCATGTTAGGTACCAAAGTACAAATGCAATGAAATCTCTCTACAAATAGAGAAAGAGGAAAACCTCATGGGAAAAAACCTCCCCCAAAAAGAGAGATATCTACAATATAGAAAAGAAGAGAAGGATCATGTGACCCCCCTAGTGAAAAATTCCTCACCCCCAAGATATCTCACAAATGAAGATACTTGACCTCTATGAAGGGTTTGGTGAAGGTGTCAGCTACATGTTGCCCAGTAGGAAAATATTGCAATATGATGACCTACTCATGAATTAGCTGTCGAATGTAGTGCATATGAACCTCAATACATTTGGTGTGCTAATGTTGCACGAGATGTTTTGAGATTTCAATAGCAGTCTAGTTATCACAATGGATTATTGTGGGTCAAGTAGATCAAATCCAAACTCCTTCAAAAAAATTTGTAGCCAAATAGCCTCTGTTGTTGTTTTCACAGCTCTTGGATACTCTGCCTAAATTGATGAGAGAGAAATGGTGTTTTTTTTTTTACTCTGCCAAAAAATGGGGCTGGAACCAAGATGAAACATATATCCTAAAGTAGACTTGCAAGAATCAATATCTCCTACATAGTCAGAGTCTATATATCCCACTAACTAAAGTTTTGTACTAGCTACATAATGTATCCCATGTCTATGTGTACCCTGGATATAGTGTAAGATTCATTTGGCTGCCTTCCAGTGAAGTTCATGTGGCTCTTGCATGAAGAAAGAAACCATGCCAACTACAAATGAGATGTCAAGGCATGTATGTGTCAAGAAGATGAGGCTTCCAACCAACTATCTATACAAAGTTGCATCAACAAGTGGAGTGGAACACTTTGTTTCTAACTTAACACCTAAAAGGAATGGGGTAGATGTAGCCTTGCAGTCACTCATGTGAAACTAAGCAAGAAGATCAAGAGCATACTTGGGTTGTGATTATGTAAGCCCTGATGAAGACTGATGTATCTCGATACCAAGGAAATAGTGAAGTAGATTTTGGAATTACAAGTAGGAAAAGTAAACTACTAAGGGGGGATGAATCAGTACTTAAAACATGAACCCATAAAACTTTTCACCAGTCTTCCATCTCATGCATTCAATACATAAACTTGAAATAACATGTAAAGTACATACATTTAAAACATGTAAACACATAAGCAATCACACATTTGACACCTGATATGATTACCCAGAAACCCTCCAAAGCAAAGGTAAAAATGGGGTGGGCATGACACCCACAATTCTTCACTACTACAGCAATAAAGTGTAGCCAATTAAGGTTACAATTGTTTGACCATGAAACATGATCTACCCTGTAAAAGTCCTACCCTGTTAGAAGTGTTTCTAGCTAAAGGACTTCAAAATATCCACTTGGAATGTCACCCTGCTAAAGAATTTAAAACAGTCAACTAGGACTACTCCACCTAGGAGATTTAACTAAAATCACCTGTTAGGATGTTTCATCATAGATCTTGTGATTAGCTCTAGTATCCTAATTAAAGATCAAATCTATACAGTGTCCTTCTTAATCCTCTCTAATCTGGTATATCAATTTTGTATCCTCTATTCTTTGTTCTTCTCAAACTGATTTTGCAATTCACTCTTTATAACTTCTAAGTCTCCATGAATGCTCTATTCTCAATGTAAACTTTACTATCCTCCTCCTTCAATTCCTTACATTCTTGTTATGAAATTTAGGGTTTCATCCTCCTTAAGAAGACTAGAAGACTTAGGGTTAGGTATGAATCTACAGCTAAGATTCATGCTTTTTTTCACTTAATCCTTCCCTTTTTCTGATTGGCTACATGTAATTACATAGGGAATCCTCATATAGATTCATCCTTATCTTCAAAAGATCATATTCTATCCTTATTTTGGCTAAAAAATGGTTTACATAGTTGTTTGTGCATTCACAAACAAATATGTCCAATCTATGATGCTCAGCACTTGAAGTTACTGGTGCTCAGCACATACTATAATTTTATTTCTTACTCGGCACCTAAACTACTCAACATATATTGTTTGCTTGGCACCTGAATCACTTGACATGTATTGTCTTCTTGGCACTTGAGTGACTCAACACAATCTTGTATATACATATCGTACTCAACATACATTACTAGTTTGGCATGAACTTAGTAAATGACTTAAGTGTGTTGACACTCAATTGTCAAAATCAATCTGAGATCAACAATCCTTGTTTGACATGAGGGTCAAAAATACTTAACTTTACATATTCAATCTAACCTTCTTGAGTATAATATATTCATTACTCAACTTATATACAAAACTTCAAAATTTTCAAAATTTTTAATAGACTATATACCTCAAAATTTATAACTCCCCCTGAGTTAATGTTCCTGATCTGTATCAAAAATCTATTCTCCATTCTGAGTAGATTTGTCTATTGCTGATACTCTTTGTCTTCAATGTGTTGATACTCTTTATTTGATATGCTCTATTTTTCTTTGTTATGTTTACTCCCCCTTTGATTTATTTTCCCTTTGTTTATCTCCCCCTTTTTATTCACTTGTATCTCCTTTTTATTCTTTATTCTTTTATCATCTCCCCCTTGCTTATTTATCTCCCCCTTTTTGACACTTATGTCAAAGGGTCTATACACTTATGGTGTATCTGTCCAAAAAGGATTTGTGGACCTCCATGATTATTTTTAGAGCAGCATCCTGATTGCCACATGCAATATCAAGTGACTTGAATAACGAGTTTACACTGTTACCATCCTTTGTTCCCATCCATCCAGTGCAAAGGAACCATGCATCTTCCTGCCTCGGGTATTTCCTAGAGAACAAAAAGGATTACCAAAAGGCTAGAGGGAAAGGAGTAAGATATTTGGATTGCTAACTCTGTTGCAAGGTAAACTAGTCCATCTGGTGTAGAAAGATTAGGATCTTTCTTCAACAATGTTTCTAAAAATCCTAATTCTTTATGGAGTATCTCCATATGAGGGGTAAGGGAGGCTTGGATGTTAATCAATTTGGCTCTTATATTAGCCTCTTCTATTGTCAACATAGCTATTTCACTCTGTGATTGAAGCAATAAATGAAAGTGCTTCTCACTATGAGTTGGGTCTTGAGGTAGTTGCATACCTCATACTTTTAAATTTCTCTCCAAACTCAGAATTCTATGGCTTTTTTCTTGTGTGAAAAGTGTGGGATCACACAGTTTTGTGTACAATGAGAATATGTTCTCAAGTACCTTCTTCACTTTCTCAATTTTGTAGCCAATTCAACTTGTTGTAGTACTATGTCATCAGATATCTTTTCATTCACTTTTCCTTGAAATTTCCTTTCAAACCATTCCAATAGTTTTACATTGGTGTCTTGGCCTTCATTATTCACCTGTTCCATAATTTCTTATAGTTGTTCCAATAGAGGTTTTGACTCTTCAGGTTTTTGCAAGTTGAATGCATCTAAGAAGATGTCTTTGATTTCTTGTAATGCTTGCCTATATCTGAACTCATTTTTGAGGATTTCTTGATTTTTCTTCTTTTTTGAGGCTTGTTGCATTATGCTTATCTACTCTAATGTTATGGTTACATAACCATATTTAGATATCACTATTTCTTCATCTAGAGTTACATCTCCATAGTGAATTACCTTAGTAACCTTGGAGGAACTTAAACTTGGTGCTAAGATATGCAATGGTACAGCTTCAATGCTCAACTCTTGAAGGACTTTTGTAGGAGTGCCAGATGTTGGTAATGTTACCAATACTTGAGCAGCCTCTCGTTCATCTTCCTTTGGAATGTCATTAATTTCTTTAGATCTACTTTCATCAATTATAATGATCTAACGTGCACCTTGTGTTTGTGTTGTAGGTATAGAAGTGTCTTTCTATCCTATTTGCTCTGTTGTGGTTTTATTTTTCTCTTCTTTTGTAGTCTATTGTTGTTCAACCAAATCAACTTTTTCAGTTGTTGCAACCTTTGTAGATGTGTCTACTAATGTTTGTGTTGAAGGTTGAGCACTAGTAGCTGAAGGGATGGCAAAAGGTGGTTCTTTTGTGTTCACCTTATCCCTTGTAATATTAGCTACTACCTTCTAAAGTTCATCAACACTGACCAATACTAGATTCTCACATAATCTGGCTTGTAGTGTGGATTGGTCAAGAATCTTCTTGAGATCTTCTATAGTTAAAGGATTGATGTTTTGAGTTGAATTATTAGGAACATCCTTAATAATTATAGTTTTTGCAAGCATGCTTGTGTCATGTGGAGGGCTTATGCTAGGCATTTGCACACTTTATTCTTCCTATTGCTCTTGAGTTGTAGCCATGTCATCTTTTTCTTTTTGTGTCTCCTCCATAGTAGTATCCTTTTCTGCATCTTCTTCCTCCTTATCATTGTTATCATCATCATTATTTCTTCCCTCAAAGGGATCTTCTTCTACTTATTTAATAGTTGTTAATCCATAGATCAATTTCCACATTTGGGTGGATTTCTTGAGAACATCTTCAATATTGTTCTGAAGGATGCTAAATGCCCTATATTTAGGTGGAAACCTTCCATCATATTGCTTGTTTTCTTTGACAATTTTTCCTCTTGTCAAATCTAGCATCACCTGGGCTAGTGTAGATTCTTTAATTTGTTTCTTCAAGTTTAAAAATTAATGCTAATTATTTTCAACAATATTATACAAATCCTTAGGCATTTTATTATCTAATTCAAGTGGAGTGTTCTTGAGTTTAGACATCATTGCATATATTGATTCCTCAATTAAATTTGGTTCTTCTCTACTAAGTTTTACAAATTCAATATTTTTCAAACCAGATAAATCTACATTATTTTTAACATTCTCATAGAGATTCTCAAGATTAGATTTTGGTGGATGACTTACCACTCTAAACTGGCTTGTATCTTCAAATTCTATTCTTTCATCATCTGTCTCTAGTTGTGCAATGTATTTTCTTCTTTGCTTTCTCTGCTCTTTCCCTTCTTGTTTAGTAGCTTTGTCCTTTTATTTGGCTTTCTCTTTATCCTTTTGTGTAGTGGCCTTTGATTTTTCCTTGGTTGTAGGTGCTAAAGGTTTGGCTTGGCTTGGCTTTGTAATCTTTTTAGCCTTTTTCCTTGCTACAGACTGAGCTTTTGCCTTCCTCTTCTTTGGTTCTACCTATTTTGGTGCTTCCTCTAATTCCTTGGCACCCTCTTCTTCAATTTCTTCACCCGTTCCTTGGGTTAAAGCAAGAGTTTCTTGGGCTTGTTCTTGCTCTTCCCCTTCATCATCTTCATCATCTTCTTCTTCTTCACCAAATGCTTTGATTTTCTTTACCAATTTGTATTTCTTTTTCAATGTGGAGGCTATTTTCAACTCCATTTCAACTTTGGATTTCATTACATCATAATTACTAAATATTTTAACACTTTTATCAATTTCCTCTACTAGGAGCACAGTGATGGCAGCTGAGGCTTCATCAACGTTGATTTCATAGCCTAGGGGTCTTAACCATCTTACCCTGGGGACTGCTGCCTATATGAATGTGTAATCAATATCCATAAGAAAACATATGTCATTATAGTTTTGTTCTACTAAGGAAGCAGGTATCATCAACCTCTGCTTCATAGACTTCTTGAAGTCTTCAAAATAGCTTTTCATAATAGTTTCAAAGTTCTCACCCATTTTCTCAATATATTCATTGATTTGCACAATCACTGATTTGTTGGTTTTCCAACCTATTTTTCCAAAGGATGGGAATTCATTCTATACGTAGAATAATATGCACACAAGTATTGATCCAAATTTACATTGTGCACTTTTTATCTTCCTAATGACACTTAGGTTTTCATTTATCTATTGTAATTGAAGCTCTGCAAGATCATGAGTATGATCTTTCTTGAAAATTTTATAACCAACATTGACTGCAATGTAGGGCACACTATTTAACCTACTTGACTAATAAAATTTATGAGAAATAACCCTAATAGCAAATCAAGTAGTGGGTTAGTGATGGTATCTATTTTCATTCCACGCTTATTCTATTTTTTACCCGTGCTCTTCTCAATTCCCTCCTTTGAGTCGCTTCTAGGGTCTTTGGCCAATCTAGGGTTGGATAACTAGTCACTCTATGAAAAATTACCTTTGAAATCTTTATTGGTCCTCCTTCCAACCATAGACATCCATCATGTATCCTTCTTAACACTATTTTTATTCATTATGTTTTGAAAATCGTGAGAAAGTCCAGGGCACTGGTCAAACGCTTTCTATCCACAATCTTAGATTCTTCCATAAAAACACCATTTTTGTATACCTTATCATAAGCTTGCCTTATTTCCATGTCACCTATACTCCTACTTTGTAGTTGTAGCATTTTCCCTCATCTTGGACCATTATGACCTTGGGTAGAATCATGGATAATGCACCTGAAGGGTCATTTTTATAGGAAATGTCTAGGATGGCTTTGAAATTTGGTTGTTTGACTTCATTGTTGACTAATTGGACATCAAAAACTTCTTTCTCCTTTACATTCTTTGAACTGGAAGTGATTTTTTCAAACTAGTGTTTTACAAATTTTAAACTACGCAATTCGGCTTATGAAGAATACCTCAAAAATTTGGTGAACTGGACTTGGATCATCACTAGGATCTTTGCAAATGCTTCAAACTAGATTGTGAATTGCCTCTTTTCTCTGGTTGTTCTCACTTGAATTCATAATGATAAAAAAAGGTGAAAATCAACCTTATACCCTTCAAAACTCAGCATTTAATGCTTGGTACTTGTACAGTTGTAAACTTGACATCAACATGATTACTGTTCCATTCAACATCTATAGAGATTTCCTTCACTCAGAAACTACTACAAACTCGGCTCTAACTATTTTTGACTAACAACTTCAGATTAACTAGTTTTTCACTCGACATTCATAGAAGACTTTTCATGCTTAGAAACAACATGAAAACTTGAAGATTTAACTTTGAATTTTCGACAACTTCTTGCATCTTAATTCTTGCTAATGTAATATTTCAGTGCTAATTTCTTTTTGAACTGATGTATAATGCAACACTTTTAAGTATCAATCCCACATACCTCTTATTTGCTTAATTTGATGAAGTGTGACCACTTGACCCATTGGGTGAAGTGATCCCTTCTCCATTTGATATACTTCCAGCATCTTTCTTCTTCCATGTCTTGTTCATCTCATTCCTAATATGTTCAACATCTTCCTTGCCTTTACCTTTATCAAATTCACAACTTGGTGCCTTGGACCTAGTTGGACAATGCTTACTGATGTGACTAGTCTTGTGATAGCTGAAACATGTGGTTTGACTCAACCATCTCTTGTATTTACCACTAAAGTGAGTCCTAATACAATTTTTAGGTACATGTCCATATTCCTAATAATAGTTCCAACTATATCTTGTATTGCAATCTTAGTTATAGGAGTTTTCATAACTTCTTACCTTTGTTAGCTTACTTAATGACCATGTGGACTTGGATATGTATTCAAAGGCTCTATGTCCATACTTCTAATAATTGTAGCAATGTCCTTCAAATTTTGGTGCATGCATGGTTTTGGTCCTACATTCATGTGCCTGATGACCTTGTTTATTGCACTTGTGGTAATGAGTCATGTTCTCAGGCTTAGCATTCTGATTTATATTCTTTCTTCTACACATATTAGTTGTATGTCCTTTCTTACCACAACTATGACAAGTAGGTTTGGAGTTCTTACCTTTATTGTTCCTTTTCTCAGTAGTTTTGGATGATTCTCCTTCTTCAGTGCTTGTGTAGCCCAATCCTGATGTATCTCTACTAGATCTAGGGGATTTCAGTAGTTGCTCAAAGTACTTGACAGCTTCATTTGGCTTGTTGAAACTTTCAAAAAATTCTTTTTCACTTTTCAGGTCATTTTGTAGTTGTTCATTCTACGACTTCAAAGTAGTTATTTCAATGTCCTTGACATTCAACTCATGATGAGCATTCATCATTTTCCTTAAGGTATCCAATTGCATGTTTGAGATCCTGGATAGCTCTATTGACTTTTCTTCTAATATGTTTGCCAAAATTCTTCTGTCTTCTTCAATAATGGCCTTTTCTTCTATAGCTTTCTTCTTTTGTTCAGTCACCTCAAACAGTTGTATAGCTTGTGATTCTTGCTCCAACTTGAGATTTTTGATCTCTTCAGCTTGTGCTCTATTCTTTTCCATTAGATCTACAATTGTTGCATCAAATTTATTGGAGTTACCATCTACAAATAGCTTTTTGGTGTCAATCTCCTTGTATTGTGTGTCATTTTCTGCTATAGCAATCTCTTTCCTTCTTTTCAAGGAACTCTTCAAAGCATCTTTGGCTTCATTCAGTTGATGTAGTATGAGATATATTTTAATCTTCTAGTTCTCAATGGTCTTTCCCAACTTGTAGACTTCTATCTCAAGATCTTTCCTCTAAGCTGCAAAACTTCTTCTTTTGAGAACTAGGCTCTGATACCAATTTTTGGAATTACAAGTAGGAAAGGTAAACTACTAAGAGGGGGATGAATCAGTACTTAAAAGATGAACCCATAAAACTTTTCACCACTCTTCCATCTCATGCATTCAATAGATTAACTTGAAATAACATGTAAAGCACATACATCTAAAACATGTAAAAACATAAGCAATCACACATTTGACACCTGATATCATTACCTAGAAACCCTCCAAAGAAAAGGTAAAACTAGGGTGGGGATGACACCACAATTCTTCACTACTATAGCAATAAAGTGTATCTAATTAAGGTTACAATGGTTTGACCATGTGCCCTATTAAAGGCTTACAAGGACTATTAAGTCCCACCTTGTTAGAGGATTTCAACACCCTATTAGAAGTGTGCCTGGCTAAAGGACTTCAAAAAATCCACTTGAAATGTTACCCTATTAAAGGATTTACAATAGTCTGTTAGGACTACTCTGCCTAGGAGATTTAACTAAAATCACCTATTAGGATGTTTCAGCATAGGTCTTGTGATTGGCTCTAGTAACCTGATTAAAGATCAAATTTGTACAATTTCCTTCTTGATCTTCTCTAGTATGTCAATGTTGTATCCTCTATCCTTTGTTCTTCTCAAATTGACTCTATAATTCACTCTCTATAACTTCCAAGTCTCCATGAATGCTCTGTTCTCGCATATAAACTTCACTATTCTCCTCCTTCAATTCCTTACATGCTCATTATAAAGTTTAGGGTTTCATCCTCCTTAAGAAGACAAGAAGACTTAAGGTTAGGTATGAATCTACAGCTAAGATTCATCATTTTTTATGCTTAATCCTTCCCTTTTTCTAATTGGCTACATGTAATTGCATAGGGAATCTGCATACAAATTCATCCTTATCTTCAAAAGATAGTATTCTATTCTTAGGTGAGCTGAAAAATGGTTTACATAGTTGTTTGTGCATTTACAAACAAATATGTCCAATCTATAATGCTCAACACTTGAAGTTACTGATGCTCAGCACATACTGTAACTTTGTTTTTGACTCAGCACCTGAACTGCTTGGCATCTACTATTTGATCAGTACCTGAATCACTCAACATTTATTGTCTACTTGGCACTTGAGTGACTTAGCACAATCTTGTATATACATATCATACTCGGCTTGCATTACTAGTTTGGCATGAACTTAGTAAATGACTTAAGTGTGTTGACACTCAATTGTCAAAACTAATCTAAGATCAATAGTAGACCCAAGTCTATCATCAAAAACTTGTCCTACAAAGTAGCCTTGACACTATTAATAATGGATGTTGTGCTCCCTATAATGATCAAGTCATCAACATAAAGCACAAGAAGAAAATGTGAATCATCCCTCTAAAGAATGTAAATATTTGGATCAGAATGATATCTAGTGAACCCTTTGGAGAGAAGTAGAGAATCCATCTTGGCATACCAAGCTCTGGGAGCTTTTTTCAGTCCATAGATAGATTTCTTTAATTTTCAAACCAAGGTAGCATCCTATATAAACTCCTATGGCTACTCCATATATATCTCCTCATGAAGATCCCCATTCAAGAATGTGCTTTTCACATCCATTTGATGAACCCATTGATGAGCTACTGCTATAGCTAGTGTCAAACAAATGGAATTCATTTTTGCCACTAGTTCAAAGGTCATAGTGTAATTAATGTTAGGTACCTAAGAGAAACCTTTTGTAACAAGTTGAGCCTTATGTTTATCAAAACTTCCATCTATTGTGAATTTGATCTAATAGATCCACCTACATCAAACCAATTTTCTTCCCTTGGGAAGAGAGACTAAGTCCTATGTATCATTTCTCATAAGAGAATTATATTCATCCTCCATTGCTCTATCCCATTCTAGAATACATGATGCTTCTTTAAATGATTGTGGATCTAAAGCAACTACAATATAAGCATGTGGGAGTGAGTTGTGTTGTGATCTTGTCCTCCTATTATTAGAAGGATTCCCTGTCAATGGTCCTGCCAAATCCAATGTCTTCTTAGCCCATCTAGGTATATTGGAAGAAGATGTAGTAGGAGTATCCTCAAGCTCTATTGACTAATGCCTCTATGTTGGTCAAGGATGAACATCTTCCAAGTCATCTTTTTCACTATCACTCTCTTCAATAAAGGAGGAAGAAGGAGTTGAAGAAGTAAAGCTTGGACAACTATCTTCAAAATGTACACTCCTCTCATAGAATATATCATGTTTCTCTAGATCCATCAACTTTTAGGTTTTATGTGAGTTTTCATATCCAACAAAGATGCAAGGTTTGCTTTGAGCTTCTAATGCCTTACATTTTTGTGGAGGAATTCTAGCCCATGTTGGACAACAAAAGACTCTAAAGTGCTTAACCATAGGTTTCTTGCCAGTCCATGCTTCAAAAGGAGTTATACCATCCAAAGCTTTGTGAGGACTCCTATTCTATATGTACTTAGCACAATTCATTGCTTCAACCCAAAAGACTTGATCAAGAGACTTGTTTAGTAGCATGCAAGTGGTCATCTCTTTGAGAATTCTATTTTTCCTTTCAACAACACCATTTTGATGTGGCATATATGGTAGTGAATGATAAAGATCAATTCCCTCTTGAGTGCAAAGCTCTATTAGTCTTGTGTTCACATACTCCCCCCCATTATCTATTCGAAGAACTTTGATGGCTTTCCTTGATTGTTTTTCCACTTGAGCCTTGAAGCTAAGAAATTTTTCAAACACTTCACTCTTATGAGCCATGAATAAAACCCAAGTAAAGTGAGAGTAGTCATCTATGAAGGTGAGTGCATAGCGAGACTTGCCAAATGATGACACTAGAAATGGTCTTGCCACATCATTATGAACCAATTCAAGAACACATTGTGCTCTCCAAGACTTCCCCTTTTCATACAATTTTTCTAGATGTTTTCCAAGTGAGCAACCTGAACAAACACCTTCTGAAAACTAGACTTGAGGTAGACCATTAACCATTTTCTTGATGTTAAGTTGCTAAAGATATATGTAGTTGAGATGTTCAAATCTCTCATGCCACAATTTTCTTTTTGCATTTGAATGTAATAACAAGACTTGTGTACTTGATTTTGGAAAAAAGGAGGAGAAAGTGTAAAGCCTTGAATCATGATTGGCTTCACCTATTGTGATCATAGAGTCATCCTTAATGCTTTTCACTACCACTAAATTTGGAAGAAATTCAACTTTATTTCCACCTCCATAGTGAGTCATTTTTATTGGTAAACAAATTTTTCACTTAGAAAATATATAATTTAACCCAATGGAGTGTGTGGCAAATCAATTTCTCTAATAGTTGGATAGGCCCTTGATATTTGGCCTTCCTCTACATTTAGAGGGGCAGCTCGCTCATTAGATTAAAAAAATTCAATAAAGATGAAATAAAATTTTAAAAGATGAGAAAGCTCATGATGAAAAATACACCACATGACTTCACAACTTTCTTAAATTAACATAAACTATTGATAACAAAAATTAAGATCTATGCTTGAAGGCTACTATTAGCACAATGTTGTTTCAATAATTGATGAACATTTACACAATACCATGAAAACACCTATTAGAAAGAATCAACATTTCAACTTTCAGATATGTAGAAAGAGAACTCAAAATGTGTTTCCTTTTTATTTCTTTCCACCAAGAACATAAAAAAAAATGATTGATTACAAGAACAACAATTGTACACACTTTCCAAAAATTGTCTTGTTATCAAAATATAAGTGTTCCCTATCTCCAAGGCCAAAAATTCCCTTATTACAATGATATTCAAAAATTTATAGCCAATCTAGCTTAACTAACTTTTTGGGTTCATAACCACTCAAAAATTTAGAGTTTGGAATTTGGCACGCATTTGAAAACTGACTCTAACTCTAACTCATATCAATAAAAACTTTAGATCCTAACTCCAATTACAATAAGTGACATAAGTCACTTTTACAAAATTTATAACATTAAGGACACATAGATTGAGCAAAAGATAAAGGAATTTACTTATGATAAGTTATGCATTGCATCTTCTCTCAATACAAGCAAAAATCTGCCAACAACCTACTTGTTTAGGAAGGTTCTCATTGGCTGCATCATTATCATCATCATATCCTTCATTTATCTTATCATAAGAATTCCTATGGTCCACTTTCTAAACTTTCTTACAAGATGATGAGGTTTTGAAATGTAATTACCTATTGCTAACCAAAAAGATCCATGTTGGCTATGTAGAAAATGCCTCACAAGTTTACAAGTAGTCAAAAAAACTCATTGTGCTGATGTCAAGAGCAATGACTTCAAGAAATGACAACTTGTTTGATGAATTTCTCTACAATTGGCACTTCATAAAGGTATTGTCACTCATTGAAAATAAGTACTTATAAGTCCCAAGAGAAATGATAAGGAATTATTGAGAAGAACCATAGAAAACTTATTCAAGTTTCCATATTTTGTGACTTGTTTTGCTACATCCATGAGCCTCCATATTGTAAGTGAGTATGAATTTGTGAGCAAACAATTCAAAATTTGTTACATATAGCCCACTACATGAAAGGAAAGATTTGTAATGCCTCCACAAACGGAAAATATAATCATCAAGAAGAGGGAAGTCCAAACTTTGTTGTTATTCTTTTTCTTGAAAATATAAACCTCTCCCACAGTTGTTATAATATTTGTAACATTCTTCAAAATTATCACCATGGCAACATTTATGTACTTCAAACTAAAAATGCTTGTGACAAACATCCCAAAAAAAAAATAGTGATAGGAAGCCAGACTTTAACAAGTTTCCAAGTGAGTGGTTTAGTTGTAAGGAGCTTAGTGTAATAACAATTTCCACACCAACAAGATCCTAATAAAACATTAGGGAAATTCTAGCATCAAAACTATAACTAGATAGAACAATTTTATTAACCAAAATCATGCCACATGATAAAAGGCAATATGATATCCCAGACAACAGGGCTTGATTCCATAATTTAATAAACCCATGCTCCCACACAATTTTCTCAACATCTTTCTCCACACTATCATCTTCTAAATTGGCGTTATCATTTATCAAAAGCCTTTCTACTAAAAATGATATGCTACTTCTTCTCCCACTACCTACCAAGCTATGGATACTCAATGCCTGACTCAATGTTGCATTAGGAAAATGGTTCATTACTTCATTTTTTTCTCCATTTATATCTGTTTTATTGAAGTCTTCCAATGTAGCTTTATCAACTATTTGACTTCCCATTGCATTTAATGAGACATGTAAAGTCGTGACCTAGCGAGCTCAAGTTTGTCTTCCTACTATTTCCTCAACACTTTCACTATAGTCTCTATAGGACTACATTCTTTTAAAACCTCCCATGCCTTAAGACATGGACATATGCATTGACAAGGGTGATATCTAATAGGGGTCTTCTTACTATACATTTTAGAATCTATCCCAAAGCTCTTGATCATGCAAGTGATGAAGATTATGTCAGTATAGTTCATAGTCAACCTGCATAGTATTCATGAGACAAGATGCCTTTAAAGTATTCTTCATTTTGTCAAGGATTATGATATGGTCTTTCACTTTAAAGTATTCCATCAAAAAATTTGAGCAAGTTATTTATGATGAAACATTTGTGTGTATTCACTATACACTTCCATATATATTACCATTCTTCTCCATCTAGTGAAACAAGATCCATCGCAGACATTTTGTCGAACAATTCACATGTTGTTTCCTATTCTTTCAGGCAATTAATGTGTATGTATTTGTACAATCATAGGCATGTCTTTTACCATATGCTTCATCAAATGCAGGTCTGATGATCCTTCCATATCTACATAAGAATGTTCATATGGATAATAGAGGTTGTTGATTCACAATTTGCATCTACTGACATTGAGCTGAGATATCTAGTCAAATAGTTATCTTGCATTATTTTGTCTAATATCCTAATGTTCTAGAGAGGTCTTCCAAATGCATTTAGACACCAAATGGGTGTAGATACGAGAGGTCTATCTAGAATTAAGAAGTCATTGCTACTAAAATTGGAACTCTTGAAGAAGACTTTTTGACAACCCACACAATCCCTTGAAGATTCTATGTTGTTGTAAAGGTTTTGACTACTGCCATCACCTGTTTAGAAATCTTATCTATTGAATGAATTGTAATGAGTAAGTGAACATACGTCTTCTTATTGATGATCAATATGCCCCAGCTTTTCATCCTCAAACAAGTAATTACATCTCTCCATGCCTTGAAGATTCATCAATCATTTGATTTCCCTACATTATGACTACCATTTTATTTTCTTGAAAATATAGGAGTTCAGGTTCTTGCAATCAAGTTCAGGTTAGGATTAGGTTTAAAATTTTGAGTACGTAGATAGAGAGTATATTTAGTATGTGGAGAGAGAGAGAGAAATTCGTGAGAGAAAGCAATCCAAACTTGAACTTCTCTCTAGAAGTTTTAGTATGTAGAGAGAGGTAGTACAGGGAGAGAGAAAAGTATGGGGAGAGAATATGTTTTAAAAAGAAGAAAAATAATCTCTCTCTCTATCTCTCTACAATTAATTTAATTAAATCTATCACAAAGATATCTGAGTAACAATTTGGTAGACTAAAAGAAGGTTGGAGGTAAGATTAGGAACATCTTTGAACACTCCGTTGTTCATCTCAACTTCACCTTTACCTTCAACTTCCACCTTAGTATCATCACCTACAAAGATGTGTGGTACCTTAGAATGTGTCATGGAAGAAAAATCTTTCTTTGACGCACCCATATGATGTATGGCACCTAAATCAATGATCCATTCTCCCTGACTAATAGTGTTTGTGAGTAAAGCATGCATGTTGCCCTTAGAATTTGAAGATGAAGATCCTTTCTCCTTATAAGCATTAGGTAGTGGAACATTGTGTTTCTTCATGATGTTCTTCAACCCATCAAATTTTTTTTTATAACACTGATGTTCATCATGACCCATCTTCTTACAATAGGCACATTTTTTCTTCTCATGATTAGTGTTTCCCTTTTTGTTGGTATTTGAGGAAGAATTGCCTTGTTGGTTTGATGTTGGTGTTGACTTTTTTGTATCCTCTTGTTTGTTTTTCTTCCACTTCTTCTTTTTGCCCTTTCCTTTGTTTTAACTTTGACCATCTAAATTTTGACAACCCTCATTATTAGCCACCAATGCCTTAGACTTTGAAGACTTGAGAATCCCCATTGTTTGCAACTTAGTTTGTTCATCCTCTAACAGCTGAGCATAATCATCAAAAGTGATTTTCTTATATGTAGCCCCTAATGTAGTCTTTGTGGTGTTGAAAGAAGAAACAAAGGTGGAGCACTCAGATGGTATCTTATTATGAATAAGATAGATCAAATTGTCATCTTTAATAGGACTACCACGATTGATCAGAATTGAACATGCATATTATATTAATTCTAATGACTTTTCAATTTGGAATTGTCCATTCAATTTCTAATGAAGATATAGAAAAAGGGACCTTTCAACTTTCATGAAGATGTATAAAAAGGCTCAAGTTGAATTCAACAATAGCGGAGAAGGATATGGACATATGTCTCATTTGTTGAGATTGCCAATTTGTATCAAATCTTATATATGGAGTTCATGGGTAGACATCTCAACCATGGGATTGCCCAACTCCTATAGAGTTCATGGGAATACATCTCATTAATAGGATAGCCCAACTTTTATGAGCTTGGACACACAACTTCTCCATGGATTTGTCCAAATTTGATTGATTTGTAGGCATACATCTCACTTACAAGATTGTCCACAATTGTATGAAATTTTATTTAATATTATGAATGAATAGAAGTCTTCATATGGTTTATTATGCACTTAAAATACCAATATTTATTATTTTGGTATTGTCCTCTAAATTTCTAAAACTATTCAGATCAGTGGTATCAAAGCCAAGTTTGATCATTTCCATCTGCATGTGTGAGTTTTCTTCGTATGAAGTTTATTTCTTGGTATGTAGAAGAAGATACAGTGGAAAAGGAAGATCAATGGTTAAATATTGTGATTAAAGATAAATTCCATTGAATCCTGATGCATAAAGATGCTAGTTGGATTCAAGGAGAAAAGTGTTATATCTCCAAGAGATGTTGGCATAGCCAAACTATAAATCAATTCATTTAGCAATAGTAGGCCTTCATGATCCTATGATGCTTCAACTTCTAACTTGCTTTTAGATTTGTTCCTCATGTCGATTACTTTCCAGGGAAAATCAAGTTTCCTCTTTGAAGGATACATTATGTTTTGTGTTATTTGAAGAGAGGTCCACAGAAATGCCTCCCATAGAGTCATCACATGAAGAAAATGTTTACATGGAAAAATTAGAAGAGTAGGTAGAGCATTATGAAAAAATGGTGGAGTTCATGGATGTAGTTGTTGAGACCATTGATAGGATGTTGTACATCATTAGAGAACATGTTGATAGGTAGGGAAAAGGTATGCAACAAGAAGTTGTAGATGACATGGAGAAATGTATCATGTGCACAATGAGCTAGGGTAATATAAGAAGACTACGAGGCTATGGATAGCATCAATCACCTTACTAAGGTTGCTCTCACTCATATTCATGCTCATGGTCTCCTAGTTATTAGTCTACATCTTTTTGAGGTGGACACCATTCTCCTCTCAAAGCTAGAGTCTTTCTCTTGTTTGGTGATCTTACTCTTCACATCGCTCTAGAGATGGCTAGAGAGGATTAGCTGGCAATGGGCATTGTGATTCTATATCTCAATCTCGTTCACCGAGAAGAGTTTTTTAATCCCTTGTAGCACTTAGAAGATGTCGACATTTAAATTATCCTCATTCAAACTCAAGATCACTTTCTAGTTCCTGGTCAAGGTCTACTAATTTATCACCTTCTTGATGACATAATGCTTCAACTTCCAAGATATGCCTTATTTATCTGTGTTCTCACATTACATCTTTTGTGCCAAATTATATTACAAGTGGCTTAAGTAGCTATTTATCAGCATTGAGAGAATGTAGATTAAAGCCAGTTTATTTACTGTGGCCTTTGGATGTCACATGATAAATGACTTTAATAAAGATGCAAAGTTTGATAGTCTAGTGTGAGATTTTCCTATTGGAAGCCAGTGAATACATTAAGGGAAGATGATTTTTCCATTATTTCTTCTTAAAGTGATCGAGATCATGACAACTTAGAGGGTATCCCCATACATGAACTTGTCTCGGTATATCTATATTTCAAGATACATGGAAAAATTATAATTTAGTGTGTATCATGCAAAAGGTGATAAGGCAATGGGGCCCATTGCCTCGTAAGAGGGGAGGAAAGATTAGAATTGAACATGCATATTACACTAAATCATATTATATTAATTCTAATGACTTTTCGATTTGGAATTGTCCATTCAATTTCTAATGAAGATATAGATAATGGGACCTTTCAACTTCCATGAAGATGTATAAAAAGGCTCAAGTCAAATTCAACAATAGTGGAGAAGGATATGGACATATGTCTCATTTTCTAAGATTTCCAATTTGTATCAGATCTTATATACGGATTTCATGCACAAACATCTCAACAATGGGATTTCCCAACTCCTACAAAGTTTATGAGCATACATCTCATTCACAGGATAGCTCAACTTTTATGAGCTCAGACACACAACTCCTCCATGGATTTGTCCAAATTTTATTGATTTACAGGCATACATCTCACTTATGAGATTGTCCAAAATTGTATGAAAATTTATTTAATATTATGAATGAATAGAAGTATTCATATGGTTTATTATGCACTTACAATACCAATATTTATTATTTTGGTATTTTCCGCTGAATTGCTAAAATAATTTAGATCAAAAATCATCAAGCTTTATTCTTAATTCATTCACCTTAATGCTAAAATCTTGTATTGAATCAAAGGTCTTAGGATCTAGGGAGACAAGCTAATCTTCAATTTTGTAAACATCCTCCTCAATCACTTTACCATATAGGTTTTTGAGGGCATCCCAAGATTCCTTCCATGTATCATACTTCATGGTCTAATAGAGGATCTTGTCTTCAACCCCCATCCTAATATCACTTAGGGATTTCCTATCTACTAGTACCCAAGCATCAATATCACTTTTGGATACTTGATCACCTATTGGTTTAGGAAAAGAACCATCTACATATTAAGAAACTTCATCATGCATCAATTTACACCATATATTAATAGACCATCTGGCATAGTTTTTTATTAGGTAAAACAAGTTTTACAGGAATCCTGAAACCCAAAGTTTTACAGCGAAAAGAGCGAGATGAAACAAACTAAACAAACAAAAAACTACCACAAAAGGCCGAAGACAAAAGAAGGCCCGAAGCCAAAGTACAAAAGCCAGGTGAATAGGCTAGTGGACATCCGTGTCCATGGCCTGCAGGGTTTCTATAGCATCATTGTCCTTTTGACTGGCTGCGCCCTCCTGAATCTTGGTAGGAGTTTCCATCTGGTTCCCTTGATTCACCTGGTCACTGGCATCTTTCTGAAATTTATCCTGTGGCATAATTATGTGGTGTTAATTTTGGAATTTAAGATTTCCCATGATGTAAGAAATGAAAGATAATAGTAGGAAAAGAGGAACACAACACCAAGAGGCACCCCCCCATTCACTTAAACAAAAAACCCCCCAAATGAAATATTTTGGCACTTTATACTTAGTACAATTACAATAGCCACTTGCCAATTTTGGCCTTAATTGTCTTTTGATTTTTTGTTTACAACCTCCTTTTGGAGTCCAAATTTGGAATTAAACAATGTACAACAATTTTGAAGCAATATAATGCAAAAAAAGGAACTAATTTTGAAAGTGGTATTTTTTTCCACACAAGCATATACTCTGATTGCAAATTTGGAAAGTAGATGAAAAATTATTCACTTTCAAAAAAAAGAACCTAATTTGGAATCCAAATGAGCCCATATGGAGCATTTGAAGTTTCAAAATGCAAGATTAGATAGGTACAATCACCAAAAAGTACAATTTTTGACAAATTTGTGCACCAAAACTAGAAAATAATAGCACCACTAAAAAGTTTAGGAAATTCTAGCCAAAATAAATTTAAAAAATTGCACCTAATTTGGAGCCCGAATGACTGAGATATGGCCTCCTAAAGTCGAACTGTCAAATCAAAACTGAATCTGGATAGGGGTCTAATTAGCAAACTATGAGGTTAAATTTGATGTACAAATAGCCATCATAGTAATTCAATTTGACCTGCTAATGACAATCAAATAGCTATCAATTTTAACATAGTAACCAGCTGACATCAATGAAAAATCTACCTTACTGACGTGGCAGGTAACGTGCCACTATAAAAACATTTTATAGATGTACAAATATGCTGACATCACTGTACAGTTGTGCTTATGTGGCATATAGCCTTCCTGCATGGTACTCAATGTGTTTGTTAATGAGTTGATGTTGTTTTGTTGGACTGTCATGTCAACATGGAAGCTATGATTGGGTGCCACATGTCTCAAATTGTGTGGACGATGTGGCACGAGTTATGGTAGGCTTATGGCACCATGTGGAGGATGTGTGACCTTATTTTTTAGCATCACCAAAAAGTGTGTTTGGCAACAGATTTGTACGTCGATGGGCTAACTTGTAGCTACTGCAGAAAGAACAACACCAGGAAAGACTAACATCGGTCGGAGTTTTAAATGCAATCACCAGTGGTGGGTTGTAGTGGCTGTCAATGGGGTTGTTAGTCCCACATTGGCTATGGAAATAAAAGCAAATGTGTTCAAAAACACAAAGTTTCCCTAATGAAACAACGAGTTGTCGGGTATTGAAGAGTTGGTCGGTAATGAATGTGGATCTTGGAATGTGTGTGCCATTGTCGGATTAGTATGTCATTCACCAAAATTGTTTGAAAAAGCCATCGAACTATGTAAAAGGAATATGCTAGAATTTAATGGAATATTCCACCTATGGGGGCCAAGATTTCACCATCCGGTTCTTGCAAAAAAAATTCTCTACATGCCTGATGGCCTAAAAAAATTCAAATAAAATGCTTTGAAAAATACAGAGAAAATAAAATTAATAGACCTAAAAATAAATTAAGTAGATCTGAAAATGATCATACTGTACTTGCAAATCAAGTCTTCGAGTGTTGGTTTACAGAAAAAATTGCCTCAAATTTGACTATGGCCCAATATAGATGAATTTATAGTCAATTTTCACTAAATTGATGCTCCAGACACAATGGTGATGTCCACTTTGGCTTTAGGCACTCCCAATAGCTGTGGATACTCTAGATCAGTATTGAGGTGTCCTGAGAGAGGTGTAGCAAGAACGATCTCCAATGGCTATGAAATGATGCTCCTATGGCTCTGATACCATGTAAGAATTTTTCTTAGGGAAAAATCACCCAAGACCAAGAAGCACAATAACTAACAAAAATTAGACCAACAGAGTATGATCAGAATAATAATATGATATTCAATTGATGTAATAGTACATTTGGAGTTCCTGTATATAAAGGCCTCTAGAATGCTTCTAGAATGTCTAGGAGTTAGCAATATGATAAGCCTCACAACTAAGCACATGTCCACCAAGATTGGATTATCCTCCATTAAGCACAAGACTTAGTGTGATAATGAGAGGATAAGCCTAAAAAGGTCTGTCATGTAAAATTATGTTGTAGCTATGTTGTCTACATGACAACTCAGTTAATTATGCATACTCCAATGTTGTAGACACCATCTGCTAAATTAGAGTTGCTTACTCATGTGTTGTCAATGACAACTCTTATGAGTATGCAAACTCCTAGGTGTCTAACCTAAGAAATAATAAAATAATTCATTTATCCTAAATAAACTTAAGTATAAATAATTATTATTTACACTAAAAAAGGTATCTAAGGATTAATGGGTCAAAGGATTCTTTGTATGGGATCTCATTGATGATGATGTGTGCAAAGACTTGATGGGTAGAGGTTTTATTTTGGGTGTTGGATGAGTTAGGTAGTAGGATTTGGGTATAAATAGCTAGATACAAGGAAGGACTAGGAGGATTGAGACCAATGACCTTCAATATGAAGGTTGATTGAAATAGCTCAAGAAGACTTTGTTGAATGTTGAACACTAGAACATTGATATTCATGGCATCATATTTTCCATTTTGTATCCTTGGGACATTCTTAGCTTTTTCTTTTTCACGATCTAATGGTGCCTTTTAGTTTTCACCAAGAGATCTATGATTGTTATTTTTTCCTTTGCTTTCAATTTTAAACCTAAAAGATGGAGTTTCCTCAACAAAATATGCCAATTTGTTCAATTTAGGAGGAATTTCTTCTTTATGACCATCAATTTTAATGCCTTCATAGACTCCCAAGACATTTATAAAAGCATCATCTTTCTCAAATTGATTGAAGATCAGTGGTCCACATTGGTCCCAATCAAATAGGTTGGGATAACTAGAGGGGATGTCATCATTGGTTTTGAATAGACTCTAGTTAAAGGTATATATATGGATATTGGATTCAATTGTATTATTGAGGTCATCAAAGATATGGTCAAGTGCATAAGGATAATTGATTTTAGGTTAGGTGTCCTCAGATGACTTTTCATCGTTTGAAACATTCATTGTCTTACGCGTGCGTACCTTAGTACTAGGAGGACCTATTGGCAATGGTTTGAATCCAATCCCCAAAGTATGAGGTCATCCTTTTGTAGTGATAGGTTCAATCATTCCTTATTTTTGAAATCCAAGACCACTACATCCGCCATAGCCTTGTTTTTGCATGATAATAAACCTACGTCCATACTTATTAGGAGATATAAAAGTGGGTTCTTTTTTTTCTTTTTCTTTCTCAATACATATGGATGTATTCTCATAGACATGTTCTTCAAGTAGGCCACCTTCTCTAATCAAATTGATAGAAGTGGCATTTTGTATACTAATCTTAGGTTGTTATGCTTGCAATAGTTGTGATTTATCATAAGAATGGGGAGAAAATGGTGACTCCTTAATGTGGAATACTTGAGACATAAAGTATTTTCCACACCCTTTTCCTTCGATCTTAAGCTTTTCCTTGGCCTTACTAAGGATTATATCAGGGTCCACATATTTAGAGGAATATTTGGGTTGTACTTCATTATTTGTTGGGACTTGGTATGTAGTAGCATCTCTAAGACTAGCACAGAATTGGAATGGGTATGGATTGTACACTTGATTTGTGTCACACTCTAAACCATTCTATCCAAACAATTCCATGAGTTGAAATGTTCGGATGCTGGCTTAGAGCTCCCTATCCACGGAGTGCAAGAAGCTAGTATTCAAGCATGAAGGCTCTCAGTCAAGCCTTAGAAATGTGCTTCTTGCTAGTAAACCATGCAACGGGAGGTTCTTTGAGACAAGAGCAAGAGTGAAAATATCTTCAAGGAATCCCTCAAGTATGCAATGCAAGATGGAAGACTAAACTAGAATGGAAATGCAAGATGCAGCTATGCTAGAATATGAATGAGAGTGTTACAAATACCATTATTTAAACTATGTGAGATTATTACAAGAATGAAAGCTAAACTAACATGCAACTATTCTAAGAATTCCATATGATCTTATGCTAATATGATGAAATGAGAGAATGTAAAAAAGGAGTGAGAAGTTCTCCACAAAGCTCCCAAGAAACCTATTAGAAAACTTGCAGCATAACAATATTCAAAAGATGGATGGATGCTTTGAGGGGGAAAGCTCTCTCCCTTTTAAAGTCGTATGGACGGTGGAGATCAAGATGAAGATGGTGGATGATCAACGGTGGAATTTGAAAAGAGGAGTGATCCATGTGCACACACAAGTCAACCAATAAAATATAAGTTGACTTGTCATATAAGACAAAAGTCACAAAGCCTTTTCTTTTAATTGCAAAATAGAAAAAGGACTTTATGTGTGCACTTTAAGTGGGTTAGAAGAATGGGGTCTTTTATTTAATTAAAAGGGGACATGTTCTTTTAATCAAATAATGAACTTAGGATAGCATAGTCAAACTATAGGTTATAATCAAATAAATTGATTATTAGCGATTTGGCTTAGGTAAGTGATTAAATTAATTTAGCCAAAATGTTGAAAAGGGGGCTAATAGTCTAGATGACCATTTTTAGGTGATTACATTTTCCCCTCTTTGACTAATGTGTGATCGATCTGGGAACACATTATGTCAAAGAAAATAGAAAGCCAAGTAGGCGGTGATAGATATAAATATCTGATTTCAAAGAATGAAATGCAGAAATAGATGGCAAGTCCTGAATGCACAGCCTGATAGTGGTAGTACTGAACACTTGGAAGATGATGTTAGGATCCAAAAATAATTCTAACACCTAGCAAAGTGAATAGATCGAGAGCAAGTAATAAGGTCAAACAAATGCTCCTAAGAAATAAATAGCTATAACAATCAGCAATAGAGTATTTCTGCCCCCTCGGGATTGAAATCGAAATGAGGTAAGAGGAAGTAGAAACTAGCGAGATATGAGAAAATCAAGATATAGCAATGTCTGATATGATAGATAAATGATTAGAACCAAAGAATGACTATAAGAAATTGATAAAATGCCCCAGTTTGACTAGAGTTGACCTTGAAGGATATAGCAAAAAAATTAGGTCAAATCTAGTAGAAAGATGATTTAGATGTGAAAAGGTGACTGGAAGTAGATATGAAGCATAGAAAGGATGAAGACATGAAGAAATGAAGATGCCTCAACGATAATTCAAAGATTAGACCTCAAATGGTCAGCTAATTGCTCAAAAGAAGGTAAAATTTTAAAATGCAATTTTGACCATTAAGATGAACTTGAATTTTGATTTTGATCCCAAAAATGGATCTAGGACGTCAAAATTAGCTAGGGGTGTAATTTTTGCGCAATTTCGAGGAGTTTGAAAATTAGGTCAAAATGAGGTTGGAGGTTATAAAAGGGGTCCAAGTGTCATTTTCACTATTCATTTGTCTTTTTGTGATTGGAGAGATTTTGTGTGGTCCACATAGCATCATGGCTCAGGCGAACATTTCTCTTCATCGACACCATTTCGAGCGCAGCCAGTTGCACAACCAGCAAGAGCGATATGGGGCACCGGTAAGTAACTACCTTTTTGTCACTTTTTGTTGCTTTTTTCGAGCTTTTTCACACATTTTAAGAGTTTTTGAAAAAAATTCGCGTGATACTTTTAAAGAATCTCACGGACATGGAAAAAATGTCACACAACAGTTTTTTTCAAAAAAAGTATCGCACCTCTTATAAAAATGTATCGCCCAAGGCATACCCAAATGTCACACAATGCAGTACAAAATGTCGCACGACATAAAAATGTCGCAAATATTGCAAAAAAGTATTGTACGACACTATTTTTCAAAAAAATTATCGCACCTCTTATAAAAATGTATCGCCCTAGGCATACCCAAATGTCGCACGATGCAGTGCAAAATGTCGCACAACATAAAAATGTCACACGTATTGCAAAAAAGGGGGCTAATAGTCTAGATGACCATTTTTAGGTGATTACATGGATCACCAGGAATGGTAATCTCTACATTGTTGTAGGAAAACTTCAAACACTAATGATATATAGAGGGTATTTCTTTCATAGCATGGATCTGAGGGCATCCTAGTGTCATGTTGTAATTCATTTCGATATCTAGGACCTAGAATAACATATTCTTGGTAACCAAACCAACTCTTATGGGTAGTATGATAATGCCCTTGTTGAAGCGCTCAACATCATCATAGTCCTTTATTGTGATTTTATGAGAGGGATCCACAACTTCTTCAAAGTAACCCAAACTCTTGACAACTTTAATGGTATAGATGTTCACTTCTACTCCTCCATTTATCAAGACATTTTTGACCTTGGTGTTATGGATAAAGACTTCAAGATGAAGGGGGTCATTGTGGCCGGGTTCATCCTTAGGAATATCTTGAGGGGAAAAGGTGATATGTTGTGATGCAGATAGGTTCCCAACCATGGTCTGGAATTGGGAAACATCAATTTTATCTAGTACTACAGTCTCTTTTAAAGCTTGGTCAAGGATCTTTTGATGTTGGGGTGATGCACATAGAAAATCTAGGATGGATATTTGTGCAGGGGTTTTACCAAGCTGGTCTATAAGGCTATAATTAGTTGAAGTAGGAGCATTAGGTCTACTAGGGGGTGCAGGTCTAGTAGAGGCAGTAGGTCTAGAAGGAGCTCTAGGTAGGGTGATCTTGGTATGACATGTAGTGATTATGCAACAAGGATCCTTAGCCTTTAAGGTGAATGTGGATATGCGAGAGTTAGAATCAGTGAAGCAATTGATGGTGTAGTCATAACCAATGTGTGTGTAATTCACATTAGCTTGCAAGTTTGAGTTTGAACTAGAGGCCTTCCATTTTTCATGATTACCCAAAGGATCTTTAAGAATAGTATGATCAGAATTGGATGCTAGTAGTGATGGATTGACTATGATCACAACATCATCAATAGGGTCTTGTATTTCATGATTTGGCCAAAAACATAATGAGGTCTTATGTCCTTTAGTGTGGTGGAAATCGCAGAATTTGTTTTCATCCCACCAAGAGGCCTTAGTTAATGGTTCATCTTTGATTGGGAGTAACTACAAGAAGTTATTACTAAGTAGTTGTTGAAGTGCACTCTCAAGAGGTATACACAAGGGTGTGAATTTCTTGTCCTTGTTTCAAGGATGTCTTTGAGGTTTGTCTTGTGTGGAAGTCTCAATTTTCTATTGTTGAGGTGGTGTTAGATTGGGAGTTTGTGAATTTGTAAGGTTTGCACATTTTAGAGTTAATTGAGGTTATGGTGCGTTAATCGTGCAGACATCCACAATACTACCATTGATTACATTCTTTTTCTTGGAGAAATAATTTTCCTTGTCATTAGACGAGTTAGTATTTGTGTTTTCCTTGTTCATTTTGAGGATGCCCTTATAGATGAGAGTGTCTTCAATACTAGCCCCCTTTTTCATCAACTAGGAAATGGTGCTTGGAATTTTGAACTTGATTTTGTACATGAGGTCAAGGACTAGGTTTTCAATGCACAGATTAACTTTTTATGCTTCAAGAATGCTTAGTGAACATTGACTAACTAGGTTTCTTCAATGTAATAAGAATGTGATGAATGGCTCTCATGTCTTTTATTTAGGAGCACAAACTAGAGAGTGTCACCTCATTTTTAATGTTGAAGACAAAATGGGAGATGAATTTTTCTACCAATTCTGACCAAGATATTATGTTACTAGGAATTTTGGAGTACCATTCAAGTGTCAACCCACCTAGAGATGAGGGAACAATCTCATGAGGTAGGTGGCTCATCACTAAGTTTGGTATAAGAGGCACAAAATTCCCTAATGTGATCAACAAGGTTTCCTTTTCCTCAATATTTTTCAAATCTTGGTGCCTCAAAATTTTTTGGGAATAGAGGCATATATAGACCTTTAACAAAAGGATTAGGGTATAAATCCCTTTCTATGTATAGAGCTTGTCTCTTCTAGACTCCCAATACTTTGACTTGTTTGGATAGTTGTTTGAATTTTTGTAACAAGTCCTCAATAGGGTGTTGAGTAGTAGTCCTTTCTTTGAGTCTGTTGTATCTACAAGTAGATCGTTTGCTATGGTGAGAACTATGTCTACTCAGTTTTGACATTTTTGTGTCTGAAGAGTTGGGTGATGTGTCCCTATGTGGTGGAGGTATGTTAGTATCTTGAAAACAAAAAGGTCCTTGTTGTGGTATTTATTGCAATGGTTATACTATGACTTGTTGTTGCATCACTTGTGGTGGTTTTTGTTGTGCCATTTGTTGTGGTGGTTGTTGAGATACCTTTGTTGGTTGCATGTGAGACCATGTATGTGACTATTGTTGTAGAGGTATCTATTAAGGTTTTCGTGGCATATGTTGTTTTTGTAAGTTTTGTTGATAGGCAATTTGTTTCTCTAGGCATTTTTGGTATTCCAACTATTGTTTTAGTTGCTCATGTTGTTTAGCAAACATGGTTGTTGTTTTTGGAATTTTTTCTAGTACATTGCTTGTAAGTCAATTGGATTTATATTGGGTTGTGTAGTAGGAATGTTGGATCCTTGTACCACTTGAGGTTGTTGTTGTGATTGATTTTGTTGTTGATATGTTGTATGCATGTTAAGTGAATTTCAACTTGGTTGTGCATTAGGGATGTTAAGTCCTTGTACCACTATAGGTTTTTGTTGTCTTAGAAGTTAGTTATGTCCCTTAAAGGTGAATATTATGTTTGGGTCTTGATAATTTTTTGTGTTTGGTGTTTCTCCTTGGAACACCACATTAATTTGGCAATGAGGTGTGTTCCTTTAGGGAATGGGTGAAAGGTCGATAAGACTCTTCCTTTGTATGTCAATAGGGGTGTTTGCAATTGATGTTTCACATGGTATACTCATTAGAGGATCCATAAGACTTGATGTCATAATAGTTGGTAAAGTTAGGAGAAAGGGTGTGCTTTGTTGATTTCCCTCCAAAGGAGGTATGTTTGGCATCCCTAGAGTGCAAGTCTCCTTAGGCATGTCTTGTTGTTTCATTATTTCATTGAGGTTAATTCATAACATCCTTTTGGGATATTTAGGAAGAGTCTCATTTTATTGATGGAGGTTAGTCAAACAAGGGATTAATGTTAATGTGTTCAAAAGTGCTTTGAATGATTTCAATGGTTGATTCTAAGTGAGACCTTATAGGTGTAATATGTGTGTTCAAAAATTCCAAAGGTTTTTTTCCCTTGTCCAAGTCCAAATTAATCATGGGTTGTATGTTTTCAAGTGTTGGGTCATTTTGATGTTTGGACTTAGGTCCCTCCAAGTTTGGATTAAATTTGACAATTTTTTGGGCTGCCAAAAGTTTGAAGTTTTTGTGTAAAGTCTTGTCATGGAAAGCCTTAGCCATTTCTTCATCAATGATACCATAATCTATGTCAAAATTATCACTTAGGTGCAAAGTACCTTGTATGTTTAGAGGATTGAAGGTACTTGTGTTAGGTTTATTAAATTTGAATGGGTGATTTTCTTCATCCTTAGGAGTTATAGGTACACTTCCACATCCAATTAGTATAGGTACAAATATGGGTTTGAAATTGGGACTCCATTGAACCATTCCATGTATAGGAGAAGTGCTTGAAGGAAACTTCATAGTAAGTGTTGTTTAGGGTTGGTTGTGTCATTCCTTGATGGTTATGCTCTTGTGGATACATGCTTAAGGGGTCCACAAGTAATGCTTGTGATGCTTCAATTTGGTCTTTGTCAAAAATTTGTTTGGGTTTCTCACTCTTCTTTTGTCTTGGAAGAGCTTTAGGTTGTGCTTTAGGTTGTGATTATACCTCAAAAAATATGGGTTGATATAGTGCTTCTAGTCTCTAGGCTAATTGTGTCCTTGTAAGTGTTGGCATGATACATAAGGATGTAGATGCAATGGAGGAAACCCTAAATGGACACTTTGCCTCCCAAGTGTGCACCTAAAACTACCAACTATGCTTTGATAGTACCAAGTGTGCCCTTGGGGCACTTGGGGCCGTTAAGGTAAGTAGTTTATAAGCAAAAGGTATGCAGTTGGTAAAAAGATGTCTTAGGGTGACAAATATGAAAAGTGTGAATGATTTGAGTATTTTTAGGTGTTTTATAGGGTTTAGGGATGCAATGCAAGGTATATGAATGAAGTTTAGGGTTTTAGAACCTATAATGAAATCCCTAATTAACAAGTGCACACTAAAATTACCAACTGCGCTCTACAACCTATAATGAAATCCCTAATTACCAAGTGCACTATGAAACTATCAACTTGTTTAGATAGCTATTTGAGTTGTTGTAACAAGTCCTCATTAGGGTGTTGAGTGGTAGTTCTCTCTTTGAGTCTATTATTTCTACGAGTAGATCATTTTCTATGGCAAGAACTATGTCTACTCGATTCTAATATTTATGTGTTTGAACAGTCAGGTGATGTGTCGCTAGGTGGTGGAGGTATGTTAGTACCTCAAAGACAAAGAGGTCCTTGTTGTGGTACATGTTTTGGTACTTGTTGTGGTATTGATTGTGATGGTTGTACCATGGGTTGTTTTTGCATCACTTGTGGTGGTTTTTGCTATGTCATTTGTTGTTGTGGTTGTTGAGATACCTTTGTTGGTTGCATGTGAGACCATGTATGTGACTGTTGTTGTAGAGGTATCTATTGAGGTTTTCATGGTGAACTTTGTTGTTGTAACAAGTATTGTTGATAGGCAATTTGTTTCTCTAAGCATTTTTGGTATTCCAACTATTATTTTAGTTGATCGTGTTGTTTAGAAAACATGGATTATTGTTGTTGGAATTGTTTCTAGTACACTACGTGTAAGTCAAGTGGATTTATATTGGGTTGTGTGTTAGGAATGTTGGATCCTTGCACCACTTGAGGTTGTTTTTTTGGTTGATGTTGTTGTTGATATGTTGTATCTATGTTAAGTGGATTTTTACTTGGTTGTGCATTAGGGATGTTAAGTCCTTATCCATTATAGGTTGTTGTTGTCTTGGAAGTTGGTTATGTCCCTTAGAAGTGAACATCATGTTTGGGTCTTGATACTTTTGTATGATAGATGTTTCTCCTTGGGACATCATATTAATTTGGTAATGAGATGTGTTCCTTTGGAGAATGGTTGAAATGTTGATAAGACTCTTCCTTTGTATGTTCATAGGGATTTTTGCAATTGATGTTTCACATGGTATACTCATTAGAGGCTCCATAATATTTGATGTCATAATAGTTGGTAAAGTTAGGAGAAAGGGTGCTTTGTTGATTTTCTTCCAAAAGAGGTATGTTTGGCATCCCTAGAGTGTAAGTCTCCTTAAGAACATCTTATTGTTTCCTTATTTGATTGTGTTCAATTCATAACGTCCTTTTCAATTATTTAGGAAGAGTCTTATTGCCATTTATTGATGGAGGTTAGTCAAACAAGAGATTCATGTTAATTTGTTCAAAAGTGCTTTGGAGGATTTCAATGGTTGATTCTTGGTGAGAACTTATAGGTGTTATATGTGTTTAAAAATTCCAAAGGTTGTTTTCCTTTGTCCAATTCCAAATTAATCATGGGTTGTATGTTTCTGAGTGTTGGGTTATTTTGATGTTTGGACTTAGGTCTCTCCAATTTTGGATCAAATTTGATAATTTCTTGGGCTGCCAAAAAATTCAAGTTTTTGCAAAAATTATTTTCATGGAAAGGCTTAGCCATTTCTTTGTTAGTTATGCCATAATCTATGTCAAAATTTTCACTTAGGTGCAAAGTACCTTGTATGTTTAGAGGACTGAAGGTACTTTTTTTAGGTTTACTGAATTTGAATGGGTGAGTTTCTTCATCCTCGGGAGTTGTAGGTACACTTCCACATCTATGTGGTATAGGTATGAATATGGGTTCAAAATTGGGAGTTCATTGAACCATTCTATGTATAGGGGAAGTTCTTGAAGTAAACCCATAGTAAGTGTGTTTTTTAGGGTTGGTTTATCATTCCTTGATGGTTATGCTCTTGCAGATACATGCTTAAGGGGTCCACAAGTAATGACTGTGATGCTTCAATTTGGTCTTTGTCAAACATTTTTTGGGGTTTCTTGCTCTTCTTTTGTCTTAGATGAGCTTTAGGTTGTGTTTTGGGTTGTTTTTGTACCTCAAAAGAAAAGGGTTGATATAGTGCTTATGGTCTCTAGGTTGATTGTGTCCTTGTAAGTGTTGGTATGATACCTAAGGATGTAGATGCAATGGAAGAAACCCTAAATTGACACTTTTCCTCCCAAGTGTGCACCTAAACTACCAACTATTCTTTGACAGTACCAAGTGTGCCCTTGGTGCACTTAGGGCCCCGAAGGTAAATAGTTGGTAAGAAAAAGGTATGCATTTAGTAAAAAGATGTCTTAGGGTGACAAATATGAAAAGTGTGAATGATTTTAGTATTTTTTGGTGTTTTCTAAGGTTTAGGGATTCAATGTAAGGTATGAGAATGTAGTTTAGGATTATGGAACCTATAACAAAATTCCTAATTACCAAGTGCACACTGAAACTACCAACTGTGCAATAAAACTACCAACTGCACACCTAAAGTGTGGAGTTGGTAAAATAGGGTGTAGTTGGTAAAATAGAGAAATACTTGATAATATGGAATTTAGTATGCAAAATATAAGTATTTTTTGGATTTTTAGGTGTTTAAGAGTGTTATGCAACCTAAGGAAGTGCCCAATGAACTAGGGTTTTGATATGTAAGGTGAAAATGTCCTATGGAAAGAATGAAAATGCAAATGTGAATGATGTTTTGGATTTTGACCAAAGAGTATGAAAAATGACTCTATGGTATTCAAAATGTGGATTAGGACTGGACTTTGGACTTGGGAATGATGTTAGAGTTTGATGTATGAAATTTAGATTATGCAAAGGGATGTATTATAAGGCTAATAATGATGTTTAGGACATGCAACATGAGGATATGAGATCAAGAATACAAGTTGATTGATAGACAAATTGGTAGGGTTTGATATTGGAAAAGATGCTAGGGTTCTAAATAATGCAATGAAGGGGATATTCCACTAGGTTTAATCAAGATGGTATTTAGGAAGAATAGGAATGTGATAATTATGACAAGGGTGTATGCAAGGTTTTGAACTTAGGATCAAATATTTGGACAGTATTTTGTCTAAGAGTTGAACCTTGTAAAGATAGACTTTGGATCTTGACCAAAAAGATAAAAGACAAAAATATCAAGTTGATAAAAATGAAAAGGTCAAATCCATCAAGACATAGATAGATTTTGACCAAAGAAAATGATAAAAAATGACAAAAGGACTAGTCAAGATCCATCAACATTAGGAGATACTCTAGGAATCATACTTTGTTCTATCTTTTGACTAAGTTCAAAGGTTTTCGTTCAAAATGAGGTTTAGGGTGATCAAAATGATGGTTATGATGATTTGATATACAATATGCAAAGGTTCTAGGATGAAAAATGATGTTTGGGGTGAAAAATGATGTTTTGGGTAATGTGCAAAATGAGAACCTACAGAGGCTTCTAGATGCATTTTTAGGGTCCCAAAATGTAGTCTAGAGGCCCAAAATAGTCATGTAGGTAAAAAAGTGTGCTATGACAGCACCAAGTGTGCTCCAATAGCACCAATTTCACATATGGTGCACTTGGGGCTAGTTTGATTGCAATAGGTAGTTTCATGGTGTGGTTAGGAGACTAGACTGAATGTATGTTGATTCTAGACTAGGTCATTGTTAGGTTGTTATACGAGAGAGCTAGGTTGCTAGGGATGATTTTAAGATCAAATTGAAGATGTAGAATGAGGGTTATGACCTAAGGAATGAATCATAAAGTGTGAAAAATGAACGTTAGGACATGCAGAATGCAGTTCAAGACATGCTAAGAGAGGGAGACCTATCCAGGCACCTAATGACACTAGTAAAGTCCCAAAATGCTATCTAGAAGTCTAAACTAGGTGTTTTAGAAACCAAGTGCATTTTGATAGAGCCAACTATGCCCACGATGTATTTGGGGTGAATTTGAGTGCAATTGGTAGTTTCAGAGCATAGTTGGTAAGCTGGGATGAAACTAGAGTATTTTTGGGGTTTGGTGACTTCCAAACTGATGTTACAGAGAGCCAAATGATAGAGGAAAGTGATATGATTAGAATGAAGGTGTAAAATGATGGTTAGGACACATAGGATGAGACTTAAAGTGTTCAAGATGAAGGTTGGGCATGCAAGAATGCAAGTTGGGAGATGCAAGATGTAGCTTAAGGGTTGAAATGCAAACACTAAGGGATGAAAAGTGAACCATAAGGAATGCAAAATGAAAGATGAGGGATGCAAAATGAGGACTAATAGAATTAAAAGTGAAGCTAAGAGGATGTAAGCATGAAGCTCAATGAATTATAAGTGTAATGGTATGTTATACAAAGATGGAATCTAAATCCTGCCAAGCACTTCTAAGGTTACAGGTTGTATTTTCCAAGTCTTGAATGTTTTGGACCAAATTTTGCAATGTTTTCACAATGTTGTAATTTTTTGACAAGGTTTGAATAGTATCCAAGGTATAAATTTTCAAATTTGGTTTGATTTTGATTAATCTTATTTGCACATGCAAGACACCATAAACAAGAATAGTTGTTGTTAAAGTGAAAAGACACACCACAACCTATGCTTTAAGACTGTATCCACTGAATTCTCACTTGAACCAAAGTTCAGTCACACTTATCTAGAGAAAAAAACCTAGGATATTGGCATCACAAGCTCCCCCTTACAATGCACTCACTTCTCAGGGCTACAGAAGATTTGAATCCCAAGGGTCATCACTATCCAAGGGATTGTTGCCTCTGCTAAGGATCATGAGTATGTGGGATGTGTTCACAGGCATGGGTGACCCCCTAAGAAAGTGGATAGAAAGGTTTTTGAACTCTAAAATAAGGTATATAGTGTAGGCATTTCGTTTGACAAGTGAATGATAAACTTTCTCAAAAAGTCTCCCAACCCCGAGAATCAAGGTTTGATGGACCACAAGGATACTGGAGGAGAGCTATAACATAGCAATACTATCAACATGGCATTAACCATATCGAGTTTATTATAGTAGCTAGAATTTTGACCTAGCTTTGGCCCATTACTACTTTGAGGTCACCCCTAGGGGCTTACCAAGTGGTGAGTTTTGATTCTAAGGCAAGGCTCTCTATAGAAATTGCATGTATTTCTCTAACACCAAAGATCCATGAATGGCAAGGGGAGAGGATACATTCATGCAACTTCTAGGGTTCTAAACAATGCATAAACACCAAGAAGAATAAAAAATTCATTTTAGTGCACCAAACAAAGTGTTATCTAATATAGAAAAACCACACATAAAGTTTGGACAAGCACATGGGTCTTCAACAACATGCTACAAACAAGAATTAGTAGTTTTTCAATGAATGTCTTCTCCCAATGATTGCCACATGCTACAAATAGATCAAAAATAACATGAAAGCATCTATCCTAGGTCCTAGAATGAAATTGAAACCCTAGGTGTAGATTTTGATCAAAACAGGTACTTTCCAACTGTGCTCTAATAGAGCAGACTATGCCTCAAAAAGCCAAAAAGTCTTAGGAGGCCCCCAAGTGTGCTCAGACAGTGCTAACTATGACCATGGTGCACTTGGGGCTTAGAAGGGTGTATTTGGTAGTTTCTTTGTGCAGTTGGGAGAGTGGACGTAGATTGTGGGGAAATGGGGTCAAAACAATACCCAAAACTTGAAATTTTGAAACCTACTCAACCAAATGTTCTTAGAAAGTGCAGAGTGTGCCTATGGTGCACATGGGGCTAAGAAGGATGTAGTTGGTTAAGTTTGAATAGTATATGGGGGTTATGGTGACTCCTAGGCCCCTAAAATAGCTTCCTAGAGGTCCCAAGTGTGCCCTAATAGAGTAGAGTGCACCCTACACCCTAGGATAGAAAGCTACCAAAATGCTTGAATGAAAGCCTAAAATTGTGTTAGTGGGCCACATAATTAAAATAGGTGTGATAAGAAAGAGCAAAAGCCATTATACCCTTCCAATCGAGCTCCTCCTTGCATCTACAAGCACAAAAACCAGAAACCCAAGTTAGTTAAGCATGATCTTCATGTCAAATTTCCCAATTGTAGGACCAAAAATGGGTTAATATCTAACATACTATGAGAGAATCATAGAACTCAATAAACGTATGTTAATACCCTCTAGTCTACCATAAAAACCAACTAAAACAAACAAAGCAACATAAAGTGAAAACTCCATCTTTAGTTGTAGCTCCCATGTCCTTCTTTCTTCTCCATATGATGTAGCTCCAATTGCCTGTAATACACACAATTGAAAAGAAAAAGCCTATGATGGGATGATGTTATTGAGTATACTAGAAGAGTGATTTGAAGCCTATGGATTCTAAGAGATTAAGGACTCAAGAGATTCAAGACTTAGAGAATTAAGACTTGGGAATTAAGGACTTAGGACTTAGGACCAGAAAAGGGAGCAAGAAGGCTCAATTTATAGCCAACGTGCAAGAGGAGAGGAATTAAATTAGAGAGATGACATGTGTCATTTCAATTATGCAACTTGGCATGAGATTCATTATGAAATCTGTGACACCTATGACACAAGATTCCAAATGTGAGATTCTATGATGCATGGAAGTCAACATGCCCAAAAGTGGAAGAGAATATATGATGTCCTTATGACACCTCAAATCTACTTGTAGGATTCTATGATGTGTGTAAGTCAACATGGATAAAAGTGGAGGAGGATCTATGATGCGTCATGTGACACCTCAAAGCCACTTATAGCCAAGAATCTATGACAACAAAGGCTTAATATAGATATGTGTAAGGAATAAAAATATATGGATTATGACATATTTTAGCCAAGTGTAAGGATAGAATCCATGATGTTTCATGCCCATGTGGTAAGATTATGTGAAATATTTTAATTAAAAATCCATATATCCACACAAATGAAAATTGGTAAAATAGAAATTAGAGGTGGAAAATAGAACTTAAGAAATTGTGAATTCTCATAGTTTGTGAATGATGAATCAATTAATTAGTAATATTAATCAATTGAGGATGCTTGGTTAGTGAGAATAATTAGTAATGTGTTTTAAAAATGATTGGAATGGCATAGGATTAAATTATGGGTTATTTAATCCTATAGAGAAAATTAGAAGATGATTGCCCAATTTGATTAGATAAGTGTAGGATGAAATGTAACGATTATGGAGATTGACTATGATGACAGTGGATAGATCAAAGCCATGATCAAATTGATTAATTGATTAGGATTGATAACATGCCAAGGACACATGACATGGATTAATGACATGTAACATTTAACTAACATTGTGAATTCTACAGGATCAAGATTGATTGACAGGGTTGATCATAATAACATCAATAAACATTATCAATGTTATTAAATTGATTTGATGATGTCACAATTTGACACTGAGGGACTCAACAGTGTCAAAGATCAAATGATTTGAATGATAGTTTGACCTAGCACTGAGAGACATGACAGTGCTAAGGTCTAACTTGATAATTTTGATAGGTTTTGATAGGTTTCCAAGGCATTGAGAGACATAAAAATGCCTAGGGTTGGATAGATGATGGTAGATTTGGGATGTTTAGTACATTTTGGGTAGATTTGATATGATTCCAGGTTGATTTGATATGATTCTAGGTTGATTTGATATGATTTTGGGTTGATTTGATATGATTTCAAAATTATCTAGAAATGATGAGAAAGGGGATATGAATGATGAAGGACATTATCAAAACCTACTCAAGTGATATTCAAGTTTGGCCAAAAGATCAAAATTAGTGAAATGAGAAAATGGGATGACTTAGTATGAAAACATGATTAAACTATAAACGTGAACCATTTTTGAGCATCTACATAGCTAGGCTTTCATTTGTGACAATCGCATGGTCCTTCCCTAGCTCAATATTTGGCAAAAACATAGCTCTACTTATGTGTTTCATTATGAATGGAATCTAATGGCTCGGGTAGAAGGAAAGAGATTGGTGGAGTAAGTTCTAAGCAATAATTGGATTTTTGTGGAATGGTTCCAACCTCTACATAGATAGACCTTGGCTATCATCTACCTTCTTTGGTATTTCTATAGGTTCCCAAGGAGGTTTTTGAAGGAATAAACTAATCACAAAACAATCAGTGTTACAAGTGCTCTATGAGATAGATTTGTAGGTTTTGTAATTTTTTCTTCACCATTACATGCAAAAACACCCAAGTATTTGAGCAAGAAAATTTGCATTTATTTAAAATAGTCAAAAGCTATTAAGTTTTTGCATGCAAATACACTTGGAGAGTTCAATTTTGGAGAAGACTCTTTCATTTCAACTTCTCTTTCCTCCAGATTTGGCTCTTTGAGCTCCAAGTAGGTAGAAGATTTCAACTTTTCTTTCATTTCTTGCTTACTTTGCTATTATGTTACATTGTTTGGCTCATTTTTGTCCATTTTTTAAAAAGTGTGCCATATCTTTTTCATTTTTTGTTTAAATAAGATGAAATCTTCCCATTTCAAATGCTTGAAAATCCTCCAAACTCCTAAAAAAAAAATCATGTAGAAAAACATCTTGAAGTTTGTCGTGTTCAAGTCAATAGCAAGAGGTATGTTTTTGTTTTGTGCTTAGTTTTCTTGATTGTTTGTTTTCTTGTTTTGGTTTCCTTTTTTGGAAGAAAGTTGCAAATTCTTATCCAAACGAGCAAGTGCATCTACATCCTTACTTCTTCCATATTTTCATGTCAATGCATATTCCATCCATTTTCTTTCACATGCAATTGTATCCTCCAAACCCAATTACATGTGTACCTCAAATAATTACTACATGTAATTACCTTAAGAGAACCCAATTTTGGTATAAGGTCACTCTTTAAAATACCAAAGTTGTCATTTACACACATCCTTATGCATCGAGCTTGTATTCTTGGTCATATAAATGAAAACCCATCATTACCCACATGTAATTAATCCTTCTAAGTCCCATTTTGAACCTTTTTTCCAAATTCATATACTTTCCCAATCATTTTTACTCATCGCATGTGTTTCATGAGTATCTAATCAATACTCTAAACACCTTGTTCTTCATAGATCTATCTTTTTCAATCAAAGACTAACATCTTCATGGAGGCAATCCATTCAGATGATGTATTTACTCTATGAAATTTCCATGTTGCAACACAAGACATATTCATGCCAACAAAGTCCAAAGGAAAGTTGAAATACTAGTTTGATAAGGACCTAGCTCATGTGACCACATCACTTGTCTCATCTCCTCTGGATCAAGTATCACATACAAATATTGGGCATGTAGACATGACTAATTTCTTACAAAGGATTGAAGCCCCTACTAATAGAGATGAAATGTGTCAAAAGAAGCAATATTCATCTAGTGTCTACTTTCCCATGGCTGCCCTAGAACCTAAGTTTGTCTTGGGATTTGCTCAACATTCAGCCCTAAGACAAAAAAAATCAAGAATATAGATGGAAAGTGTTAGCATGAATACTAATGATAATCCTTTGGGGGAGTATCCTAAGTATTGGAGAATATTGACATGTTGTATTCATGATTGTGTTTGTCATTGATGTCAACATAGCAATAAGTTTGTGAAGACTGATAGAGTAGTAAACAGTGATCTTAGTTGTATGGACAATAGTTTGATTTTTTGGTGATGCCGATTCATGGACATGTTCTTCACTAGTTCCTAATTATGTGGTTAAATGCATAGCATATAAGTCAAAGATGTACAGAAATTGTAACTAAATTATAGAGAGTAGTACAGAGACAAAGCACCTAAGAAGTGGTTACTAGTGTTTTCATTATATCTTCTATCTGAGGTATAATCTATTGATTTGTGGTCAACCAGTGACTTACAACAATCTCATGATGATGTCAGAGGATGTGCAAGCCCTAGTGTCGCACATGTGAGAAGTTATATAGATTGTAGCTTACAGTGTTATTGTAATTGTGAATTAATTAATTAACTTATTATAATTAATTTGGAAAGCCTTAAGGCTAACTCAAGGAATTATTTCGAAGATATGGTATAAAAGAAAGATGTTTCCTTGTTTGTAATTTTATGATTAGAAGGTTCAAGTGTATGCGAAGTGAGAAAAGGATCAAAATTTTTACTAAATGTGTGTAACTGATCCAAGGGATTATTGGATGTGAATTGTGTGATGTAATTACAAGATTAGAAGGACCAGAAGTCTGGTTGACAAGATAGAGAAAGAGGAAGGAGTACTACTATTTATTTCTATTATTCTACAATGAATAATACAGAGATCATTTGGACAGTGGGTTTATTGGTCTTGCACCTATAGCTAATTGGGCAGTGGGTCCACCTATCTTCAACAACTCCTAACAAGGTTGGCACAACTCCTGATAGGGTTCAAATCTCCTAACATGGATTCAAAGTCTCCTAACAGGGACTAATATGTACTGAATGTTGTTATAGACTCTGAACATGGTCCAACCTCTAACAAGGAATATTTATATTAGTACATCATCTTGTGGGTACCATCCCCACTAGGGTTTTCCTTCTAATCAAGGGTTTCCCTAGTCAACATATCTAGTGTTATTGTGCATGAGTATCTTGTTGTGGTTTCTAATTATATTGCTCATATGGTTTAAGTTTAATAAGGTTGATAATTGTAATATTAGATGGATAACTAATTCACACCCCCCCAGTTATATTGCTAGACTATATATTCTAACAACTAGTATTAGAGCATCAAGTCCTTGAAGAAAAAGCTTAATAGCTTTGGGAGATCAGTGACAAGTTACTTCAAAAAAGATAGTCCTAAATCAGATGGAGGAAATTTTGACACCCAGAAGATGCAGATTCTTGGTGAGTTATCAGATATGTGTAAAGATCTTAACATTGAGTTTCCTTATCCAGAATCATTTTGTTGCATACAAAAGAATAGAAGCAAAAGAAAAGGCAAATCCAAATCCAAATAAGACATGAAAATCAAAGAAGGTATTGATCTTCTTATGAAAAGAGAGCTAGAAGGTATGAAAAAAATTGTTTGTTGGACAAGTAAAGAATTTGATCTTTTTGGTCTAGATGTCCAGAGAGAGTAAGAAAATTTAGAAAGACTTCACTTTGTGATGAAGATGAAGAATTTAAAGCTAGTATGGGAATACTCTTGAATGATTGTGATGATAAAGATAATGATCTAAATTGGTTAAGAAAGAGGAAGTAGTAGAAGAGATAGCTTTGGTTACTATTGTTGATCCAAAGGCTAAATATGAAAATGTGGAAATTATGATTTAGACTAACAATGATTTGCAAGATGAGAATTAGATTAAAGAGTAGAAATCTAAGCCTAGAGCAAAAGAAAGAGTTGAGTTGACAGATCCTAGAAGAAATTTATCAAAGAATTACCCTCCATAGCAGATAATTGGAAGCAAAGACAAAGGAGTGATGGAAAGGAATAGAGTTAATGAAGAGATATGTTTGATCTATCAAGTTGAACCTAAGAGTGCAGATGAAGCATGTAAAGATGATTACTGAACTCAAGAAATGAAAGAAGAACTAGATTAGATTGTGAAGAATGAAACATGGGAATTAGTTCCTAGACCTAAGGACAAGAATGTGACAAGAACCAAATGGTTGTTTAGAAGTAAGATGAATGAACAAGGTGAAGTTGTGAGAAACAAGGCTAGAATTGTATACAAAGGTTATTCATAGCAAGAAGGCATAGATTATGAGGAGACATATGCCCTTATAGCCATAATAGAATTAGTAAGAATGTTCTTGGTTTATGCAGCAAATAAGAAGCTCAAAGTGTATCAAATGGATGTTAAATTAGTGTTGCTAAATGGAGAACTTAAAGAAGAGGTATACATTGAGAAGCCTAAATATTTCCTTCTGACAAAAAATAAAGAGATTGTATGCAAACTGAAGAAAGCTCTATATGGTCTGAAGCAATTACCTAGAACTTGATATGCAAGGTTGGATAAGTATTGGACAAAGATTCAATTTTTTAAAGGTAAGATAGATAGTAACTTGTATTTGACAGAAATTGAAAATGGTTTGTTGATAATAGTAATATTTGTTAATGACATAATATTTGGAGGAAATGATAAAAGCTAATAATAAGTTTGTTGGAGAGACGAAGAATGAGTTTGAAATGAGTATGATAGGAGAAATGAATTTTTTCCTAAGATTATAGATTATGCAAAACAATAACGGTATTTTCATTTCACGAGCTAAGTACTTGAAAGACTTGTTGAAGAGATTTGGATTGGAAAGTTATAATCTTTTTGGTAAACGTATGATAACTGGTCACAGGGTATCTACCAAGGATAAGACACCTACAGTTGAGGAGAAGAAATATAGATCCATGATTGGAGGTTTGTAATATCTGACTCACACTAGACCAAATATAGCAAATGGAGTTGGGATTGTAGCTAGATTTCAAGTTTATCCTAAAGAGTATCATTATGCAGCTATAAACAAGATATTTAGATATTTGAAAGGAACATCTGACTATGCAATTTGGTATGATAGGTCAAGTGATTTCACTTTGTACGCATATAATGATGAAGATTGGGTAGGCAGGATGGATGACAGAAAGAGCACCAGTTGTGGAGCATTTTTTCTTGGAGCAAGATTGCTATCTTCACTAAGCAAGAAACAAGACGGCATTTCATAGAGTACAACATAAGTAAAGTATGTAGCAACAACAAATAACTATAATCAAGTTATGTGGATGAAATAGAAGCTAAAAGATATTGAAATTGAATTTATAGAACCTATTATCATACACTATGATAACACAAGTATTGTAAGTATGTCTATGAATATTGTGTTGCATTCTAAGACTAAGCATATATCTATTAAGTATCATGTCTTGAGAGAGAAGGTAGTAGAAAAAGAGATTAGATTGGAGTATGTGAGTACTATAGATCATATTGCAGATATCTTTATAAAGCCCTTACCTAAAGATACATTTGAGTACTTGAGAGGTATGCTTGGGGTTATGCCCTAACTACTTCTAAGTAGATGATGCAGAGAGCATTAGTCTAATGGCACATAGCACAATTGTTAGACTAGACTAAATGTTGATGCTTCTCGTATGGCCTAGTATCTGTAATGAGCTAAGTCATTAAAAACTCTTGGTATTTGGTATTTAATAATGTCTTTGGTCACTCGAGCTGATTGTAAATTGAAATAGTAATATTGACATAATGAAGCCTTTGTTATTGATGTCAAATGGGGAAGATATGTAAATGAAAAATACCCTCTACTTGAATGGGGGAGAGAATGCATAAGAAAAATATGAATAGGAGAGGAATCTCTACTTTATTAGGGAGATTTAGAAATATACATGTAAGAATGAAAGAGGAATATCTCTATGGGGTAGATATGTATGGTTAGTTTTTTATTGTGAATGACCTTTGTTGATCCTAAGAACAACAACAACAACAAAAAACTAATGTTGTAGAGGTTTTTAGATTTGATTGATGAAGCAGATTTGAAAAGATGAGAGCACCAACAATAGTAGAGTACTATTTGGTATTCTTGGAACTTAGATTTTTTTCATCTATGTTGCCATCAATGCTAAAGGGGGAGATTGTTAGCATGAATTTTGATGATATTCCTTTAGGGGAGTATCCTAAGCATTGGAGAATGTTGACATGTTTCATTCATGACTGTGTTTGTCATTGATGTCAACATAGCAGTAAGTCTATGAAGACTGACATAGTAGCAGACATAGATCTTAGTTGTACGAACAACAGTTTGATTATCTGGTGATGTACATTCATGGACATGTTCTTCACTATGTCCTAATGATGTAGTTAAATGCACAAGATGTAATTCAAAGACGTATGGGAATTGTACCTAATTTATAGAGAGCAACACAAAGATAGAGCACCTAAGAAGTGGTTAGTGATGTTTGCATTATATCTTATAGCTAGGATATAATCTATTGATGTGTGGTCAACTAGTCACTTATGATAGTCTGATGATGATGTCAGAGGATGTGTAAGCCCTAGTGTCACACGTGTGAGAAGTTTCATAGACTATGAACTAACAATGTTATTGTAATTGTAAATTAATTAATTATCTTATTATAATTAATTAGGAAAGCCTCACGGCTAACTCAAGGAATTATTTTGAAGATATGGTATAAAGGAAAGATGCTTTCTTTTTTTGTAATATGGTTGAAAGATTCAAGTGTATGTGAAGTGTGAAAAGAAGCAGAGTTTTTATTGAATGTATCTAAGTGATCCAAGGGATTAGTAGATGCGAATTGTGTGATCTAGTTAGAAGATCAGAAGGAGCAGAGGTTCGATTGATAGGACAGAGAAAGAGGAAGGAGCGATACTATTCATTTTTATTATTCTCTAAGGAATAATATACAGATTATTTGGATAGTAGGTCCATTGGTCTTGCACCTAAAGTTGTTTGGGCAATGGGTCTAGCTATCTTCCACAACTCCTAATAGGGTTGGAATCTCCTAACGGGGATTCAAAGTCTCCTAATAGGGACTAATATGTACTAAATATTTTTATAGACTCCTAACAGGGTCCATTCTCTAACAATGAATATTTATATTAGTACACAATCTTGTGGGTACAATCCCCACTAGGGTTTTCCCTCTGATCAAGGGTTTCCCTAGTTAACATATTTGGTGGTATTGTGCATGAGTATCTTGTTGTAGTTTACAATTATATTGTTCATATGGTTTAAGTTTAATAAGGTTGATAATTGTGATAGTAGTTGGATAAGTGATTCACACACCCCCCCAGTTATATTGGTGGACTATATATTCTAACAACAAGGTCATCATTAGTCTAGATCCAAATGTCATTTAGAAAATCTTCAAAGTTCCTCAGAATTTAGAATGTGTATATTTGACAAAATAGATGTCTTTACAACTATGGAATTAGACCAAATTGGATTATCAAAGGAGCATGAATACATATTGGTTGGATAATAAGAGAACTAATTTCTCTAGGTGGCTGAAAACAATACAGAGATCTAACTTTAAACAAGAATTTAAGGATTTAATAACTCTTCTCAGAAGAGTTTGTGGCCTCAAGGAATCTTCTTATTTTGAACCATGCATGTATAAGTTTATTCTTTAGACTTTTCAAGGAACCCATATATTGGGGAGAAATTATAAGAACAATGTTATGTGAGCAGTTGCTTAATGTGGGAACATCATCACCTTTCTACATGAATTCATACTTAGTATTCATTGTTGTGGCCATGGGAACATTCTCATGATTTTCTACCAAGGGGGATCAGACTCTTGTTCCTATATAGGACTATTATGATTAGATCATATTGACATAAAGAAAATATCACTTTAGGAGAGTCAAAGATGATTTTTTGGACATTTTATATGTCAATTTGACAAAGGGTTGGTAATCAAAAGCATATCAAATGAAGCCTAGGAGAGGATAAATTAGTTCAAATGCATCTTCTTGTTGTTTCTAACTTTCACTTATTTGAGAGTTGGTTATTTTCAAGCAGAACCATATACCTTACCAATATCCTACTGATAGGATTGTTCTCATGGAGTTAGCCAAATAGCTCATGAAGGTGCAATCATACCAACATAATCAGCATAGGCTAGGATTCAGCATTACTACTCCTAAACCCCTTTTAATTGATCAATATATGCTCAATTTGGTATACAAAGAAAAAGAAATAAAAGAAAAATTCAAAGCTAGGTTCAACTTTGATTATCGAGGAATGCCTTCAAGAATCAAAAGAGCATTCACCCATGTTCATCACATAGAGGATCTATGGATTGATTTGTGCACAAAGGTGGACATCATGAAGATGGACTACTGCAAGCTCATATTGCAGCAAACTGTCAATCTCAACATGGTTGAGATTCCACTAGGTTTTCAGATTGGAGATGATGGCATCATCCTAGATCTAGAATATCATAAGGCTGACTTTGACAAGCATTGTTCATTTCCTACTCAGTGGCAACAGAAAGAAGGTACTTCCATCTTTGACATATTCTAATCTATCTTAGTAAATACCAACAAGTGGCTGAAAATGCAAGGCCTCAAAGAGTTCAACCAAAACTTGGGGTATATTGCAATCATTTTGGACTTATTGGAAGAACATCTCAAGTGGAAATAACAAGCAAGGATGGTCCATCCTCTACAATGCTAGCTAAAAATCTCAAAATTCAAGCTCAAAGTTAGAAAAGGATCATAACCACCTGTAGAATCTTCTCAAGTAGTCGTACAGGGCCAAGGATTAGATGAAGAATCTATTAAAGAAGATGAAGGAGAAAAGGGAGAGATAATGACCATATCTCCCCCGCCACCAATAAGAAATCAAGATTCACCCATTCAAGAGAGACCTTTCTTGGATACCATAGACATTATTCAACATTTTTGTACCTACCATTTACATCTCAGAAATGAATATGTTGACACTTCCCATCTCTTCAACAACTCTTCCTATCCTCGTAGCAGAGCAATGTGAGAACTTGGAAAATGTTTTTAATAAGGTTCAAGATAACAAAAATTTAGGGTTCAAGATGTTCATGATAAAATCGTCTCAGAAGGCACCCAAGGTTCCAGCCACACAAACTGGAGCATGCATAGTCACAAAAGAAATACAATCAAGATCAATATCTATTATAACCACTGACCCTATTCCAAGAAATGAAGGTTTCACCTTACATGCATGGTTGGAAAAGATCACTATGAAGATAAGGAAGGTTGTAGTACCTATAGACAATTTTCTTCTCAAAAAGATATTCTAAATCTTCTAAAGCTAAGGTCATTTCAAGGATTGGTGTTGATTCTAAAAAGACCAAGTATGCTGAGGTTGTTGAGCCTTTGGTGGACAAACCAAATGAGGAACTCAACCTCTTAGATTATGGGTTCACCAAAAATTAAACTTGGCAAATAGTCATAGCTTAGGTGTTTATAAGATACCCAAGATGCACTCACCAATTTGTCAAAGAGAAACCATGAGCTTTGGGAGAAGAAGAATCAGCTAAAGTAGGAAGTTGTTCATCTTAATGAAGTCATCAATCAAAAATCTTCACATAATGCAGTCATCACACCTCAAACAGCTCAAGAGAATTGGAGATTCAGGGCAATAAAGTCTTGGTTTGAAGAAGTGATCTTTGAATGAGTTCAATCTGTAAAGGATGTGGTCAAAGATATTGAACATATCAGAGATGTTGAGGAGATACTACATGATATGATCACCTCTTTAAATCAAGAAACTAATAGCTTGAAAAAAAAATTGAGTGTTGGAATCAAATGGTAAACATTGACCTAGATACCTTGATTGCATGTGACATCATCCCATTTTCTGATATGTTCTACAAATATCAAGAACTCATTGGTTATAAGGAGGAGGTACTTGGAAAACTTCTGAAAAAGTTATAGGGGGCATTAGAAGGCCTTCAATCAGTGGAAACAAAGATCATGTGCAATCTGGAGCAAATGGGATGCAATGTTCTTATTGAACATGATGTAATGTCCCCACTAATAGGGTTAGTTAGGGACAAGTAATACTTACAAAATAAATGTTAGAATCACAATAATAATAAAACTAACTATATTATTCTACCCTATAAGTTAACTCCAATCTTAAGGACATCTCCAAATTGGGCTTCTTAGTGCATAGCTACTTCGTCATCATCCCCACAGTGCACCCCTTAAGATTCTTCTTGTACAAGCATCCACTATCCAAGGCCAATGACATATGCATATATTTGACAACATTAAAATATTTTGGCACATCAACTATCGACCATGGCAGACAATGGAGATCTTAATATCTCCATGTTCCATGCTTCAATATCGACTCTCAGCCATGGTGAACAATGTAGATATTAATATCTTACATGCTCCATGCTTCGAGTTCACATTGATTCTTGGCCATGGTGGAAAATGGAGATCCTAATATCTCACATGTTCCATGCTTTGAGTCTCATTAATATCCATGGTGTTAACCCCATGAGCTAACATAATATTATCCACAAGTGCTCATGATATTATCCACAAGTATGGTTCATTTGTAATGCCACAATAGTACCCTGTTATAGACCCTGATGAAATAAATATGATTATGAGTTAATTATGTTATGTTTGACATTTTCATTACTAATAATGATTTATGAGACCTTAGTGGAGACTGATGCAAATTTTGATTAATATAAAACTAATAACCATTAAATTACTTTAGGTGGAATAACTAAGATCACCTAAAAATGAAACTCTATATGTTCAAACTAGGGACTCGATCAAAGGATTTATAGAATGATCCACTAGCCAAATTAGGAAAGATAAATTAACATTTTCTCTTCTAAGAGATAACAATGGATGTAGATTATAACAACAATGAACATAAATGCTTGTACTCGTAGATAGGTTTAAAAATATGATACATAATTTTGAAACATTTAATGGCATAAGAAGTTGACCCTAGGGACACACACACCTCATAACGAGATCTTAAAAAAAGAAGACATTGTTAGAAATATTACTTTGGTCAGTTTATTTGAAAGGATGCTAGTTAACAAGTTTGTACAATAGTAATTTTCAATTATGACATATACACTAAGATCCATTTTACATATTCTTATGATATGACTTCGGTGTTTCATTGTGATGATAGATAAGGATTATGATAGAGTTTAGAATGATAATTTTGTTATGATTAGAAAGATTAATGTTATATCTATCTTGATATTTCAATGTTTTGAATATCCTATGGAAATGATAAGATGGAAGTTAATTGAACATGTTAGTGCAATTAAGTGATATTGGATTATTTTGTACTATCTGCATATATTTCTATATTATTTCATTGGGCTACTAACATTAAGTTGAGCATGTAGGAAAGTTGAACCATGGAAATTCTTGGGGGAAACAAGTTCCAAACCTATATGAACACAGTTTAACCAAGGCGAATCTTTGGAAGATTCAAAAGCCTCGTTGTGAAAATGTCTTGTTTCATAATGTGAATTTGTTTGCATGAGGAAATGTTTAATCATAATTTAAATGCATAAAGGACATGTCATGGTGAAGTGTAATGTATTTTGATGTGTCACTTGACACTTGTATTTGTCTATGTGTTGATGACATGTCACCTAGAGGGTTGGTCACAAGGTCACTTAATCTTAGTCGTTTCATTTTCTTCCAAATAATGTTTAAGTACACCCACTTGGGAGAGAGTGTTAGGATGGGTCAACATCATATTGATTTTCGAATTCAAACTTGTCAGGGTTTTTAGGGGGCCTAAATGGGATCCTACAATGTCTTCTCATTGAAAATAAGTTACCCATATGATAGTACATCAGGTTAGGAACCTAATTTTGACAAGTGAGTGCCTAGACAACCTAGGGGAGCCCTTTACCCATGCATTCTTCCACCAATTCAAAAATGGACTTGTCACATGTGTTCCCTTCCATGTTCCCACTAAGTCAAATATAGCAAAATTAGAGGAGACAAGTTTGTAAGGGGGGATGGCTTAGTGTTTTTTTTGCTAAAAATAGTTAGTGTGAAGGCCTTATTAGAGGGTCTTGTACAAACTAGTGGGGTATTCACCCACTCTCTAATTTTAGAGACAGCGAAGTTTTTGAGGGAGATGAAGGGAGCTCTACAACAACTATCGTTACCCTAGCTTGGACCAAGGTTGGTGACTCAAACATGTTCTTTTATTTCTTCTTTAGTATGGATAAGAAAATCTGCAAGTGTGAAGAGTTATCAATGGAGTATGCATTGCATTGTGGATCTTGTGTTATGAGCTTTGTCATTGTGTTGTGGAGAGGTGAATGTGCCTGGTGTTCATGGAGATCTTTCCCTTGGTTTTTCTTGATTGTTTCTTCATTTGTTTTGTTGTTATTTCTTGTTTGAATGTAAGTGTTGATTTTGATTATTGGTGTGAAGGCTTCACTCACCCTTGGGAGGGAAGAGAAGCCTTGGGTCAAGGGCATAAGTTGGGCTTGACATTACAGTTGAGAAAAAACTTTTGTTTACCTCATGATGAGGATTGTTAATATCATAGAGTATGGGCTCCATTATGGCCATGAATCTTGTTTTTTGGGAGGTACAAGGAGGTGTTGTTTGGGAGGTACAAGGAGGTTTGGGTGGATGAGGAGGAGATGATTTGTTTGAAGTCCTTGAGAGGCAAATGCAATGGCAATATGTTGTTTATGTTTATGGCGGCCTTGAGAGGCAAATGCAATGGCAATATGTTGTTTATGTTTATGGCGGCCTTGAGAGGCAAAATGCAGTGGCATTATGTTATTTATGTTCTTATAATATCTCCTCTTTGAAGAACCCACCTTCACCCAACGTTTTATGATTCCAATGGAGAATCATTGTGCAAGCCATGGGAGGGTGTTGAGTGTGTTTTAGTGTTGTGTTTTCATGCAAAGTTCGGTGAAGTATGTGTGTAACCTATTTTGTTCTTATTTCCCCTACTCGGTGGGTGGCTTCATAGAAGCCTAGGTTAGGAGGTGAGCCTCCATGGTTCACCATTTTTCAACTCTCTTATGCAGGTTCTTAATGGATGATCTTGGAAACTTGGAGTTATTGATGTCTCTCTGCATCCATAGGTGAAGGAGACATTGTTTGTGATTGACTTGACATAGAAGGCAAACTACACCTTGTTATGTGAATCTAAATGTGTTGTGAGAGTAATGTGATCGTTCCAGTTCATTTGTAAGTTGGAAGGGTTATTAGTATCTTGATATTGTGGAAAGTATTCATTTGTGCATATTTGTGTTACATTGTTTCCACCACCTTTTTGTATTGTGAGAGTATTATGGAAGAGGAAATTCATTGTAATGGTATTGTTGTTTCAATGTCTTGAATATAAGTGTTTTGATGTGAAAAAATAAAGCATCATAGTAGAATATGCATTCTTAGATAATGGAATTGTATTTGGCCTATAGTCATGTTATGAATATCAATAGGAATTTAAAATACTTGAAGGTTCTGAAGTTGTATGCATAAGTTTCCAAGTTAATTTGATATCATAGTAGAGGTTGTAATGATAGGTAGATTTTCTCATTTGTATTATCCTACTAATCAGCTCCATTGAACAATAGATATGCATGAATACTCAATTTAATTCTTTCAAGAGAATGCATTATTAGAACTTGAGCAAATGGTTTACAATCACTTAAAAATTTGCAGATAAGAATAATCAGTTGTTTTATACAAGAATTATCCCATGTTTTCTATATGGGTTTTTGTATTGAGATATTGTTCAAAGGAATCAATAAGCTGATTAATTTAGTTTATAATAACATATTTGGTAACCCCTATTGCATAATTTAAAATAACCATATCATGAGTATCCTATGCTATAGAAGTAGATAATTCAATAGATGGAAGAGAATGTAGAAGAGCATATGAAATAACTTGTTGTAGGTGTGCAATCTACTCTCTGGAATTTGTATGAAGTAAGAGACAAAAAAAAGATACACAGTCAATATAGATTATTAAAATATTTAAGAGAATATGCCATAGAATCTTTAGAGGGAAAAATAATAAAATATTTAGCTAAGAAAATATCATATAATTTATATCCAACTCAAGAAATCTTCTTAGAAACGAAATTAAATATAAAATGGTGAAGTAATCATTGATATAGGGGTGAATCCCCAAGTATGGAATGACCTACAGTGTGATAGGACATGATAGCCATTTAATAACAATATATACATTTAAACACTAATATATATATATATATATATATATATATATATATATATATATATATATATATATATATCATCCCTAGGTGAAATTCATGCTAAATCAGCAATCAAAAAAAAAAGGAGTTTTAAAGATAAATTTTAATCAAGTTGACAAGGCGTTGGGGGGGGAGGGCATCCACCTCCATCCTTACCCTCATCGTGTCTCCACACTCCCTAAGCGCTTCAAGGTGTTGACAACCTACAGAACACATTTCCCCAATGCACTTCATGCAATCCCTTTGTTTCTAAAAGCCACCACCTTGTACTAGGCTAGGAACATAGGTGTGGGCTGCCTTAGTACTAAGGAAAGCATGAAAGGTGATGGAAAATGGTCTTTAAAAGTCAAAGCACATGTCCTCACGCTGGCCTAGGGATGTGTGGATCGGCTAGAAAAGAGGAAGAGTTGCCCAAGCATGTGAGTACGCAGATTTAGAAGGAGGGATTAGTTGTAAGGAAATATTCATAGGTTCTTACACTAGGACAAGTGTACTATGTGAAGGGGTCTATGGGTAAGGTGGATGTAGTTTAGTTTAGGCTAAGAGTTGTTAAATTAATGTAATAGATTAGAAGATGTTTAGAACTTAGAAAGGAGGGAACAATGTTGGTCTAGGATAAATATGATTAGTACAAATTCATGAGCAAAATATATTTTAATTTAATATGAGATAAATAAATAGTATGCTTTGGTTAGGATGTCAAAAAGAGTTAAAATGGTGTTAAATAATTTGAGTATGGATGGTAAGTAGATAAGATGTAAGGTAGAAAAAAAAATATAGTAGTTAGTTGAAGGTATAATAATAATAGTAGTAATAATAATATTATTATTATTAATTAGAGAAGAGATAATAATTAAAGTGGCAAAACAAATGCTAGTATATAGAACTAGTAGATTGTTTGGTTAGTAGGCAACTTAGAAAGAAATGAAGAGGTCTTAATATTAGGAGTTAAGAGTTGTTTAGAAATTTGAAGGTGCAGAAAACATTAAGGATACATAAAAGGGTTTGAAGGGTAAAAGAAAAATTGGGTGGTAGAATTTGGATTAGGAAATTATGGGTTTCGTTAGTTAGATGTTTGGTAGATGCCTTAGGAATGTTTTGTCGATTAATAAGTTCTTTAGAATTAATTAATTAGAAGTGGATTGATCTAGAGTACACACAGGATTAGTTGGATGGCATGGTGTAGATTGAGGGTAAGTGATAGTAATAATTAATAAGTAACTATAGGAGTCAATGAAATTATCAAAAAGAATAATACTAGGGTCAGTGTGATGCAGTAATTAAAGTAACTAGTGGGCTAAGTACACTTAAATAAGTTATGGGATAGCTAATATGATGGAGTAAAAGGAGCATGATAGGTATAGTTGTTAAGGGTTTTTTGCTGGAATAATGAAAAGTTATGATGATATTTGTATATGTAAATTTCTCATTTGATTTCAAAATGTGTGTAGATATATGCGAGAAGAGTCCTAGATATGTTTCTAATAGAACTCTTAAAAATGTAAGGACATTATATGAGGAATCTAGAAATATCTTCTCTTAAGTGATCGAGTCTGAGTTTTTACCATCTCCCACAATTAGGATTATAACTTGAAATTATTATAAATAAGGGTATGAATTTGATCGAATAAGCAATGGAAATAGAGGAACAATCAATCCATTACTAAGTTATAGTTATGGTGGGAATTGTGAGTAGTGGCATTACTGACAATGGATGGACTCATCATAATTAAGACAGATTTAGGAAGTACTACATGAGATTACCCTACTATCATGGCCATATTTAATGAAGTTTTCGATTATGCAATGGTGTATTGGTAGAGTTTCCTTAACCCCCAGATGGATATACAGGACAATTGTGGATCATAGAAGGCGGTCAATCAATGACCAGTGTGTTCTTGAAACTTGATACTTGCACACTTAGTTGTAATGGCCTTTCCCTTAAGACAAGCTTAACCTAATGCTAGTATAAATGTCTTATCTGACTATCATTTTCAACGAAGACTTACTGCATAAATTCTAATGTGGTCAAAAAAAAAAAAATTAGATGTGTTTTTTCCTTATAAGTTTGGGCATGACATCATTAATATAAATAAATTCATAAATATAATTAAACAAATATAATTCATAAAAATACCTTTCTTACCTTCTTCTTTTCCAAGAGTCACACCCTTTCATAATACAAATCCTTTGAAAAGTCACCGCACTTCATAGTTATAATACTTTCAAAAGGTCACAACACAATGGTAAATTGTGAGCCTCTTATTTGGGAGGTCTTGGGTTCGAGTCTATTCGAGTTCAATAAAAAATAATAATAATTAATTATAAAATAGAATATTAATTAATCTTGGCTTCGGCCTCTTACCGATCCAAAAAAAATCCTTTGGAAAAGTCTCACTACTTTATAATCACAATATTTTTGAAGAGTCGCAATTATTTATAATTATGACCCTTTTGAAGGTTCACAACCTTTCAATATCATTGACACCTTTTCAAAAAGTCACTTCCTTATTTTCTTCATATGACTTTCCTCTTCCATTTTTCATTTTTGAACTCCTCCTCCCCTTTTTTGTCCTCTCTAAAATAAACTCTCCTCTCTTTAATATCTTAATTTTAAGGAGTCGTGTCTATTTGTTAAACATTTATTGACTTCTCATTAGATTTAGTTAGTTTATAATATTCTATTTTATATTATTTATTTACTTACTCATTTGTGTTTTATTGACTTCTCATTAGATTTAGTTAGTTTATAATATTCTATTTTATATTATTTATTTACTTACTCATTTGTGTTTATTATTATTTATTATTAAATTCTATTTAGAAAATGAACATACTTTCTACAATATTGTATCTTGTATTTATTTTATTTCTTTATTTTTGAAATTTTGTTATTTTTAAATTATTTAAATATCATACTAAATATTATTTCATTAATAATATAGATTAAATAATTATTATTTCTTAGTTTTATATTTTAGTATTAGTTTCAATATAACTTTATTATCTTTATTTATTTAATAACATTTTATTATGTAATTATTATTAAAATTCTATGTTAAAATAGGGATATGATACATGGAAACCTATTCATAGAATAAGAAATGACCTCAAAATATATAGACAAAGTCAATGCTAAACTTGATTCTAAGGAATTTAGATCACACACGTTGAACAAGTTTTCTACGTACAAATCTGTAGAGAAACATTTGTGGGATTCTCTTGTAGAAAATTACAAAATTGTAAAATTAGCAATGTCGATGCAATTAGAATTTAGGTTATCTCAAAGACAATGGATATCCCATATCTTTCTATGATTAATGATTGTACGAACAAATATAAGGCTTTCCAGAACAATTTTTAGGATTGATTCAACTTTTTCTACCTTCTTCTTCTTCCAATTTTTATTTTGTCATGTTTGTAATTGGAGAAGATGAATTGTATGTCATTGCAATTGCATAAAATTCAATTACATGTCCTCATGACATGTAATCCAATAATTCTTCTCACCTAGTTTTACCAAGTCAAAGTTGGTTGAGTTTCTCCCACATTTTCCTCCTTTTTCTCACTTATTTTCCTATAAAAGGAGTGTTTGTCTCATTGTTAAAGACATCTTTTATTATATGAAAGGCAGCTTTGAAGAATTGTGCAAGCATAACTTTGATTGTCTATTACTATTTGATGAAAAGTGAATGCAAAGAAGCAATTGGAGCTAAAACCTTGATTGAGTGAAAATATGATAATGTGAATTGGAAGCTTTGACTGTAGTTTGCATCTATTATCTTTAATTAATGTTATTATTGTGTGATTAAATAACTGGGTATAAAAGAGTTAACAAGCAATCAGAGCTAAACCTTTGACTAGGAGTGATTGCAGTAATACATAGACTAGAAGCTTTGACTATAGCTTGTATTACCTTCTCAATTCACAAAAATAGCTACAATTCCCTACTTCTAGAAGTCTTTGTGCCCCAATAGTAGAGGTTATTCTTATAGAATAGATTACAACAAGACTTAGAGCCAAACTGGTATGCTTTCAATCAGCCTTTGAGTTGGTGTTGGTTTATTGGTATCACCATTTCAAACTATTAGATAGAAATGGAGTTAGAAATTTTGTCTTCCCCGTTATTCACTAAGTGGGTAAGTGGGTTCTTTTCTAAAAGCTAAGAGGAAAGAATATTAGTAACACCCTTTCAAAAAATCCTAAGTTGTTGTATTCACTCTGAAATCCTCAAATTCGACATTTGATTCCTTAAAATTTGTAGTCTGTTTGAAGTTTGTTCAAATTTGTGTGTTGCCTACTAAATTCCTTAAGGATTTGATATATTGAACCCTCATCAATTTTGGGGGAATTTGTAGTGAATGTATTACGTCAGTGGAGCCCTGGTAGAATTTGAACAAATTTATAGCAAATTTGTCAAACAAAATATGTTGACTTTTCAACTTTAAAATAAAGAACTATTTGAGTAGCAACAATCCTAAAATATCCTCATTTTAGCCTTTTATGAAGGGAAATACCTAAAACAACGTCATCACAAATATTTAGTGTGTATTACAACTTGTGTTCAGGATTCTTTGCAGTAGAAGTTTTTATTTTGTGCGTTGTTTGATTTCCATTTTGCATTGAGCCAACATTCAAGCAATGAGCTAAACTTCCACTTTGTTAGCATCCTAGTAGTGAGAGTTTATAGGTATTTTAATGTTTTGTTAGTTTTTAAATTATTTTTTAATTTTTTAATTCTATTATAATCATGTTTTTGATCCATATATAACCAAAAAATAATCATTGCAAACAATCAACAAGACATGAATTTCATAGCTAAAACCTCATGGATCTATCGGTATAGCAATAGGCCCTATAAATCCATGATAACAATGAACACTAATTAATAGAGAAATGAATAATCATAATATTATAATTATGATTATTCTATTCTCTGCTAATTAGTGTTCACTATTATACATTTGATCTATTTGTCATTATTTGAAGGTATTAAACTAGTACTATTCTATATAGGTATTATTGTATTAGTCTTTAGGCTATTAGTGTTCATTATTATCTATTTGAAGTGCTTCTCATTCTCTTTTCTTATTGTTGTAACTTGTTTTATGTGTTTGTAGATTCTATCATGGTTGCAAGTTCTTTTGTTTCCAATAACCCCCACTTCGAAATTGATAGATCTTAGGCTTATGCTATGCACAAGACAAATTAGTTAGATCTTTGTTGGCTCTAGCAAACTAGGAGTCTAATGCAAACTATTGGAGTGAAGGTCACAGAGTCAATTGTTGTGCTAATTACATCCATATAGGGGAGGGTGCTTCATATAATGCATGACATGACCAACCTCTTAGGCATGTTATGTATAGAATCCCCTACTACTATAAGGTCCCTCCCTTACTGAATATATTGGTTGTGCATGCATGGAGAGGGCCAGTGATGGTGTAGCTGAAAAGTCAGTGGTGTATCCTTAGGAGTCAAACTGGGGGTTTCATCGGAGGACCATGCATTAAGAAACCTAATTTTTCCAAATCCTACCAACATCACTAGTGGTCCTACTAGCCACCAAATCGAAATCGATACATAACTTACCAAGTGATAGCATCCAAATCTAGGGTAGGGAGCTTTTTCCGCATCTCTCCATTGAGAATTAACACTACCAAGTATGGAATGGGAACCAGTAAGTAGTCATATCTGTATGTTCAAAAGTGTCCCACTCTAAACCCTTCTATCCAAACGATTCCATGAGTTTGGAATGCTTGGATGCCAGCTTAGAGCTCCCTATCCACAGAGTGCAAGAGAGTGTATTTCAAGTTCAAGGGCTCTCAGCTGAGCCTTAGGAATACTCTTCTTGCTAGTAAACCATGCAATGGGAGGTTCCAAAGACAAGATGCAAGAATTCAAATGTCTCAAGGAGTTCCTCAAGAATGCAATGCAAGTATGAAAACTAAGCTAAGATGAGAATGCAAAATGCAGCTATGCTAAAACATGTATGAGAGTGTTACAATCCAAATATTAAGCTATGTGAGATAGATTATTGCAAAATAGAAGCTAAACTAACATGCAACATGAATCTAAGCTAAAATGCTATGTATGAGAGAATGTAGACAAGAAATAGAAGTTCTCCACAAAGCTCCAAAGAAACTTGTTAGAAAACTTGCAGCATAACAATACTCAAAAGATGGATGCTTTGAGGGGGAAAGCTCTCTCCCTTTTAAAGTCATACAAATGGTAGAGATCAAGATGAAGATGGTGGATGATCAACGATGGAATTTGAAAAGAGGAGTGATCCATGTGCACACACAAGTCAACCAATAGAATATAAGTTGACTTGTCATATAAGACAAAAGTCACAAAGCCTTTTCTTTTAATTGCAAAATAGAAAAAGGACTTTATGTGTGCACTTTAAGTGGGTTAGAATAATGGGGTCTTTTATTTAATTAAAAGGGGACATGTTCTTTTAATCAAATAATGAACTTAGGATAGCATAGTCAAACTATAGGTTATAATCAAATTGATTGATTATTAGCAATTTGGTCTAGGTAAATGATTTAATTAATTTAGCCAAAATGCTGAGAAGGGAGCTAATAGTCTAGATGACCATTTTTAGGTGATTACAGTATCATGTATGGAGGGCGGGGGATCCTCTAACATTTTAGTCAAGAGGTGATCTTTGTGAATCAAAGGATATAGAGGGATAGGAACTAGGTGAGGGGATATTGCAGATGCAAATTGATCAAGTTAGACCTGTGGAAAAATTCTTAGTTCTCCACTTTGGAAATATGTGAAAATGATATTACCAAGGCCAAGTGGAGAAGGTTATGTGTGGATTTTTAGGCACTGCAAAAAGGAATTTAGTAGCTCTTATAGTATAGTGAAAGTATATTTTTACTTTATTCCTCAAAAAGGCATGAAATTTTGTACTGAGAAGCCAAGAGTAAATAGAGTGTTACCTAAAAATTTCCTTCCAAATCACATTGTAAACAAATACCTTCAATAAAAAAATCATGTAGAGGAAGCTGATGGGAGAGAAAATTCATCTCATCCATTGGAAAGTGGTAGACCTTTAAAGAAAGGAATAAAATCATCTATGTCTTCAACTACCACTCCCAATGAACCACCTGTAGAGGGCCATCCATTCTTAAATCCTCCTTAACAAAAAATTATTAGTAAGAGAGAAATGGTACCCTTGGAATCATCATTCCAAAATGAAGCTAGAGACATTGTTGATCAAGCCATAGCCAAATGTGTCTATGCAAGTGGATTGTCATTTAATTTTGTTCACTTACCATATTGGCAATACTTGGTGAGGGCACTTAATGAGGCTCCAAAGTTGTTCAAGGGCCCTAGCTATGAGAAGATATACACCACTTTATTAGATGATGAGGTGGTCCATGTAGAGAATGTCATGTTTCCCATCAAGGATTCATGAGTCAAAATAGGTGTGACAATAGTATTGGATGGATAGAAAGATGCAAGGAACCATCCTTTGGTGAATGTTATTGCAGTGTCTACAAGACGTGCAATTTTTTTGAAAGTTGTGGATTGTGAAGGAGAGGTAAAAGAAGGTCCTTTCATTTCAAACATTCTTATCCAAGCTATCAAGAAAGTTGGCCCTTAGAATGTTGTTCAAGTAATAACCAACGATACAAAAATTTGTAGGGATACTGACTTATTGGTTGAGTGGTATGAACACATTTTTTGCACACCTTGTGTTGTGCACTCACTCAACCTAATGCTACAAAAAATTGGCATTAAGGTTGAGTGGATAAAAATGTATGAAGAGGCATAAGATATCCAAATTTTTGATGCAAACCACCATATGATGCAAGCTATATTTAGACAATTCTTGAAATTTGAGCTCCTAAAGATGAGTTTAGTTGTTTAAAATTTAAACATGTTTTAGAAATATAGTCACTTTATTAAAATTTATATGTTTTCAAATTTTTAATCTATTATTTTTTTGAGTTAAAATAGGTTGTTGAGACCTGCTTTGCTTCCAACACTATTATTTTGAGATTCCTAGTCAAGGTTAAGGAGTCCTTGTAGTTCTCTTTGTGACCCTACGAGGTTAGGGTATAGCCTCAATTTCTGTTACTTCAACATGAGGCATATATATCACCTCTACTCTCTTTGTAGTTATTTTTTAGTGGTAAAATAGAAGTGTTTTAATGATATTTAAGCCTCCACTTTACAACACTAAGCCATTCATAAATGTATGTGAGGGAAAGAGGGGATCTCCAAATATGATCCCTTTTTGAATCCAAGTTAGATTAGCAAAGCACAAAAGAGAAAGGGTGTCAATATTGAATTTGAATTGTAGGAAGGAATACAATATAGGTAAATGTGCTCTTAAGCTTATGTGTGATAATGTGTACGCAAAATTAAACTAATTGGTTGAATAATGTAAATCTAGATGCTATGTGAATACCATTAGCCCAATTAAGATATAGATCTGAAATAGATATATGAAAGGAAATAAAGTATGAAAGAGTCACCTCAAAATATGTAGTATAAGATGTATTTTAGCTCTAAAAATGATGAATATGAGCTTCTTTATGAATATCTAACTACAAGTTCCCAAATGATATGACAAAATAGATGAAAACTAGAAATTATTCTTCCACAAAAGCAGTAGGGTCTAAGTCGACATGGAGGGTCACATTCCCATGAGGTTGACATATAGTAGGGGCATTGTACCAAAGTTGAACCAATTCATCTAGAAAGCTCTTGGGGAGTAATTTCTAGATCAGCATGCACCAAGTTGATATCCTTTCTCCTAAACATTAAAAACTTGGTTTTGGGGTTTTTTTGGGGGAGGGCTTGCCTTGGTCAACCCCTAGATTTAGGAATCAACCTTGAAATGTGAATTTAAATGTATATAAAGTGAAGAAGATATATGCAATTATTCACCTTTATTGTAGAAACCCTTGTCAATAAGTATTTTTTATGTTGTATATTCTAGATCTTGAATTCAGTATGAAGGATGTGGGATATCTCCATAATTGTAATGGATTTGCCAAAACCACATCATGAAGCCATGGATGTAAGTGCACATCAATGAAGAGGATAATAAATTCTACAATGTATATCTCTTCCCGTGATGGCCAAAAATAATGCTAGATTGTGAAGAAGAGATGCCCATAAAGGTTCCTTGAAGACTTGAAGAAAACTTGCTTGCTTGAATGCTTGGATGTCTTGAGATCTAGAATGAATTTAGTGCTTGATGATGTGTGAATGTTTGATATGAGTTGATGTGAAAAAAATACTAGTTTTTATATGATTTTTAGGGAGAGAAAGCAATACTATTTAACTAGAGAGCAAGAATTAATTAATTAAACCCCCATGATTTTTGGGATCCAAGCACCACAAACTCTGGGGTCAAGGTTGACCTGGTTGACCTTGACCTAATCAGGGGCAACCTAGGTAAACCTAGTCCTCTAGGAGAGGATAAGAGAGCAACATAAAGCCCAAGTAGATGCTAGAAGAACTCAGGAAGAAAGTAGAAGGAAATAGGGAAATTGGAGCACTAATCACAAGTCCATCCATGGACCTTAAAAGGAAAGTGCATCCATTTTAAGGTGGTACTTTGACCTCCTTTAACGGGAGTATGAATTTCCTCAAACTCATGGTAAAGTAGATCAAAAGAAAAGAGCTAATCTTATCATGATCTAAGAAATAAAGAAATCGTCAAGCTATAAACAATAAATAGATTTGAGGATAACCTATAAATCATACCAAGCCATCAAGGCTAAAATTCTTTAAGCCATACTCAAAAATTGTATTTTCTCCTAAGATACTTAAGTCTTCATCATATCCAAAAATCACACTACGAGATATGTTATTGATGAGAGAGAGAGAGGGGGATGTGATCAACTTTCCCAATAAGGTTTGTGTTCCTTATTGTGAATCACACAAAAAAGGATAGAATTGAATAGTCTAGCGATTTGTTTCCTCAGTAGTCAATCCCATGAAAACAAAATGGAGTAGGATCAATGTAGTGCCTGCCCCTAGTTTACATTTTCGAGCTACATTTCTGATATCATTGCCAAACTCTTTTAGGCCAATTAATGTTTGATGATTAGTATTATTATTTTAGATATTATCAGATTTTGTTTTACACTCAGTTTATTATATGATGAGATTACTTGGTACTCTATATTTCATGCATGTATGATGATTATTCAATGGTTTCAGTTATCGATGATGATTAGTTAGATGGTTTATTATTCCATGTGCTTCTTATGGATACTTACCCCATACTGCATGTGTATGGTGTGCGTTTGTATTATTTATGTATGGTGTTTCTGATGTGGTTAAGGAAGGGAGTTGTAGTCACCTGCTAGTCGGGATCTACACGATGCACCACTTCCTGCCATTGTCTGTTTAGCTTAGAATATTGTGTTTGTACATGCGTGGATTTTATGCAGGTTGCAGGTACCGGGTATCGACTTCCCTGAATTGTCAGGATGAGCATACCCTATCGCACTGTCTCAATGGTAAGAGAGGGGAGATAAACTCTTAAGTCCAAATCCTAAACCCTTTAGCCAATTGTCCTAATTGATAATTAGGACAAGTATCTGAGTTAAGTACCCTCTGAATGCATCAAATGATGTAATTTCGTGATTATAACCCTTTTGTTGATTTGGTATGTATTTTTCTATGATGAGTTTTCGTATGTTGCTTTATGAGTTCTTGTTGTTTTTCTATTAATTAAGTCTAATTAAAAAGATTAATTAATGATTTAATTTAATAGAGAATTATTATGATATATTTATATTTAATTAATTAATTAATTAATTAAAAGAATTAAATTTGGAGATTAAAGTTCAAAGATGAATTTAGAACAGAGTAATATTTATTTAATTTAATAATAATATATTTGGAGTTCATTTTTAAATAAATGCTAAATATTATTGTTATTTAAATTAATTAAATATGTTATCAATTAAGTTCTAAAATAAATTAAAATTTGAAAGATATTAAATTATTAAGAATTCTAGTTCGCATGATCTAAGCATGAGTTTAAATATGAGAATTAAATTAAAAGATTAAATTATAGAAATTAATAATGTTATTTTAATTTCTTAAAAGTGCACATAAGATTAAAGTAATAAATTAATTAAGAATAGAAGTCAAGTGGAATATTAAATAAAGTTATTTGATAATTCAACTTAATGTGCATGAAAGTTGAATGCAAAAGAATAAGAAAAGATAATAAAGGTTAATTTAGAGTTAACTGAGTTGTGCAAAGAGTCTTCTCGGGTAAACGCACAATTAGTGCCCCGAATTGAGGAGAAATTGCTTATCACAACTTTGGGGGTTCATTTTTGAGATATACGAAGTTGGACGGGAATTTTTGGGGAGACAATTTTTGGAAGCGAATTTCAGAAAGCTGATACCAAGAAAGTTTCCCAAAAGGAAGGTTATTGAGAGGAGCGAATTCCTTTACAGTTCCTGGAGATTGCATAATAGCATCAGGATCAGGTAGGGTCTTGTGTTTTCGATTATCGATTTATTACGCAATTATCCTTCCTGTCTTCTTCGTGTCTGGGGTTTGTAGATCTGAATTCTCTATGATAAAAGTTTTAACTTTTCAATATTGCGAATTTATTAATTGCTCTTCAATAATTTCTATATCCATGGAGACTGGAAGAGTTATTAGAAACCCTTGTTTTCTAGATTAAAAAATTAAGACTTAATTTGGTAAGGGTTTTGTTTTGAAATTGAAAATTCTAGATTAAAATATATATATATATATATATATATATATATATATATATATATATATATATATATATATATATATATATATATATATATATTGGAGGAAATTGTTTTAATATAATTAAACAAAACCAATTAAAAATAAAACTTAATTTGTTTTTAAAAATAATGATGAAAAATAAAAAAATAAAATATATATATATATATATATATATATAATATATTGGAGTGAGGCGGGGCCACCACTTCCCACGCCCCACACCCACGCTGCCGCGGCAGGTGGTACTGCTGCGTAGCAGCAGCAGCAGTACGTAGTATTGCTGCCTGCGGCAGCAGTAACACCTACGACCGCAGGGTATGGCAGGCCGGCGGGCCTTTAAACACGCCAAAATTTTATTTAAAAGAAAATAAAAATGATTTAATTTTTATTAATCTTTTTTTTTTTTAAACATTTTAAAATTATTTTAATTAATATAATTATTAATTAATTTAAACTTTATTAAATTTTAAATTATATTGAAATTTTATTAATATTTATTAATAATTTTATAAATAAATAAATTATTAATAAATTTAATACGGTCCTTTATGTATTATTAATTAATCTTTATTTAAAGTTTGATTTAAATTAAGATTTAATTAAATCAAAAATTTGTTTAAGCAAGTTTAATATTATAATACTATTTTTAATGAAAGTGTAGATCATTATAATCAAAGATCAACAAGTATTATTATTAATTTAAATATTACCCTTAGATTGTTTTAGGACTTTGACTTAAATCAACTAGGGGTAATTAAGTGTTTCATTTGGAGTTAGGAATGGGATAATTTGTAAAAGTGAACTATGGATTCTATCTGTTTAAAACATACGTTCGACTAGAAATGGAAATCTCACATTAACTCAATAGTATATTATCAATCAAATTGAACTATAAAACTTTCTACTTGAATATAAACACTGAAAACTGAAACCTTATTGTTTAACTCATTTGTATGTTTTCAAATCAACACCAATTGTGAGACTATGATGTTTTCTATATATTGTCTATGCTTTTAGTGTTATGGGGTTGGTTTAGCTTTGACCAGTTTAGGATGTTACCAGAGGCTTGGGGTTTGTAAATGTGAGGCTAGGATGATTTGTTCTCGATCTTTTCAAACCAACCAAGGTAATGTGATAGTATGCTCTATGATGGATGTATTTACTGTTTGTTATTGCTTTCCAGTTTGCTTGTGTGAAGCTGAGGTGTATGTATTTGAGATACCTAACTTAACCATTTTTGAGTCTCGATTAGTTATATTTGATAACCATTTCTGAGTCTCGATCAGTTATACTTGTATTACCTTCTGGTTGCTTAGACTAAAATGTTTGTTATATTCTTGATGATGTCATGTGTTGACTTGACCATTTGGAGTCTTCGATCAGTATTATAATTTACTATTGAGATACTTTCTGGTTGCTCATTGGAGAATCATTGGTTTTTGTTACTTATCATTGATGCCTTCAGTTGCTGATAGAGAACTGTCGTGATCATATGATTACTATTTGATATTATCTGTTGCTCATGAAGAACTGATGTAATTTTGTGGATTATCTTTTATGACATTTTTCAGTTGCTTGTATAGGACTGAGGTGGTTTTATTATGATTCTTTGATTTATGATTTCATGAGCCTAGGGTAGGTTATCTTTGTGTAGAGTCGGGAAGTGGCTTGTAATGGGGGTCGGAGCCCTAAGAGGCTGCCTTGAGAAACCCATTGTAAGTCATTTTTAATAAGTGAAAACATTTACACTAAATGAGAGAAAATGAACCTAACAAGATAATTGTATGTTCTCTCCCATGCCTTGAGTGCTAGTACAGACTAGGATGGGGTAGAGAGAACGCTTGGTTACGACCTTGCATTCCATAGTAGGCCTTGTCAGTACGAGAGGATACTAGTGGCCGCAGGATTAGTAGGGACCCGGGATTCCTAAGGGATTGCTCGGGTAACTTCTAAATGAATTTTGCGATGACACTTTCCCGCTTGCATATTAGGTTTCCTACGTGTCTTGTGGTACCTCTGGGATTTAGATGACGATCTTTTTAGGAACCCTTGAGTTAGCATACTTATAGGATTTCCTGGACTTAGAGAGTATTTATGATTATAGGTTTTGTTATCCTATTTGGGACTTGAGACTATCTCCTCAGTGCGGTGGGAGTGGACCATTTAGGTTCCACGCGGTCGAGTGGTAGTGCTTTTACTCTTACCATTGAGATCCGTTTCGTGGTCACAGTGGCTGGAGATTTCGTGATTGGCATTTACCTTCACTATGTTCTTGGATTATTATGATGGATGGTTAGATTTTATGATAGATGTTTTATCATTATGGATGTATCATGTATGGTGAATAGTTTCATATATTTTACTTTACTTTGTATCATGGATTTGAGGATGTTGTATCTTGATCTTTACATATGTATATTCTTTTAAGCCTTTCATACCCTGTGACTTGTACAGTGGATGATTGAGCATTTCGAATTAATTTTCCAAGAGGCATTCGGAACAAATGTATAATATGGACATGGGACTTCTGATTATTCTTTCATATTTATGTGATATTTGTTAGACTTAGAATTAATTAAATTTAAACATGACTCAACGTCTTGGGATCTTTAAGAAATGTAACTTGCAATGTATGTTTGTCGATGATTACATGTTATTGCTTCCGCTACTATGTGTTTGATGTGTATGTTATACTTTCTTACTTTTTAAAAAAAAAAAAAAATGTTTTGCAAACTTAGTGAAACTTTAGGTTAATTCTTTTGGATCCCTTGGCGGGGCGTTACAATCAAATGGTCTAATAGGTTTGTGTGTCTGATAGTCAATCCTACAAAGGAAATGAAAGGGGAGCATTGAATATTCTAGTGGGTTTGTGTGCCCGATAGACAATCCTATAAATTTTCACCTTGTGGCAGCTTTACACTCCCATGGCTAGTAATCCTATATTACAAGAATAGTTTGTATATGTGCTAGGTTAGATCAAATGGTCTAGCAAGTGTGTTTATCATGCTAGTCAACCAATCCAAGACATGTATAAAGAGAGAGTAGATGGCCCTACCAATTTGTGTCATGCTATTGTACTCTATATGATATGTTTAAAAAATATAAATGTTAGAAAATAAGGGGATAATAATTTCTTATTTTGGCATTGTTGGGCAGTCGTTTTGCATGAGGTCAATGCCAGGAATCCATTGCACAATTCCTCTCTTGAAAAGCTAATCTTTTGGGATCAACTCCAAGGTTCAGTATTTGTCTTGCGACGTACCAAAATCTTCTCAATTGAAGATAAATGTGATTTTCATGAGGAGGCTTTTTTTGGTTCTATTTTGATCTCAGAATGAAGTAAATTTGTTTGTTGTCTCAAAATAACACACAAAAGAATAATATTTTTTGTATTTTCTAGTTTTTTCAATGAATGCAATTCTAACTGTGCAACTAAAATGAGTTCCTATTCTAACAAGGGATTAGCAAAGAAAATAAAGAAACTAAAAGCAAATAACATGAAATTGAAATCCTAACGAACATAAGCTACAAAAAACAACACACTATGAGTTGAGCTTTCAAATAAATTTGTAGGAAACCAATGAAAATAGGAGCAATGCTTCCTAGAATCCACTGATGCAATCATCGGTGAGAAACTTTAACAATTGTATGATATTTCACCTTTCATCAAATCGCAAGGCCACGGAAAGTGCACTCATGTGAGATGAAAAGTTATACAGGCACAATTTGATGACCTCTTCTCAAGCTTGATATGTCAGTGGAATTCATAAATCCGTAGCAAACACCAAAACTAAAAGATCACACAATTAGAGACAATACAATAAACCTTTGGCTCAATCACAATCTCATGAATAAAATCCACAAAAATATGACACATTCAGGCAAGAATCACTACACTCCAAATGCAAGCACCAAAAGCATAATTTTATTGCATAATAAAGGTGGCCCTGATTACATTTTACTATGGGGTATTTATAAGAAATCATCTCCTCAATTTGTGTTGAGAGTGAGAGATATCTTCATGCAATAAAATGCTTTTAAAACATTAAAACAAACTAAATATATATAGACTAACAATTAATTTTGTGCTTAGAGGGACTCCATCCATATTTTATTCATTAATTGGATGCATGAGCCTTTTACATGTCAAAAACAAAGAAAATATGAGAGAAGAAATAGGAGGAAGCCTTCAGTCGAAGTAGGAGTGTCTAGAGGTGCCAAAATTAGAAGCTAGTCCTTCACTAGGCATGTGTTGAAGTTAAACTACCATCAGAATGCATTTTGATGCATGGAAAGTGCTATTTTTGGAACAAGTAGTTAACTGTCAGCGTACCTTTGAATTGTGGAGCTGCGAACTTGCATACTTGCGAACCTACACACCTCGGAAGCTCAATTCACCAAAAAATTAAAGTTCTCAATTTTGAAAATGATTTCTGGATTTTTCTCAAATAGGGTTTTAGACCACTTTTTGTGTACATACTTTGCCCCTTTTTGATGATTTATACCCTCTTTATAGCCAATCACTTTCATAAACTTGAACTCCTGCTTCTTCAATCTAAAATCCCAAGGCACTTGCATTGAATAAAGATGAGGAACCCGTTCCACTTCATGTGTCCAACCTCTGTATCTTTGACCTTTGTCTTTTCTCCAACTACCCTATCCTTCCTATTGAGAAACCAAGTGATCCAAATTATCCAAAATGATCAAATGTTTGAAACTTTTTCATATTTTTTCACAAGTTTTTCTAGTCACTTTTTAATGGCTTTTTTAGAGGTCTTCTACTCAAATTTTCAAGTCAAAACCTTTGTCAGTCCCTAAAATTGGGTAGCTATAGGCTCACTATTTTAGGGACTGAAATTAGATCTTTAGTTCTTCTTTCCAATGGTGTAAATAGTTTTGATTTTTGAGCTATAGGTCAAAAGTTATGACCCTAACAAGTTGAGGATGCCCTTTTTACCTACACAAAGAAGCAAATATTAGTCCTAGAGTTGAAAAATAGTTAATTAAGACACACCCTGATGAGACTGAAACAAAAACTTTAAAAACTAGATGTGTGGCATGCAGGAGGTGAATGGGAGGCGTGGTGCACACACAGAGTGATGGCGCGCGGCGCAGAGCGAACAAGTGCATAGAGGAGCAAGGTTTTGGAAGTGCGCAGAGGAGCGAGGTTTTGGAAGTGCGCATGGCATGAAAGTGCACATGGGATGCGTGGTGCATGCAAGTGGGCATTTGGCATAGTGCACGATGCACACGTGATGCTTTAAGGTGCACGTGACACATATGGCGCATGCAGTGCTTTGGCATGTGTGATGCTTTGGTGCACATGTGCCATGGCAATGAAGGTGCGCGCGTGGCATGTTTTTAAAAAAAAATTGTGTTTTTTATCTTTTTGACTCTTAACATCTTTTCCCTTGACTCTCAAACTGTGATTTTAGGAGTTGGAAAAAAGTAGGGTGTCCCCATTCCTAGTGAGGAATGGGGTGTGTGTTGTGAGACCACAACAGGCATCTTAAGGAAGTGATAAAAAAGGAAAAAACAATTTTAGCATCAAGATAGTATCCACAAGCTATACCCAGTCCAAACCAAAGAGGTCACAACTCCTATAAGGTCATGAAAGAATAAAATGCAGAGACACCATGCAAGAAGTAAAAAAGTAAATCCTTGAAAAGGGGAGTACACTTGAATGAGGCTCCTAGGCAAGTGATTCATATACCATGAAAACCCAATTGAGCATAATATAAGATTGGATGTCATGTGATAAATAAATAACACAAAACCAAAGGAAATAGTGGATCCATTAGAGAGTGAGAAAGATAGATAATATTCCCTTGCCCCCCAAGTGTAGGAACAAGAGAAGAGAGGACCTATTATGCTACTCACATAGAAAACCATGTATGACAATGAGCCCCCAAGAGGTGAGGAAAATAATGTTACATGGCATGGAGCAACATAATAGGTACCTAGATGTTATTTTAGATGTTATTTGAAGAAAGAGATTAAAATAGCACTCATTATAAGGAGATATGTGAATAAACCCATTAGAAATGAGTTGTTGAATTTTGTAATGTAGAGCTTGACAATCATTAGTAGAGTGATCATGATAACAATGATACATTTAAAAAAAAAGATTCATAAGTCATGGACTATCTTTATTTCTACGTTCAGGCCTAGTAATCACCTTAGTGTGAAGAATTTTAGGAAAGATTATTTCTTGATTAATACGAGAAGGTATGTGAGAGGATGTGGACAAAGAGATAGATTCAACATTTTGTTTCACACATCCTAAATTATGATCAACAATGGTATGAAAAGAGTAATCATGCCCCCATTGCCTAAGGGCATGTGATTTTTGTGTTATTTTTTACCAAAGTTGGTCTTAGTGAATCTATGATGACTAGGACCAAAGCAAGAATTCATATCACTAGGTTTAAGAGATTTAACATGAGAAGTAGTAACAAAGATATTATAAAGAAGAATTGTTTTAGGTTTTATAAATGAATGATCATTAACTCTATACTCACCAATGAAATTTGAATTAAAATCTAATGTACCCCAATCATCTTTTGAAAGAACACTTGTAGAAGGAGGATCATCATTAGATTCTTGATTTTGTCATTCCTCAAAATTTGGACAACTATTTGGTTTGGTATCAACATAAAGAGTGTGTATCTCATTATTGTAGATAACTTGACTTTTTTATGAAGAGTTGAAGGAACAATATGCATAACATGTAACCAAGGTCTACACAAAATAAGGTTTTAATTAAGAGGTATGGGCATAACATGAATATGAGTATTCAAAATAACTAGACCTACCTTGATAGGTAAATTGATGGTACCTAAAGTTTTCTTAGAAATATTATAAAAGATATGAATAGGATTACAGTTAGGTCTTATATGTGAAAGATCGACATTGATTTGTTTGAGCATATCCATACTACAAATATTAAGCCCAAACCCATTATCAGTTAAGGTTCTATGAATGAGGTTGCCATTGATAAAGACACCTACCATAAGAGCTTCATAATGATCTTGAATCACTTTAGGAGTTAAATCATCATGAGTAAATGCAATTTGAGATGGGACAGGTGTAGAATTTTGTTGACCCTAAAGGCAATCTTGGTATTGTCAATTAGTGCTTACAAGGCAGATTTGGTCAGTTAACACTATGACCAAGCCACAATGAAGGCCAAGCTAAAAAGAGGAGAAATGCACAAGTTCAATATGTGTCAAGCACATAATAGTCATTGATCATTTAGTAGTTCTCAAGCTATCTAGAAGATAACACATAATATAAGTCGAGTGCTACATGAGTTGATTGATTCAAAGAGGAAACACTTTAAGCCAAGTGTAGTATATGTCAAGGATCAGTGTGAAGAATCAAGCACAACCAAGCATCAAAGGTTATATGTGCCAAGTTATGCAATTTGTGTATATGAGTTTGGAATGGTACAAAATCTTATGTAATCCATTTTAACATGAATGTAATGTGCTTATATGATAGAGGTGAAGGTCAAGGAGGTGAGTATGCCTATAATATAGTCTCATTAATCCCTATGCAATATAAAGAACCAATCAGAAAATAAGAAATATTTAGAGGCAAAAAGGATGAATGGCAATCATTGAATACATGTATATGAAGTTGAAGGAGAATAAGTGAGTATCAAGTGTTAAATGACTAAAGGTGATCGAGTAGTGTAGTGAGAGGATATTATAGAACACTCACATTGAGGTGATTAGATATTAGAGAGAGAATTTTTTTTATCACCAATTCAGTGCAAACCAAAGGATCACGGTACTTTTACATTCTAATTGATGTATCAAGTGAATCTCTTAATAGAGTGATCCTAACAAATGTATTGTAAAGGATTAAAATAGTACTCACTTAGTTGTGAAGTTTAAATCCTTTTGTTAAGGTAGACTTAACATTATAGTATAGTTTGAGGAGGCGTCTGTGTTGCCCCTATCCCCTATCCACCTCCATGCCCAACCTGAGGAAAAGAAAGAGGAGAATGCAAGGTATGCAGAAGGGGAAGTACAGGTTGATGATAGGAGGAAAGCTTGGATAAACTTTAATGTCAAGACTTTGAAGATGGGCATCTTCAGGGAGGCCATGAGTCCCCAAATCCTAGTGGAAAATCAAGAGGAACAGTGGCTGGAAGAACTCATTGACCTGGCGATAGTGGCTATTTCAGACAAAGCCAAGGAGATAGGGATGAACCTCTTAAACAATGCTCATAACAGTATGATTGACAATTTTAGATAAATCAAATGGCTTTTCCATGAGCTGGAGGAGGTCAAAGAACAGGTGAGACATATTGAGGCAACAAGGAAAGGGATGGATGCTAATAGGAGGACGGATTTGGCTAACAGGCTCAGTCTGGCGAAGAGAAGGATACACAACTTCGAGAATTACAATCACAACCTTGTGAATTAGATGTTCTCTTTGTTAAGCTCCATTAACAACAACATCATCTCTCTCACAGGTTGGATCAAAGATAGAGAAATGCAGGATGATGAGGAAGGAAAAGACAGGGAAGAAGCTAGAAGGGAAGATGACTCTGCAAAGGACAACACCATTCTTGATCAGGACCAAGGGGACCAAAGGGTGCAATAGCTAGAAGCGGAGGAGAACCAACTGGCCTTCGAGGCTGCTCAGGTTATGCAAGAGCTAGAGCAAAAGAGCGAGGAATAACTCTCGCCTGCTCTTTTGTTTTTCTTTGTCTTTTGGCTTTTGGTCTGGCTTTAGGCCATGGTTTTACTTGTCTTTTTTCTTGGTATTTTCTTAGAACTCTACTTTTTGGCTGGGCTTTATGCTTATTATCAACCTCTAAACTTTTGCTTTTTTGGCTGGGCTTTCACACTTATTATCAGCCTTTTATGTTTTAACTATTGGATTTCAGGATCCTTGTAAAACTTGTTTATCTAATCAAAAACATTATAGTATGCTTTTAGCAAAGTAGACCCCTCATAGGGTAGATCACTAGAAGTGATCAAATTATAGCCCTAATAGGCACTATATTACTATTGTAGTGAAGAATTTGTGGGTGTCATCCCTACAAAAGTTTTACGTTCACACTGGAGGATTTCTACAATACCAAATCTTATGTCACATGTTGCTTACTTGATTTTTTTTTTTTATAATTAGTAGATGCTAGATCTATTATTACATGATATTGCACGGTTGATTACATACAAGGTTAAGATTAATGAGATTTATGGTGAATTATGTTTAGTATAGTTAATGTGTGAAGTGGTAACAAATTTTTGGAGATCATGATTTACCCTCCCCTCCCTCTCAGCATCTCACTTTCCCATTAGAATTCCAATAATTGGTATCAGAGCTCAGTTATCTAAGTAAGAATTCTAACCACTTTAGATCCAAAGGTCTTGGAGATGGAAGCCTAAAAAGTGGGAAAGGTGATTGAAAATCAAAATCTTGATTTGCAGATTGCATTAGAACAAGTTAAAGCACAAAGGAGGAACTGAGGAAATCCTTGAAAAGAAGAAAGGAGATGAAAATCCAAAAAAATGACACACAATACCAGGAAGAAAGCATTGAATACATATCTAATGAAGGTAGATCTAGTGAATCTGATTCAACAATAGAAGATCTATTGGAAAATAACAACAATCTAAATGAAGAAGTAAGAGCACTAAAGAGAGAACGTGAAATGCACTTAGTAAGACTATGTTAAGTCATGGAACAAAAGATAAAAGATGAAGATGAAAAGGCAATGATTGATGAAGATAAGAGTCAAATGGTTACAAGACTTGATGAAAGGGTCACTGAAATAATAAGGCTAACACACAATCAATTTGACATGGTCAATCACTTATTAAGTGCTAATCATGAAATTGTTAGGAAGGTGGGAGAGATTGCAAACATGAGATCAGAAAATAATCAACTAAAAAATGAATTGAGATCCAAAAAAGAAATCAATGAAAGAATGAAGAGATTTGAAGAGAGAATGAGAAAAATTGATAAATAGTTAAAACCACAAAGAAGACCTAATGATACTACTAGATTAGGTTATACCGAGTCCCTATCATCTGTGAAGAAAGGTGAGTCATCAAAGCATGGAGAAAAAAGGAATATGTTTGCAAAACCAAAGAGTAAGAAGCCTACATGCTATCATTATGTAAAACTAGGTCACAAAGCAAATATTTGTAGGAGAAAAACTAGTAAATCCAATCCTAAGCCTAAATTTGATGGTAATTACATTAATTGCAACAAGTGTGGACACCAAAAATATGAGTGTATATCAAACATCAAAAAGAAACCAATTATATATAGATTTTAAGGTTATTGTTATACATGTCAGAAGTATGGTCACTAGGCACAAGATTGTAGATCTAATGTAAAACATAGTTGGACACCTAAAAGACAAGGCAATGCAACTAGGCAAGGTAATGCAATAGATTGGGATTACAATACTTGAGTCAATTTTTAGTTATGTGACAATAATAGACATATTACAATAAATTTTGTAATAAGGCATTTCAGAGGAAGATCTAGAAATTGGCAGAACTTTGGTATTGCATGCTTTCATTTTCAGAAGGTTAGTCACCTAAGTAGAGACAATAGAAATCGAGCATTAACACCAATGATGAAGAGAACAAAGGAAAAGAAAAAGTCAATATTGAAGAAGTAAGAAGTCAGACGAATCAAACCTAGAAGAAGAAATCTAAAGAAAGCAAATGTTTAAATGACATAGTTGAGATCACCCAATCCAATAGATCAAGTGATTTCACCACCACAAACTAAAATAAAGAAGTAAGTATGGAACTACATTTCAAATTGTCAAATTATACATTACTTCCTAAAATTGAAAGCATAAAAGTCCAAATTAGAATAAGAGTAGATGCATAAGGAGAGATTTGTAGTATGAAGAAGAACTAAAAACATCAACCAAGTGAATGTATTTGGACACTAAGTTGCAAAGTCGGTAATGGCCGAGTGTCAGTATTGAAGATTGAAAATCGTTAGTGATCAAGAAATTTGTTTAACATCAATTGAATCATGGCTTTGGCCAAATTAAAATTGAAGGAATTTTGAGAAGTGTTACTATCGAGTTTCATGTCGTAGCTGAGATAACCTATGTTGCACCCACCCTAGGTATGGAACATTAATGAGCCCCTAAAATCACATTTTTGACCCATATAGAAAATTTTATTATTCATTCTAATCACTTTGCATTTGAACTTTGAAGAGAAAATTGAGCTTGAGAAAATTTGTGCATGGTTAAGTGATTCTAAGAAGATTTTAGTGTCTGTCATTGACATTGGAAGCAAATTTTTGTGCAGTTATGTTGCAGCCGAGTAGAATAGAGTTTTGTGTGATCAAACCCCAATCAAGATTATGACATCTAGCTCATTAATTACAAAAAATACTATGGAATCAAAGGCAAAAAGGGTTAGTAAAGTTGAGTTATTTAGGAATAAAGTATTTGATCCACCTAAATTTAAGGCATACCCTGAGATTGCAACAAAGGGAGATTCTTTTAGTGCCCTATCTTTGACCCTATCTAATGTTATATTGATCCACAATGTGAGATCATGCTACATGTGCAAGCTTTGTGAGGTTAGAAATTTTATACTAAGAAATGCACATAAGAAGTTGTGTGTAGATGGAATATTGAAGGATGAACATAAGCACATTACTAAGAAAGGGCTTGCACATGCCTAGAACTTTCTTGTGGTCTTCAAGATTGACTGGATAAAGTTTTTGTTGAGTGGAGTGCATGAAATGAAGTTATGGTTGGAAAGAGAACCAATTGAGATTACTAGGAAAATCATTCACCATGTCATTGGCTACCCTATTATGGACAAGGTTAAAACCATTTGATGGCAAAGCAAGGAGGTCATTGCGACTAATACATTGGCAAAATGGAACAAATGTGGAATGACAATTTAAACTATTACATATGTAGATATTGACTTTGTTGTTAGAGTTCTAGTGCATAAGTTCTACCAGTCTAGCCAACTAGATAGTGTTCCTTGCATCATTCTGGATGTTGCATGAAGGATAGTGAAGAAGGATCATAGTTATGATCTTGATAACCTACAACTTACGTAATCAGTCAAGAACCTGGAGAGCATTAGGAAGGAAAATAATAGTATGTGTAAGTTCGGCTCTCTACTTGTCTACATTTTCTTTTATGTGCAAAATTATTTCCCTACCATAGGAGATGTAACCTGGAACAAGAAGAAGCCTATCAAACAACATATCAATGAGTTTATTAATCAATTAGGTGACAATTTTGAAGAAATCATGGATCATTATTTTGAGGAGTTTAAGCAGAAAATGAAGAATAGGACAAGGATCCCAAATCCTTAGTTGACAAGTATTATGATGATATCTATTTTTTAGTGAACATAGACAAAACATAAATACAAGCAATTATCCCATGAATATCCTGGTTAAGGCCATTAGGTTATGAAATCAACATTGATGAGGCTAATGCAACCATTACAACATATTGGATGAACCTATTGAAAAAGATGTTGAGCCATTTGGTAGATGTGAGACTTCCAAGGTGAAAATCATCATGCAAATAAATGTTTCCAAGATGAATAAGATGAGGAAAGGCATGATAGATAGTTTGAAAGAGCATTTGGAGAAGTCATTGAACATGAACAACCATTGGAGATCACCGAGGGAAAAGGAGAAGACATGTCAGGTGATAAAGAGGAAGCTAATGAAGAAGAAGAGGTTGAAGGTAAAAGGAAAGCAATAGCTTCTGCCAAGCCACATGGAAGCAAAGCCAAGAAGCGGGTCACAAAGCCTGCCCTAACAATCGAAAGCATTATAAGGATAAGGAAAATGACACATATTGCAGAAGTGGTTGATCCTCAAAAAGGAGTTTCTAAAGTTATTGAGCCTAGTCAAAGCAAGAGCTTGACAAAGAGAAAAGATATCATAGAAGATGTCGAGCCAAGAAAAGCCACAAAGAGGCAAAGAAAAAAATTTATAATTCCAAAAGATGTTGATGAAGAAGGATGGATTGAGTCAGATGACACCAATCACTTTTGAATAGTAGTACATAAGCCACCTTAGAAAATTGATGAAATTTGTGATAACATCAGGGAGTGTAGGTCTGGCTAGATTAGAATTTGTCAAATATAATAAATTGAAAAAATTAAATAAGGCTAAGGTAGAAGAAGTAGTTATTGATATGATGGAAAATTTCAAGTATACACCATTAGAATTAGGTAACATGATACTTTATGAATTGTATGGTAAGATAGATGAAAAATGGCATTGTGCATTGATGACTGAGAGAAAAATTAGAGAAGGAACACTTGCCCAAATTATGCTAGAACTAAGCAAGAAACAAATTTATAAAGATTTGAGTGACTACAATGACAAATTTGTTCCTAAAAGAAGAACATTTTTTATTTTGAAAAGTAAAGTAGAAATGTAATGGAAGAAAGTAAAGTTATATGGAATAAAATCTATGGATTGATGTCATATGCTGAGAAGAAATATGAGGATGAGAAAAATGAACCATAAAATGTAAAGTTTTATAATAAAGAGGACATCTATGATGACACAGAATATCTTGCAGACACAATCCACAACATGGTTCAACAAAGTGAAGGTCAAACTAACGCAATTGTGATTGAAGATGAACCAAAGGTTAGTCTAGCCAAGGATGTGTCACATGAAGAAAGTTTCATACCTAAAACTAAAAGAAAGTGTGAAGGTTATATGCTGACCAATCTAGATAAGATGGATGAAGCTCTACCATCCAAGTTAGCTCACAAGACCTTGTTGAATCCAAATCCTATGATAGTGAAAGATTGTCCAAAGATTGGTACACAAGAGAGCACACATTAGGTATATTCAAAACCTTTTATTTATACTATTCCTAATATTTCAATTGGTGTAGATCATACTCAAGGTGATGTAAATGAAGGTGATAACATCCAAAGGAAAGAACAAAAGAATGGTGCCAAAGATGGCAAGATTATGCTAATACAAATGGTGAGAAGGATAAAGAGTCAAGATGATAAATTAGATTATTTTTCTACTTGTGATAGACCAATTGCCTTTGAACCTCTAAATGAGAGAGAAAAAGGAGCTAGAAAGAAAAGTTCCACTAGTGAACTCAAAATTAAAGATGACAAGGAAAAGAAGAATGAATTTGTAAAATAGTTTATTGGTACTGAGGAGAACAAGCCTTAGGAGACAAATATAGATATAGAGCCTCATAAGGCCAAGGAGACCAAAGATAAGACACTTAGGTTGAATCTAGAAGTCTACACACAAGGACTACAATAAATAATGTCAAGTTGTAGTACCCCAGATTCCAAGGGAAAGAAATTGACAAAAAAGAAGAAGTATTTTCCACTAGCTACAAAGGGTAAGCCAATTAATCTTGATGAAGAGATTATGACCCCTAATCGGAACACATCTAATCTAAGTGTTGAACAAATGAGAACACTTAGTGATTTGTCAAATAGAAAGGTCAAGCAAGAAGAGTTGAAGAGATAGCATCAACAAAGGCAGGTACTCTATGATAGTAAAGACATATTTCTTAAGGCTATTAATGTAGAAAACTTAGATGAAAAGGCCCCTATTATAGAATAGTTGGTTAAGATTTTTGAGAAACTCAATGATCCTGACATAAACACATGAGAAAAACTAATATAGAGGTCAGAGAGAAAGTTTGAGAATGGAGTGATAGAGACAGTAGCAACGATTACACTCAAATAGGTTGAACTCTCCACTCTTATTATTTGTTTGGAAAAGTTAGTGCATAATGTAAACACATTGTTTACTAAATTATGCAATGTCCCCACATTCACCAAAGAAATTAGAGAGAAGATGGTCAATATTGATGTCGATCTATATAAGAGTGGTAAGGAATTGAACACGGACACAAATTTGAGTTCATTACATTTTTCTAAGATTAATATTTTTGAAAGGCAAGTAATTATAATTATTGCATGAGGAATGCACGATAAGATCAGAGGTCACATCTATTCAAGCATTCTTATTACCTCATTTGGAGGTGATGCAAAGACATCTACAGATTGCCAAGGACCTCATTCAAAGTCAAAGTTTGTCTATAGTTGACAATATGGTGGACTTAGCAACCAAATTAGACATAGAGAGATGAGTTCTTGAGATACTCAAGAACAATTGGGACAATACAATGGCTATTATCTTAAGATTACACCAACCATTTTCTGATGAATTTGGTATTGTCCCTAGTCTAGAGTTACATGTCATTATTTGACATAAGTGAAAAAACCAAGGGGGAATGGATTATTACATATGTTGTATTGGAGTAATAAGGAGACAGTTTATTGATCTGATGTTGAACAAAAAAAAATGAAAATTAAGTTACACTGTACTACATGAAGATCGAGCTACAAGTATGGAGCACACCTTAAGGGGGAGCTAATTTTTTTTTGAAGATTTTTTTATGTCTAGTTTTTTTTATAATGATAAGTATTTTTGCCACTAATGCCAAAAGGGGGAATTTTTCACCCTAAAGGCAATCCTGGTATTGTCTATTAGTGCAAAACACTTAGTCATTTAGAAGGCAAAGTCAGTCAGTCAACCCTACGATCTAGTCACAACAAAGGCTAACCTACAAAGAGGAGAAGTGCACAAGTTCAATATGTGTCGAGCACATAATAATAATTGAGCATTTAGTATTTGTCAAGCTATCTAGAAGGTGAAACATGATATAAGTCAAGTGCCATGTAACGCCCTTCTCGAGAACCCAAAAGAAATAAACCTAATATGTTACAAAGTTTACTGAACTATTTTCTTTCCTAAAGTTTATACAACATCAAAGTAACAATATGGAAGAAATATACACAAACACAACATTTACACATGCAATTACAATATATATTTCATTCCTCAAGGGTTCCTTCACATTGAGTCACGCTTAAGATTTTTTTATTAATTTTTTAAGTACAATATCCATTATCATTAAAATATAACATATTAATCTCATAAGAAAATGCATGAATACAACTAATATAATAAAATACATATAATGGAGAGCATCCACTGCACATGTCACAGGGTACGTGAGAAAAGATACAAGTATATCAAAATACAAGATACATGATAACATATAAATACATCAATTGAATAGAAGTCTCCAAGATAGGGATAAGAATGATAAAAGTACAACTGCATCATCAAACTCCAACATCTAAAAATTTGAGGGGGACCCAAATGGTAAGAAGTCACTACCTCCTGACCATGTGGTTACCTAGTCAGGCTTCCACTCCCACCATGCAGGGAAGATAATGAATGATCCACATATGGAAAATAAAACCATAAAATATTCCTAGGCAAGGAATCCTAATAGCCAAATCTACCTCAAGGGTAACACAAACTACTCAAGAAGAAACTATAACCAAAGAAGAAAGAACACTCATCCAATACCAACACCACATACCAAGTCAACATACATATACCAAGTATATATCAAGTACCAAAATCATGAGATAAAGTCCACAAAAGATGTCCACCTCAAGTCAAAAGAAACATGTCAAAAGTACAATCACCATCAATGAAAGTAAACACCAACAATAAATACATCCAACAATAATTGCACCGCTAGAGGAAAATAAAAAATCTATGGAGGAGACTCAAGCTACATATTAGGGAGTTATCGCATGGTCAAACTACTTGAGTTACCCTGGATTGGTCTCTCACTAGACCTCAGACCCGCAAGCATTGAATTACCCTAGACTGGTCACTTTGGACCTCGGACCCTCAACGTGACACATGCGAAACTAGAATACTCTCTCATAAAGATGAGGAAAACTAGTCATACCTCTTACTAGGTATCATCTTGTTCCCATCCTTAGTTTGTACAAGCACTCAAGGCATGGGTGAGGCACATCTCTAACTTATCTTTTTAATGTATCTCAAGGAAAAAGGGCTAGGCAAGATATTTTAATTACTATGTTATCACTTATTACACAACTTACTATAGGTTATCTTGGTACTTATGAATTTGGGTCCCATACCCCTATTGCAAGCCACTCCCAAAGATATGTACCTACACAACCTCCCCTAACAACATAAACCACAGTTGTGTCCCATATCGCAACACTTATAATGATCAAATTTAGTTTTTTAATAGGCAACCCAAAAATAATTTGGTTCTCAAAACCCAATTCATCATATATGCTCACCAAATAAAAATTTCATCAACATAAGCCTCAATTTTGAATCATAAAGTACATCCTAGCATCTAGTCAAATAACCATCATAAAAGAAATCTTAAAAGATGCCTCTAGTGCACATCTTAGTTTGGCCAGCTAAATAGTTCACATAAAAGCCATCACAAAATAAAATATCACATTAAAATTTCCAAAACCCATCACAAAACAAATACTGGGTGAGTGCACCAAGATGGTGTACAAAAAGGGAGGTATAAGTGGACACCTTTTCTCTGAAATTAGGTAAACCTAAAATTGGTTGAGACATTTGAGGATCATCTACTAAAAATGAAAAGATGCATAAAACATATATATTGTAGTACTCTGAATCTACTTTCTAACTACTAGATTTTTTACAAAATGGATAAGATTAGGTAGGTCAAACCCTGTGCACACGAAAAATAGTTCCTAATTTTTTTAGAAAATATATCATAGTTATTTTCGTGTGTAGTACAAAAGACATAGTTATGTTTAGTATTTTTCATATCCCTTTTGTAGGATGATAGTTAAGATTCATATCTATAAGTTGTGTATTTTCTTGTAATTTTATGATGAGTATTTTTTTTGTTATGAATTATCGAATAGACTAGATCCTAAAATTTTGGTACCTATTCGTGTGTTGAGCATAACTTGCATCAAAATAATTGAAAATTGAAAAAAAAATTTAAAATGTGTATATAATCAAGTGTAGAACAATAATATGTATTTTATTTTGAATTTAGTTAAGTATATCAAAAGTTATTTTTAAAATGGTTATGTAATCTCTCTCTCTCTCTCTCTCTCTCTCTCTCTCTCTCTCTCTCTCTCTCTCTCTCTCTCTCTCTTCATGTGTTGAGCATAACTTGCATCAAAATAATTGAAAATTGAAACTTTTTTTTAAAATGTGTATATAATCAAGTGTAGAACAATAATATGTATTTTATTTTGAATTTAGTTAAGTATATCAAAAGTTATTTAAAAAATGGTTATGTAATCTCTCTCTCTCTCTCTCTCTCTCTCTCTCTCTCTCTCTCTCTCTCTCTCTCTCTCTCTCCCCCTCCCTCCCTCCCTCCCTCTCCCTCTCTCCTATCCCCCTCTCTCTTTCTCCTATCCCCTTTTCTCTCTCACTCTTTCTATCATATCTCTCTTTCTCATTCTCTCCATCTCTCTCTCTTTCTATCATATCCCTAATCTCTCTCTATCATATCCCCTAATCTCTCTCTCTCTCACACACACTCATTCTCTCCATATCTCTCTCACTCTTTCTATCATATCCCCTGATCTCTCTCTCTCTCTCTCTCTCTCTCTCTCTCTCTCTCTCTCTCTCTCTCTCTCTCTCTCTCTCTCTCTCTCTCTCCCTCCCTCTCTCCCCTAATCTCTCTCTCACCCCCATTCACTCTCCCTCTCTCTTATTTCCTCTCCCTCTTTGTAGGGTGATTTCCATCTACAATCATGGGAAAGAACAAGAGAGGAATGATTGAAAAATGAAAGGTAGCAAAGGAAAAAACAAGGGAGCATATAAGGAGATTACATGAAGATACATCGTTAAATGCCTCCAATGTAAGTGGTGAAATCTACCTATTGATATTGATGTCACAAACAAACCTAATTTGACAAATGAAAATGTTCAACATACTCCAATTGAAATGATTATGACAAATACACTTACGTCACCTGATGCCCCTAATGTGACATCTCAAGTTGAAAGTATGAATGCACATGATGTAAGTAATGAAAATATAGAGCATGCGCATACATAAACATCTCCTAGAATAATTCATAGAAAACCAAAGCTTCTAATTGACATTGATGAAAATATTTTGAAGCCAATACATGATAAAATGTCAAAAAGAAATTGTAAGAGAATTGTTCAAAAGATTTGGAATAACTATTATGAAAATATAAATCAAAGTGGAAGATTCCAACTTGTTGTTGAAATGGTTAAAAATCTGAAATTCAGAGAGACTGTGAGAATTTTGGGGTTAAGAACATCTAAAAATAGTAGTGAAACAAGCATTGTTAGAAATCTCTTTGATGCATACCAATCCATTGGTTCAAAATCACGTACTAAAGATGTTAATACAAGTTGAAGAGTCCTCGCATCAACCATAATGGGAAAGGAAATGACAAAATCTCATATGGTAAGAAAAATAAGTAAATCATTAAGGATAAGTTGAACAACATTACTCAAAGCCTTAGTGAGGCGAGAGAAAATTAAGAATTCTAATGAGACTTATTTTTGGTCATTCCAAGGTAGACTCTCACGTAAGGATAAAGTTATTGTTTATGCACTAAGAAAATTAATAGAAAACTTTTGTCGTGACAACATAAGGGCTTCACCAAACCAAAAATATGTTATCAAAAGATGAATTGGAAAAATAAACCGTGAGCCACATGCAAAACATTTTTTGGATACGACTCAAACACAATTTTATGAAATGTTTCTTCAAAGATTTCTTCAAATTAAAATTAGCCAAAGGTTTTTTGAGATGACAAAACCATTCTATGTTAAGATAAATCATACACGCAATACATGTTGTTATAGGGTTCATGTTGAGTTTTCTATGCATTATGATGTTTATCGTAATATATGTTGTACTTTGCATACTAATGAAATATTGCAAGAATGTGGTCCAATTACCTCCTAAGTCACCAAGAGAATTTATTTCAAGTCTACCATGTAAACAAGATGATGGGTGCATTTATTATAAGACCACGTGTTTGAAAAGCTTTTGCCCTCAATATGGTGGTTTGCAAAAGTTGCATAGATGCCTACATCTAGATAGCACACATGAAATTGGTAAGAAACTAGTTTCTCTTGGAAAGTACAAGTTAGTTATGTATGGTGTTAAAGATGGAAAATAATTAAAGAGGTGTGAATTAGTGAAAAGTGATGTATGTGTAATTTATTATATGAAATTGTTTCAAGACAAAATAGTTTATAGCTACATAGGTCATACACATAGAGCTAGATGGTTAGATGAGAAATTCAAGTTGTGTAAGGATATTTTTCCCTAGGGTACAATTCTGTCAGTTGTTGACTTTGGTGAGAACTATACACTAAAACCTCAAAATGAAGTGCAACCAATGTATTGCAACTCTATACAAGTGTCAATTTTTTTACACATACCATTTATTCATGCACATGATAGCACAAAGGATGAAAAAAAGTATTAAGAGAATATCACTTCTATATCAGTGATGATCAAACTCATTCATCGAATTTTGCACAAGGATGTTTTAGAGTTTTCTATGACAATTTGAGGGAAAGAGATGAAAGATACAATCAACACATTATATGGTTAGACAATTACACCGCACAATTCAAGAATGCAAGGATGTTCTATTGGTTGAGTAGGATGCAAGTGAGAAGTGGAGTGCAACATTTTTGGAATTTCATTGAGGTAGGACATGGAAAGGGAGAGCATGATGGTGTTGGAGCACCGGTGAAAAGAGCCCTTAGTAGAGAGGAATTAAAGTACAAAGGTGGTGCAATATTAGAAAATGTTGAAACAATTGTCCAATGGTGCAATTCTACGATGGGACTAGGTAATACAGGTAATTCTATGGTTTCTAGATATTTTTGGTCGATATGTAAACCTAACATTAAAAATTTACAAGATTGTTTTACACTTACAGGATCAAGTGAGATGCATTCACTTCAAAGTTCAAATGTACCATCACTAGCTATTCATACTAGAAAGCTTTCATGTTTTTTTTTCTTCATGTATGCATCATTTATGGTATGAATGTGAATCAAAAGAGTGGGTTGACCAATGGTCTTGTAGACCTTTGCATCCAATTTATTCATATCAACTTCATACAGTAGTACAACTCAACCAGGTTGGAGCATCAACAAATTTTGATCATGTATCTGACCTAGTTGAACCAAGTACTAAGTTACCAATTTAATACTTGGTTAAAATAGATTACTTTCAATTTTTCCATTAACTTATCCTTCCATATAATGTAGGTCATGTATATGCAACTATTACATATCACAATAATGATGAAGGAATAAATTACTTTATATGCCAGTGTATTGAGCTCAAAAAGAAATTGATAGCTATAGTCATTGATGGTGAGGATATTGAGTATCCAATAGGATCTGTTGTTGTAATAGGCACATGGCTTAGAAGGTAGTATATTTTTGTTCCCTTCTATGAAGATCTCTTTAAGTCAATTTGTCATGTATAATGTATCAATTCTAACTTTAATTGTCTTTACAATTAAATGTAGGTACCCTATCAAGAATTCTACCATATGGTTATTTAAGGATTTTGAGACATACAAACATATTCTTCATTACTCTAACCTTATTGTTGCAACAAATATTCAATTGATATCGTATCATGGTAGGCCTCTTAACAAGAAGTTGTGGAAAGTACGTGAATCTGATCACAAGGCAATACTTGATAAAATAAGGGTTAGAGCTGATCTAAAAGATTCCCTTGATTGATTTTGTGTTATATAGCTGAATCATTCTACATATGGTAGAATAATTTTGAAAATTTTGTATATATGTTATGTGAAATGTTGCAACTTTGCAGTGATGTGCATATGTAGATGCCAAATTTTGTATATAAAAAAGAGAAGACATTTAGCATGTGCATATTTGTATGTCGTATTTTGTATAAAAATCTAATAAGAGATGTCACATGTGCATATTTAGATGCCAAATTTTGTATATAAAACCGATAAAACATGTAGCATGTGCATATTTATATGTCATATTTTGTATAAAAAACTGATAAGAGATTCACATGTGCATATTTAGATAACAATTTTTTTGTATAAAAAAGAGAATACATGTAACATTTGCATATTTAGATGCCATATATATTCTTTCTTGTGGGTTTGATGATATCCTTAAAAAAATTCAATTATCTTCAACTTATATGGATTTAGATGGTTGTCCTCTTGCATTTTTTTCCCAAATTTACCAAAACATTAGGAAAATAAATTATATATTTGGATACCCATTTGGCTTCTCTACAATATATGAAAATCTTGGATAGGGTTGTTTTGAACCATGTCCTTGCTATCACACTATGTCACCCCTTTTTAGGCTTAAAATAGCCATCTGATTGGCACAAGGCATGATGATGACATTATCATGAGTTCAATAGGGTGTATGAAGAGTTAGGTTTAGGTTTTAACCATAGGTAAGGTTTGTGGTTAAGTTTGAGATGATAGGAAGATCATTTGACCAAATTGGTGAGAAGTTACAAAAAAATGTAAAAGTTGCATTATGCAACTTTGCAACTTTCAAAAGTTGCTTGAGAAACTTTTGGAAAGAAAGTTGAAAAGCATTGAAGAGGAGTCCTAAAGGGTGACCAACCACCCTATATAAAGCATGAGAAGAGAAAAATTGCATAATAGTGCAAAAAGTTGTTAAAAAGTTGCAAAGTGCAATTTTTGCAATTTCTTGCAAAAGTTGTCAAGAATACAGAACCAAGTGCAAAATTTGGTTGCGAAATGACCAAATGACCTAGATGAGTGTATATGTGTTGGAGATCATAATGCAAAGGCTAATGGAGGATTTTCAAAATCTTCTTAGGAGAATGTTAATGTTTTCTTTTGTTTTGTAACAACATCGTACTCTTCCTTCCAAAAGAATAAACTATAGGCCCTCAACCCACAATATAGACCTATCAGTGGTCAATTTCATCATTTCATACCCCGATGAGACTCCACAACCTCAATCATCTTCCTCATCTCCATATCTAGGCATTCAACCATGCCCCGTGCTGTATGGTTACCTTCAAACCAACCAACCCAACACCCCTCAATCTATCTAGTAGGTGTTCAGGACTAACTTCCAAATATCCTCAATACCTTCCAAATAACATATTCACTACTCCATAAGTGATAAGTTTCAATTTTTAATCACCCACAACCATACTGCCCTCTTCTAGGACTGTCCTACTAGCCCTACCCAGCAAGAAATTTGTAGATTTCTCCACATTTTCCCAAAAGACTTTCCAAAAAAATTATATATTCAAATACCCTTTTCCAATTTATTAAACATATGTAGAAATCAACTCCACTTATTTTGCAATATCCCTCCAAAAATTGTTGGTTTACTTTTAGATTCTATGCCTAATACCCCACATTTTCAAAGCAACCCTATCATGGGTATACTCCCAGAATTTTCCACTTTTAGTACTATCATTAAATGGGTCTAATTAGAGTAATATGCATCCAATTTCACTCTATGAAACCTTTGGATATGAAAGCTCCATTTTGGACCCCAAAACCCCAAAAATCTAGGGCTTGCTCTATGTTTGACCTCCCAATACCATGCCTACAAAAGGAAAGTTGTTACATCATTCTTAGACTATTCTAAGATGGAATCCATCATAAAAATACCCCCTCCAATGGATAGATCTTCTACTGCTACACCTATGGCTCCATTTCATAACTCCAAAAGCACTCCAAAACACCTTCAAACTCCTCCAAACACTCTCCACCTACAAGCTCGCTTTCTTTCCTACATTCACATTGTATAGTTGGATTGGTGTAAACTTAATCCCCTTATTAGGGCACTAGTCCTACTAGGGCATTAAAGCACTACAAAAATAATCAAAAATACTGTAACAGTCTGTACAATAGGTACACACATGTGGAATCTGATTGAAAACCTTCTAACTTTCCAAAATATATTCCCCCATGCTCATATACCTGAGCATGGGTAGTTACAACTTCCCAAATCTCCATTTGCAACTTTTGGCAACAATTGCCAAAGTTGCTCAAGCAACTTTTTGAGCAACTTTGCAACTTTTGAGCAATTTTTGCTCTTGACATCTTTTGGTTAAATGGCTCCATCTAGGACTATTCTAGGACCCTAGTTAGGATTCTCAGGATGTATTAAGTAACCTAATATCTTATTTTCCCATCCCTCACAACTTTTAACCTATTGAGCAACTTTTGGCTCATTGAGCAGCCTTTTGACCAACTTAGGACCTAATCAGCAATTTTGGCTTTTCCTAGCAATTTGTGGATGCTCTGTTTGCTCACATTTTTTGAGTTTAGGCTAGGACCAACCTCATTTCATCCATAATGTCCCCTTTGATGGTATCAACCACACTAAATGAAAGTGTCCCTAAGGTCTCTAAGCACCATCGAGTTGCAATCTTTGATCGGGTATTTCTCTGAGCTCGTACGAGGTATTGACAAGTTGTCAAGTGCTATATGATCATTTTATATAGGCCAACAACAACCTATCTCAATTTTTAGAGATTCAACTTTTTTTGGATTTGGCATTTGTATCTCGCCTATTGCCAGTTGCAATGTTACTCAGTTAAAATGAGCAAGGTTGTGTATATTTCAAACCGTTGGTCTTAGGATCAAATTGTCTACTCCATTAGCTTTGATTGGCCAGGTTTAGGCTAAAACCAACCTTGTTTCAGCCACAACATCCCTCTGAAAGTATCAACCACACTAAACAGAAGTGTCCCTAAGGGTCTCTAAGCACCATCAGCCTATGATCTTTGATTGAGCATTTGTTTGAGCTCGTACAAGGTATTAACAAACTATTAGGTGCTATAGGATTATGTTATCTAGGCCTAAAATAACCTATCTTAGTTTTTAGAGATTTGACTTTTTTTGGATTTGGCATCCATATCTCGCCTATTGCTAAAAGTTGCAATGTTGCTAAGTTAAAATGAGCAAGGTTGTGTATATTTCAAACCGTTGGTCCCAAGATCGAATTGTCTACTTCGTTAGCTCTATTTGGTAAGGTTTATCCTAGGACCAACCTCATTTCAGGCACAATGTCCCTCTGACGGTATCGACCACACTGAATGGAAGTGTCTCTCAAGGTCTCCATGCACTATCGGGCTACGATCTTTGACACAAAAATCATGACATATTTTTACTTTTCATGTCTTATTACATAAAAATAAGTGACATATGATTGTTAGAGTAATTATTTGTTCTAACTTATTAATTAAATCACTTTGATTTAATTAATTAAGTTGCCTATTACTCTAGTTTGCTTAAGCTATCTTGTAGGTGCATATAATTAATATTTTATTAATTATATTGTGCAACCCTAGCTTTTTTAGGCTTTAGGTTACCCTTTTCGGGATTCGATCTCTTTTATAAGGATTGATCTCTTTGTATTTTTTATTAATGAAGATCTGTTGAATAATATTTTTTTCGTCTGAGTTTTTCAAATCAAACCCTTACCTCTTCTTGTCTTTTTCTTCTCCGTGATAGGTTTTCTACATGCAGGTTTTCTTGGGCTTTGTGGATTTGTTGTGCACTTTTGCTCAAATCCTACATGGTATCAGAGCCATATCTGTTGTAGCTTGTTCGGTGTTTCAAGAAAAAGTGAGAACAAGGGTTTGGCGGATCAAATCTGGTGTTTTTTTGAGCTTTTTCTGAGAAAACAGGGGGGTCACTAATTTTTAGAGTAGTTTGAGGCCAAACAAACCTCACGGATGGATTCAAAAGACATCAAAACCCCCGTTTTGATATAAAATTTGTCCGATTTGGACAACGTTGATCTCGGAATCGTATCTTGAGCTTCTGATCTCCGATTTTGGACTTCTTTATATTGCTGGAAAGCTCTTTCTATGCTCTTTCTAGTGATGCTAGTTGTTGTTCCAGATTCTATTCTAGGCACATCCTATTTAGTCTTTTGTGTTTTAGCATTCTGGTGGATATCCTGATTGTTTCAGGTCCGGAGATCGATTTTTTTGCTTCAGTTGCTTCGTTTTGGGCTTTACCTTCTATTGTTTCAGCCTTATATTTTTTCTGATCATTTTTTATATTCATTGTAAGCATCTTTATGCAACGCACTAAGATAAAGTGCCACTCTTGCATTTCAGGATCCTTTTCATCATTGTGATTCGTTGTACTCGCACTATTTTATAAAGTGCCATGGGGGGGATAATTGTTTGCCGCTTATAGGCCCTCTTTCTCTATTTTCTCATGCAGTGTCGATGACACGTGCCTTTATTGGTGTTTGTACCTCACTCTCGATGTGTTTGGCTCCTGTGTTGTAGGAGATTTTAGGCCCATCTTTTCAACTGCATTTCACCTCACTTGCCTTAAGGGGAGGCTATATTGTTCTTCTATGCTTCTTTGGTTGATGGTTCGTGCCTTCTATTTCCATGGAGGTTCCTTTGGTTGATGGTTCGTGCTTTCTATTTCCATGGAGGTTCTACAGATCAGCATTTTGACAGAGTTTTGCGGTTCTTCATGCTTCAATGATTCTCTTCTGATCTCTTTGTTCCGTCTTCTGGAACATTCTTTGCTATCTCTTTTTGGAGTAGGGTTTTTCCCATGTGGTTTTCTCTATTTATCCTCTTTATAGAGATTTTTTTGTGATTGGGTACCTGATCAGGCCTTGTTGTCGGGACCCAATTCTCTTTCATAGCTGTGCTAGGTTAGCTTACCTCCTGAGCTTCGCTTAAGGGGGGGTGTTAGAGTAATTATTTGTTTCAACTTATTAATTAAATCACTTTGATTTAATTAATTAAGTTGCCTATTACTCTAGTTTGCTTAAGCTATCTTGTAGGTGCATATAATTAATATTTTATTAATTATATTGTGCAACCCTAGCTTTTTTAGGCTTTAGGTTACCCTTTTCGGGTTTTGATCTCCTTTAGAAGGATTGATCTCTTTGTATTTTTTATTAATGAAGATCTGTTGAATAATATTTTCTTCGTATGAGTTTTTCAGATCAAACCCTTGCCTCTTCTTGTCTTTTTCTTCTCCGTGACAGGTTTTCTGCATGCAGGTTTTCTTGGGCTTCGTGGATTTGTTGTGCACTTTTGCTCAAATCCTACAATAATTACATGTTCTAATAAATTTGATAAACATGTTACATTTCTTGTATAAAATAATGAGCATTCATGTGTTTGATTAATTGCAAGAAAGTAAGCTGATATACAAGTTTGTATGAACACATTGAACAAGTTGGATGGAAATCCAACTTTAATGTATATCAAAATGAAAAATATGTTATGTCATATGAATCACATAGTTAAAAAAAGATGTTATGTCTCATCGATACAATACAAAAATTAAATACCCGACAAATGTTGAATGTGTACAATAGAAATGTCGAATATGCACAATACAAATCTCGAATATATACAATACAAAAGTCAAATATATGTCAATATCATGTAATGATCACAACTACATATGTATATCACTAAAAATATCTCTGATTGTGTAGGATCATCAAAACTGAGCCTCTTTGATACAGTTTGTGGCTTGCTAAGTGTCTACAAAAGAAAAATTAAAATACACTATCAAATATCTTATCTATAAGTAATATGAAAATAACTAGAAATTGGGTTCTAAATTGTGGATAGTTGAGTTATTCATTACCTCATCCCTTTGTCCCACAGTTGGACTAAATGATATCGATAATAGGCTCCTTCATTGATGGGTGGGACTCCTAATAAAATGATGAGGTAGAGCGATGACGGAAGACATAACTACCGATGAATCAATACTCATGGGAGACACAACCATCAATGAATCAGTGCCGGTATGAGGCACAACCTATATGGGAACTAATAAAATGTTAGCATTATAGAGTGGCATTAAGAATTCCAAATAGAGTAAAAAAACAAAAAAAAATGTACTACAGCTTGAGCTAGATCTCCTGTGCTATTAGGAGGTACAACCATTGATGAATCAGTGCTAGTATGAGGCACAACCTATATGGTAAGCAATAAAATGTTATCATTATATAGTGGCATTAGGAATTCCAAATAAAGTAAGAAAACAAAAAATGTACTGCAGCCTAAGCTAGATCTCTCGTGCTAGTAGGAGGTACAATTACTGATGAATCAATGCTGGTATGAAGCACAACCTGTATGGTAAGAGATAAAATATTAGAATTGTAGAGTAGGCATTAGGGATTTCTATCACACACACAAGCAATCCAAATTGAGATCAAAAGAGGGCTTCAACTAAGAATCTGCATACATACCTTTGGCCTCTATTGTATTTGACCCCGTCTTTGATGCTTAGGACTCCTAACAAAATGAAATGGGAAAGGATTTGCACGAAGTCTTAAAGAGTGTTGTAATAGATAAAAGATAAATAACACATGTTAATAAGACATATTGTTGATAATTATTATAAAATTAGAGAAAAAAAATACATGTACTCATTTGTGAATGCAATTGTTTGATATCTATATAGAACAAATGCATACTATAACCTATAATTTATGAGAAGGAAAATATGAAAATTTACATCTTCCATTGCCTCAACATCAGCAGTCTCAAATGCATTCATCAACTCTACAAAACTAAATCGTTTCTACATATATTCAACAAACAAGTCAACACGTATTCATCAATATTGAGTACATGTATATACATTCATTCATATTAAATTTCAAAATATAAACTTGACTTATATTTAATACCTTTTTTTGTTTTGGTGTTCTTGTTGATTTCTTTCCCTTTCCTCTAGACTTTGAGCTATGTGGAGTACCCTAAATAAGAAACAAATATAACATAAGAGGAATCAATAAGACACATCATGAGTTCAATTGAAATCGTAAACTTGATAGGTGTGCAAGTTGTGATACTACATAACTCTCAAGGCTAAAGTTAATGGTAGAAAATGTGGCATCATCAATTTGAGAAAATTTAGCCCCTGACAAGCCCTATAAAATAGTAAAGAGTATTGTTATAAATATGAGATAATGTTGTAAATAGAAAGAAGACACAATAACAACAAGAAGATCATGGGAAGGAAAGAATAAAAAAGGACTTGAAGGATAAAATTGGAAGGATATTACAAGGCCTAAATTGAAAACAAAGAGACCGAGAAGGAAAAGAGAGATGCAAATGAACTTTTGGCACCTTGTAAAGAAATAAAAGTGGAGATTCATGATCTCCACATTGTTGCAAGACACCCTATGTGTTATGGAGGTTCTTTGATGTGGATGGGAATATGGAGGATGAACTCATGAGGTTCATTAGATGGAGTTCGAGTATGCTAGGAGTAAGATATGTGGATGGGAATTGGGTGCATTTGATGAATTTGGGAGGGTTTCAATGATGGTAGGAGATGGAAAGGTATTATTGTACTTTTAAGAATACTAGTAAAGAAACAATATTTCAAATCCAATATATTATTGTACTTTTAAGATTATTTTAAAAACTTTACCTTAGGTGTTCTTGCTCCTAGCCTCGCACCTCTAGCAGAATGAGTACTATGTGGTGTTCTTGTATTGTTTGAACATATCAATCTAAAGTGCTCTATAAAAATTTTAAAAAATATTTACTCTTATGATATTTAGGTGATTAAATAATATCATGTCAAAACTCATGAGGTTAATTAGATGGGGTTTGGGTAATTCTAGGAGCAAGAGATGTGGATGGGAATTGGATGGATTTGATGAATGGGAGGGTTTCAATGATGGTAGGAGATGGAAGAGGATCTATAAGCATGTTGTTAGTGTCATACCAATTAACAAACAATGTTTTAAATCCAATGTATTATTGCACTTTTAAGAATATTTTAAAAACTTTACCTCGGGTGTTCTTGCTCCTAGCCTCACACCTCTAGCAGAATGAGTACTATGTGGTGTTCTCGTACTGCTTGTTGCACCCTGCATTGCATATTGTTCGCATATCAATCTAGAGCGATCTATAAAATAATTTTTTTTAACTTTTATGCTATTTAGGTGATTAAATAATATCATGTCAAAAGTCAAACAAACAAACATGTGTCCCTTGTCCACCGAAGACCATCACCATCAAATCATTTATGAGTATGAAATCCCCACCTATGTATGAATAAAAAGTAAACCATAATGTAGACATGGATGAGATGACATTCCATCCTAAGATGCCTCCATATCTATCCCATCACACATGTACTAACATCTAAAACAAAAATGTTGATTGGGCCCCTAAGACTGTAATGATGCAAGTGATGACAATGCAGGTGGCACAAGTGAGGATGCCACTAGTGGTGTAGGTGACACAAGTGGAGATGACACTAGTGGTGCAAGTGATACAAGTAGAGATGGCACTAGTGGTGCAGGTGATGTTGATGGAGTTGTCATAGGCTATGATGATTGAGGTGCCATAGGTGATGATGATGGAGTTGTTGCATGCTATGATGACCCTGGTGCCATAGGTGATGATGATGGAACTTCTACATGCTATGATGATCCTAAAGGTGCATCTAATGATGGTCAAGGTGCCATAGGTGAAGGAAAACCACCTAACTATGAGACATGTTGAATGATAATATATCTCAATGACACAGTCGCATGAAGAGTCTGTAAACCAATAAACTCCTTTACAATTTATGGGAGCACAACATGAGGCATGGTTTTTCATGATGTACATCTCCTCTTATGTTGTGGTACCACCCTATAAGCCCTAGGTCTATCCTGCATAGATCCTCTCCCTCTAACCTGGAACTGACCGATATAAAAGTAATTTGGCTTCTTGCCAAGGATGAACTCACAATATAGCTTTCTCAAAAAATATAGAGGCACCTCATAAGTATTACATGATGGTAGGTCAAATACCATTTACCACTTATCCCAAAAACATGATCTCATCCTAGTATGAGTGCACCAATGAATAGGAAAAAATTTAGTTGTGTGTAATAGGGAGTTGTTAGATATAGGATTGATTAAAACAAAAAATATACTACCTTTCTTTATGTCTTTATCTTACACTTGTTGATATGATAACTCATCAACATAAAATGTACAACACCTATCCTTCCATGTACCCAATTTCGTAACCTCCCTAGGCACCTCATTTGCATTTTAGGTCATTTGTTCAAGTGAATTCGTTAGGGTTGAGTGGTGAGAAAGTGTAGATGACTGCAACCTATTGACCATTTTGGTAATGTTAGCACTATTTTGTGAGAGGTGGTTTATGAGGTCCTCTTATGTAGCAGTTAAATGATGTAATTGTATGCATGGAGGGTTTATCAGAGGCAGTGGTTGTTGAGCAAGAACATTGAGTGGAGAGTTTTGTGGTTTTGTCACTATAGGTGGAGGTCTTTGTGGTTGTGCCACAATGGGTGGAGTGTTTTGTAGTTGTGTCATGATAGGTGGAGGGTTTGATTGTGTAGGAGGTGGTCTTTCATCTCTCCCTCATTTTATTAGATTCCTTGACGTATCTATCTTAAAAAAATTAAAAAACAATTACAAAACTTCTAAATTACAAAACCACATTACAAAATTTGACTTAAAAAATACATAAACGACGAACAAAATGAAGACTTACCTCATTTTGCGGGGCACCATGAATGGAAATGCAATCAAAAAAATTTTTTTATGTTAAACTTAATAAAACTTGATCAAGTTATTAACTTAGATAATTCAAAAAACCAGATCGAGTTTTACAAAACCCAATCGAGTTTTTTGAATTATATTATTTAATAACCCGATCAGATTTTACAAAGTATAATAGCTAGGCTTAGATACCAAGCCTTGCTGACATTTCACTTTTAAATAACCCGATCGAGTTATTAAAAAAAATTCTTTTTGGTGGGGGGGGGGGGGGGGGGGGGGGGGGGGGTGTTGTCCACTTTTTTGTACACCAACTTGGTGCACACACCCTACCACAAAACTTCAAATAAACACACATCAAATAATACAAGGTTCCATCGAACGATTTGGATTAGATTGTTTTCAAAAGTTTTGTTTGATTATATAAATGGTATATAAGTGTAGATAAATTTAGTATGTTAATTATGTAATAAGTTTAGAATGAATTATTTTTAAATATTTAACAATAAAGATAAAAATATTTTCAAAGTTCATAACAGTTAGTTTTTATGCATTTTCTTTATGTAAATCAACAGGTAATTTAAATGCTATAATCTCATATGGAATGATATGGATATGTAACCTATATTGATGGAAAGATAATTTAACTTCACGCATTTTTCATTATTACCAGTCCTAAAGAAAAGTTCATTTGAATGGTGTAAAATATAAATCTTCCAAGCAATACTATTAAGATTTGAAGGTTACCAATTTAGAAGAAAGAGCACAACTTTTGTTCGAATTGTTGGATCTTCATGAAAATAAAGAAAAGTATTCATAATAGAATTATTTAAAATCACAAAGAAGATATTTTCCTAAATATATATTTTACAAAAGTTATAAGTGACTATTCATGTGTCTCTAATTGAAAAATCAACCTCAAATAGGCCTAGTTATAGCATGACAATCAATATTTGACAATGTTCGTAAAAAACAATCATATATAATTTTTTTAATATGTTAAATATAATTCAAATGGGTGTCTAAAACTATCTTTAAATTTTTATAAAATATATTAAATAAAAGTTATAGAAAAATTACATATTTCAAACCTTCAAATTGACACACAAGTAATTGCAAACAAATTTATTCATAATCAAGAAAACACTAAGAATACAATCTTTCAAATAGAAATTGCAAAGAGATTTGAAAACCCTTTACCTTCAAACACTAAGTTGATTTGTTAAGAAGAATAAGAAAACCCAATTGTAGACTTTACTCCCAAGTTTTGAAAAAAATCTTTTACTTCAAAATCTGAATGCATAACCCATAACTTCTCTTCTAAAATCTTTGTTCTAAATTATCTAGTTTTTCTCCAAAAAATCCTCCTTCATTTTTTTTAAATGACCAAAATGACCTCTTACTAAAGAAAAATAAATAAAACTAATAAAACTAAAGTTTCTAAAATGAATAAACTTACAAAAAAAAGTAACTCAACTAAAAAAAAAATTAAAAATACTTTTTCTTTATTTTCTCATATTTTTTAAAAATAAATAAAATCACTTTACTTTTTTTTAAAGAAAAGAAATAGACAATTTCTTTCATTTTTTTCTTTCTTTTAATATTAAATAAATAAATATTCTTGATTTATTTACTTTTGTTTCACAAAATAGATTATCTTTCTATAACAAAATAAATAAATATCCTTTATTTTAAATCAAATATCTTATTTCTCACTCAAAAATCTTAATTTAATTTTATTAATTAATGTGCAATTAAATTGCATATAATTAGTTTAATAATTAATAATAATCAAAGTCTGTTAATTATGTGCAACTCTAAATTTTTTATCATTGATTAAATATTCATGATAAATCAATATTTAGTCTTTAATTTTTTAATTTAATATTTTTCCAACTTTCACATTTAGACTTTTTAAACCAAGTATTTTAAATAAAAAATAAATATTTAATTAATTTAATTTTTCAATTAATTAAATATCATGATATTATATTCTTCCTTTTATTTAAATAATATTTAATAATTCTAATACCATGTGATTGATCTAAATATCATAATTAAACCTTTTACCAAAAAAATAACATAGTCAAATCCACATAAGCAAAACCATTCATAACCCAAACTCAAACAACACACGCAAAGATAAAATTGTGGGTTTAAAAAGGGGTAGAGAGGTAGTTACAAGTCCTCCTTGCAAGACAAGTATTTAGGCTATGTATAGGATTGGACTCAATTATTATCTTCCCATTCATACCATTGAGTTATTCTGATAGGACACGTTCATCCTGACAATTTAGGGAAGTCGATGCCTAGTACCTACATGCAGCATTATATATATATATATATATATATATATATATATATATATAAACAAGCAATGGCAGGGAGTGGTGCATTATGTAGATCCCGACTAGCAGGTGACTGCGACTCCCTCCCTTGACCACATCAAAAATGTCAAATATAAAAGTAAAATAGACACGCACACCATACACATGCAAGTATGGGGTAAGTACCATCATGAATCATGAGTCAACTCATCAGATGCTTAAATATAACAATGCATTGCTATGAATGTAAAATAATCATATTAAAGACATCATTTGACATCGTTATGAAAGTAATCACATTTACTAAGAATCATTAAAGCAATATTAACACATAAGTAATCATAATCATTAGACAACACATGAAGTATAATCAACTATGTAATCATAAATGATATTTTGAAGTCATGAAATAACATCATACCATATATCTCTAAAACTAATACATGCATGAAATAGGCCTAAAAGAGTTCAACGTATATAATATAAAGTAAACTAAGGGTGGGCATTACATGTCACATGAGCCCAGTAATTCAAAGAGGAAATAGTTTAAGCCGAGTGTATATGTCAAGGATCAATAGGAGGAATCAAGCATGGTTGAGCATCAGAAGTTATATGTGTCAAGTTATTTAGTTTGTGTATGTGAGTTTGGAATGACACAAAATCTTATGTAAACATTTTTCCAAGCATGTAATGTATTTCTATGATCAAGGTGAAGATCAAGGAGGTAACTACACATGTAATCTAGTATCACTAATCCCTATGCAGTATAAAGAACCAATCCAAAAATAGAAAAGCTTAAGCAACAAAAAGGATGAATGACAATCATTGATTACGATCAAGAAGATTCTTAAGATTGCCATTTAAGCAAGGATTCAAGATTTAATATAGAAGTAAGTTTGAGGAATGCATGTATGTGATGTTGAAGTTGATGAAAGATCAACCCCACAGCTATCAAGAATCACCTACATGCAAACACTTATCATAGAAGAGAGAAGCAAAATCTATGGAGGCTTGAATTGTCAGATCCATGAATGAGACATTCTTGATGAGAAAAAGGATAAATTGCTATAATTAAAAGTGAATCAATCAATAATTACAAAGAGAGATCATCCTTATAAAGGACATCAAAAACCTAAAAGGTCTAACCGAGGTTGCATCATAATAATTAATAAAAGAATTAATTATTAGATTCCTAAAGTTTAGCTTAAGCAAATTAGAATTAATTAGGAAATATCTAATTACTCTAACACCCCCCCTTAAGATAAACTTAGGGAGTAGCTAAAAACCTAGAAACTACTACTGAAAGTAGATTTGGGTCCTGGCAACAAAGCCTAATGAGGTACCCAAGCACAACCTAATCTCTGAAAAGAGGAGAAATAGAGAAAACCACATGGTAAAAACCCTACTTCAAAAAGAGATGGAAAACATGCAAAAAGAAACTAGTGAAGGACTGAAGAAGCCTCCAAACTAGGGAATGTCTCAAAAGATGGGAATAAAAGATGATCATGAAGAATACCACTGAAGCATGTAGAAGTTGCAAAGCTCTGTCAAAATTAATTGTTGATCTAAAGAACCTCCACTAAAATATACTCTGACTAAGTAGAGAAGATTGTAATTAACATCGAATCAAGAGGCACACAAAGAAAAACAACTAAACTCGAAGATACAGATGGCATGAAACATTGAAGCTTGAAGAGTTGATCAATTGAACATGGAAGGTGCAACCAAAGTATGAATGAAAATAAGAGTGTCTATATGATAAATGATCCATCTCACTAGAATGCATAGGTACCCAGCCACTGCATCTGCCTAGTACATAGGAACAAATAATAAATACATAACTCACTCCATCAAACCAAGGAAGCATGAGAAACAATAGAAGAACCCCCCTAATGCAAACAAGGGTGAGGTGACATGCAACTGAAAAAGTGGGCCAAAAGAACTGCATATCAAGGAACCACATTCAAGATGCACAAAAGAGTACATATGTGTGTACTGAGGTGATCAATCTTAGACACATCATAAGGGTAATGTTAGAGGAGGGAAGCTCACTGGACAAAGGAAGATGGAAAAAAAAGGCAAAAAATTGACCCCCCATGACACTTTGATCATGAGTAATGCATGTACAATAAGGCACAATATATGGTGAATCTCAAGAACACAATAATCTATATGAGTGTCCTCAAATGACACTGCTCGAATCAGAAGGCAAAACTACAAAAACAAAAATACAAATGTAATATGACACTTTATCTCAGTGTATTTGCAATAATGCATAAAAATAATGTCTAAATAGACTAGAAGAGACATAAGACTAATACAACAGATAGTACAAGTCATGAAGAATCATCTAAAGCAACAAAATTGTTCCCTGGACCTGAAACAACTAAGATATCCACCAGAATGAAAAAATGAAAAAGATTGAATAGAATGTGCCTGAAGAAGAACTTGGAAAAATAATTAGTATCACTGAAAAGAGCTTGAAAAGACTTTTCCAATGATATAAAGAATTCTCAAATCAGAGATTGGATGCTAAAGATATGTCTCTTAGAGTGAAAACTATACCCCTGGCTTTGACAATAGAAAAGACCATCAAAAAAGTATCAAAATTAAAAATCACCTATACCACTATGACAGGCTCAGAACCACCTTTCTAGATATATCTCATTTTCAAAAAAATGAAGTCTCTATACCTAAGATATGAGCAAAAATGTGAAGGTAGGTCCAAACAGAGCTTGAAGGGAAAATAGGCTGATGATACAATGTTGACATGGCACTGACATTAGCAAGTGACAAGCCCAAATTTGATGGTCAAATTGTCATCAATTCAAAACAAATGCTTGAAAAATGATAGCTACTAGAAAAAATATCTACCCGTCGAAAACATATTTTGGGCAAAGGGTGCCAGAAAAAAAAAATTGATGGGCAAAAAATTTTTATTAAAAAAAACTTTTACTGGAAGCAAATGCCTATCAAAAATGTGGGAAAAAACCAACAAAGGGGCATTCTTGCTTGAATGTGTTTGGAAACCACTAGATGGAAATACTACTCAATTTCCAAAAAAATATGTGATGGAAAAAATCACAATGCCATGTAGGTGGGCCATTGGATGCCATGTGTCCTCCAAAACAGGCAATCCCAATATAAGTGTGCTCAATCCCCAAAATAACATAGGGTCAATCATGGGTGCCAAAAAAAAAGGTCAATGATCCACAAGCTACCTTAAAAAAAAGGTAATACCACCCTGCATGCTAAAAAACCACTGAAAAGCCCAATATTGGTGAAGAAAATTGTAATGTGTCTCGCAAATGATGGGTTCAAATTACAGTGGTTGAGGACTTATCACTAGTGCCAAATGTAGAATGGGAGTGGAAGACTATGTGAGACCCATGATCACATGAGTACGAGGGTTGTTGACTCCCCAAAAAAACAAAGGCTCCATGTGGACTAAGAAGAGCGGAAAGCATGCACTCCAATAGCCAAAGAACCTGCCAAGCAAGAAAGAATGTTGATCACAAAAGCTTAGATTGTCATCGCACACCACTAATCACCAAAGGTTCAAAATCAATGCCACAATTCATGCACTGATTGTGCAGGATCCCAAAAAATGGAGTCAAACCTGCATTTAGGTCCCACAAATCATGCACTACACTAATGCATGGGCCATAAAAAGGCCAAATTACCAAAAAAGCAAGGCATGATGATATGGGATCCCGAGCATGAGCCCAAAAGAACTATCATGGGCATGATTTTTCTCTGGTAATTCAATCCTCCATAGCTTTTTGCTTCTCTCTTTTTGTGACAAATGTTTGCATGCAGATGATTCTTGGGAGCTATGGGCTTGATTTTTCATCAACTTCAACATGTGAAGCTTATGGAGAATTAGTGAGTATCAAGTATTCAAGGACTAAAGGAAACTAAATAGTGTAGTGAGTTGATATTGTAGAACAATCACATTGAGGTGATTAGATATTGGAGAGAGAAGATATTTTATCACCAAATCACTACAGACTGAACTATCATGGTATTGTTACATTCTCATCAGTGTATCAGCTAAATGTCTTAACAAAGTGGTCCTAACAGACCTATTGCAAATATCTTAACAGAGTACTCACTTAGTTGTGAAGTTTAAATCCTTTTGTAAAGGTATGCTTAATAGTCTTGTATTCTTTTAGTAGAGTAGACCCCTCATAGGGTAGATCACCACAAGTGATGAAATTGTAGCCTGACAAACACTTTATTATTGTAGTAATGAAGACTTTGTGGGTGTCATCCCAACTGCAGTTTTATAGGTTCACATTGGAGAGTTTCTGCAATACCAAATCTTGTGTTGTATGTTGTTTACTTGCTTATGTGTTTTGTTCATGTTAGTAGATGTTAGATATGTTATTATATGATATTGTATGGTTGATTACATACAAGGTTAAGGTTAATGAAGTATATGGTGAATTATGTTTAGTATGGTGTAAGCATTCTTTTAGCATCCCAATTTTAAACTTCAAAATTTCCCCATAATCTCTGGTGGTTTTTATTATTAATGATGTTGTTGTAAATCTCGGTTTGTAAAGAAGGTGGCATTTTGAATGTATGTTGAACTTGAACTTTGAACCTCAAGTTCAAAGGTTCAAGTTCAAAGATCAAAGATTTTCTAGTTTAGAGGTTCAATATAGAAATAATGTTTCAAGGGGGTCATATAGCTTAGGTTCAAATGTTCAAAGTTTGAAGGATAAGCACCTACAAGTTCAGGGATATGGATTTAGATTTGCAAGTCTGTTCAAATATCATAATTTGAAGTTCAATTTTTCAAAGCGCAGGTCCTCTAGTTTGAATTTCAATGGTCCAGACTCTCCTACATCGACAGTTGTGTGTCTCCATCGATTGCATATGTTGGAAGTGTTGAAGTATAGCATCAATCGAAGTGATATACTCATTACATTGAGTATTTGTGTTCATGATTTATATGAACATTATTTTATGTCTTATATTATTGATCAGAATAATATATATTATATATGTAATATGATATATATTATATATATTATACATTATATAATAATGTATTACATATATGGTTAATATATTAATATTACATATATGCTTAAAGGTGAGTTATACATATAGTTAACTAAAGATGATTAACTATAGGAACATGTCTCTTGAAGATACATGTCTCCTCTTCTCATGTTTATATGAGATCCAAATCTGCATTTGAAAAATATCAATTACAATGGCCATGTTAGTACATTTGTAAAAAAGATCCAAGTTACTTAACATTGTATCAGAGCTAGGTTGTAAGTATAGATAATATGAGAAGGATAGTATAAGAGTTTATAATGTCATCAAATTCAAATATAACCCAAGATGTGATTGTATAGAAATTATAAAGTTAGTCAAAATATTATTTGTCAATGTGGAAGTAATAGATTTCATCACCAAAGCATGTTGATGTTGTCATACATGAACTCAATCAATCCCCTTAATGTTATATTGCTACAATATATCAGTTTAGTGGCCAAGTTAATATTACAAGCAGACCAGCCACATGATAAGGAAGATGAAAAATATATTTCATAGATAATAATATGGTTACGATGTTTTTGGTTGCATTTAGAAGTTATGGTAGAATGACTTATGTCAACTGACTTGGAAACCATATTATCGATTTACTTATTTATTTAGATACAGAGACAAGTATGAAACATTACAGTTAGTGCAAGATGGAAGAAATGGTTCAACCATTATTTGATGTAGATATAGCCACTTTACATGGTAGAGAAAAGATGTACAAAGCCAACAAAGATGACGTGGATGCCAAGACAATTCAAAAAGGATGCTCCAAGTCTTTCCCATAGGATATATGTGGGAGGTGTTCTATAGTATGTGCAAACTGGTGTGTTCACTATGTCGAGCTTGAAAGAAATTTTGTTGTGTTCCTTTACTACATGAGTGGACCTTTGGTTGGCTATGATTCAGGTCCACGTGCACTATGCAACAAAGGATTTGATTGCGTTAGAACAAGATGTGAATCTTCACATTCTTTTCCTCTTACCACAGGATGAATAGGATTTCACAATCAGAAGGAAAAATTATAGATTGATAGGGACGAAAGGCCACTCCAACAATAAGCACATGCAATAGAGAAATAAGGAAAAGGATAATGAAAGGCAATATTAATATGGGAAACCAAACCATAACATATGACAAGGTAGAAAGGTAGAAAACAATAATAAAGATAAGAACCAAAGGGGGGGATGACACCATGATTCCACGTGAGACACTCGACCCATATTACATGGCAAGAGATCATATTCGGTGCTAATGCTAGGAGGAGGTACAATTTAATAAACTTGAGGTGGAGGAGTAATGACTATCTTTGAATTTAGGAAAAGTCGCCAATGGTTGGACCAGTCAATGGGCAGGATATTGCATATTGAAGAATAGATTTTTTGAAGATAACAAAAGTATTTGATATTAACATAAGGTAAATCAAATAAGGGGAAGTCAATTAAGACATTGGAAATAAGAGAAGTCCAAGTGAAGTATTAAATAAAGGAATGCATGGACGTAATGACTCGTTAGTTAGAAGCCTACCACCGAAGACTTGAAAACTTGACCCCGTGCCACATTGAAAGTAAAGAGAAGATATTAGAAAGGTTTCTGAGTATGCATCGTTCAACTCATATAGTGAGAGGAACCATACAAAGTAGTTGAGAAGTAGTTGATAGGAGGGACGAGAAGGGTCCCATATTTGTGAGGAAATAATGAGATTGTGGGGTCGTGGTGAGGATTTAGATGACTCATAAGAAGAGTGGTCCCTCGTTGATATTAAAGCATTGCATCCCACATATCTAAGGTATGACTATGCATCCATTTTTTTGTTTAAAAGGTAAGCATATTATTATTATTATTTTAAGGTGATGTTATATTATGTTTATCTTTGATATCCATTTAATGATATTTTATTATCAAGTTGAATGCAAATATAAATTATTCTATCTATTGAAATAAAAAATAAGAATATTTGTGATAATCAATTATTTATATGTATATAATAAAGCTAGTCATTATGAATAATGATTTCAATCATGAAATATATAAGGTTATATGGACAATACATACATCCCAAGTTACAGTTAGGAAATATTATATTGATTCCATAGGAAAAGAATAATATGTTGAAAAATATAGATTAAAGTATATCTATAGAAAATGAAATATATGTATATACTGTTAATGTATAGGCTTAAATTAGATATTTTTATATATTGAATTAATTGGGATTACTCTTAGACTAATGTCTAAAAGAATGAAATATCAAATAAAAGAATTATTGATGTACAAATGAGAATTTATTATCCCTACGTATTTTATTTATCTAATCTTGTAAAATCTCGCTTGTTTTTCTATACGAGTATTTGCCTTGATCTTTTCCTCTGAGAATGTTCTTATAGAAAAGGGAGGATTAATTCAGAGAGAGTCTAACACTTTGTTAAAGGGAAGTTTATTTTAGAAGCTTAGAAGATTTATTAATTTTAACACATCTGTTAGAGGGACCAAATAGAAGATATGGTTTCGTCAACCATCAATGATGTCGATCGTATTAATTCAGAGGAAGTAAACCATTGTTGTGATGGAATCTTCAATGATCGATAAATTGTAACAATCAAGAGGACTATAACTCATGCAACTATGTGATCTTAATGGGCCTACCCCTTGTGTACATCATATGAAGTGATGGGTTCAAATAAATCATCTACGATAAATGATAAATGATACTCGATGTATGAGTTGTAGAGTCATTCAAGTGGCACGATCATACTCAATCAAGATATTAGCATATTGTGGACGAGTTTGTGTTTGTTTCTACTATTAAGCTAAATGAATGTTTGGGTTTTCAATGGATAAAAAGAGCAAGTTGGAACTTAGAAAGAAGTTATCATATTTGGGGAGAATAATAGTCAATGTTGTATTCCCACTTGAACCTTCATTAGAAGGGAGATGATTTATTCTCAAATAATCTAAGAAGACAATTTCTAAATCTTCATGTGTAGATAAGTATTCTTATCTTTTGCATTTATCTAATTCGTAGTCTCTCTCTTATTTGTAATTCTATACATACTATAAGGTTTATTTGCCTTGATCTTTTCCTTTATGTCTGAGGATGTTCTTACAGGAAAAGAAAGTTGGTACTTTACACATGCTACCAGATATTGGGAAAACTTTTAATGATAGTAACTCCTAAGACCCTGATGATCAAGATGGATAAAATAAGGCTCTCATCTTTGATGATTGAGATTATGAGATTCTTCTACATTAAGAGGCAGTATGAAACTTCTTCTAAGGCAATGCAAGAGCTTAGAAGACTTATACTTAGAGGGAGTCTAGAAATACATGTGGGTGACTGCATGATGTGATGGGCCTACTCCTATATCATAAGGAAGTAATGAATTATCATCTAAAAATCAGACACTTGATTCAAAGTGAGTTCGACAAGCATCCTTGGGTGAAGAGAATTTCTAAGAAAGTAACTAGAGGACCTGATTTCCCAAGATCGATGTTCAAAGGGAGAAATTTTGAGATGCAATCCTTTGTGAATGATATCTTCTCTATGAGAAGAAGTTCTAAGTAAAATTCCTTGAAATGCATTCTTCTCTATGAGAGAGAATTGAGGTGAAAACCTTTGTACCACCCTTTGACTGGGTTCATGGTGATTATTATTTCACATATGATATGTAATGAAAGGTAATGACTCTCATTGACATATATAAACATAAGGTAGCCATTATAAGATGACGATCTTATAAATAGTAGACTTGTTATCATGGCTCTTTAAACTAGATTTTGTCGGACACCATGATAACGAATAGACAGAAGGTAGTCTTTGTAAGATGGTGATCTTGCAAATGATAGGCCTATTATTATGGCAGTTTTTTTGTTCCAAATACGCTAGAAGTCATTGATAACGAAAGCATTATGATTACTCTAGATATTGTTTTAGACAATTAGAGATCATAATATTATGATAGTGTTCATAAAATTGTGATTGTAATTATTTGACAAGTCACTATTTCAAAGTGTTAAAGTTAGATAATAAGTTGTGTATAGATATCCTTGATATTGATATCTCATAAAATGTTTTTGTCACTTCTCCCTTGCTAAGAGGGAGTGTTGAAGTATAGCATCAGTCGAAGTGATATACTCATTACAATGAGTATTTGTATTCATTTTTTTATGTCTTATATTATTGATAAGAATAATATATATATAATATATGCAATATAATATATATATTATATATATTATACATTATATAATAATATATTACATATATGGTTAATATATTAATATTACATATATGCTTAAAGGTGAGTTATGCATATAGTTAACTAAAGATGATTAACTATAGGAACATGTCTCTTGAAGAGACATGTCTCCTCGTCTCATATTTAAATGAGATCCAAATTTGCACTTGAAAAACATCAATTACAATGGCCATGTTAGTAAATTTGCAAAAAAGATCCAAGTTACTTAACAGGAGGATGAGTATGGGTTCTATGAAAAAGTACACATAGGGAAAACATGGGTCGAGTTTCTCCATAGAGAATATTGTTGGTAACCTATGCTTCATATAAGGATCACAATATGTCAAAATAGAACCACAATAGGTACCTAGGTGTCATTTGATTATAATAAAAAGATGTCTAGTAGACCTTTCTAAAGACACGACACCCAGGATTTTTAACAAGTGAAAGACTTTTCCATTATGGAAAAGCATAAAAGCTACATTATGATTGCTTGGCATGCAATTAATGAAAAGCCTGAGTCCATGAAACATATGTAGGCAATGGAAACATATTTGACAAAATGTTATCTCTGACCCATATCCTAAATATGAAATGTGCAGGACCGTGATATTTTAAAAAAAAATCCTTGAAATAGGATTCAATCGATCTAGTGTCAACACTATTCTTATTGATCAAAAGATAAGACCATGGGTTTCATACTTGCGCAAACTCGAAAAAGGAGTAGTTTCCAGGTTATGCAAATGTGCATTGTGCTTGGTGACAATGTAAAAGAAAAGTGTCTGATTTTAAACATCATGCCTTGGGGTTTCTATGAAAGCTCTTCAATCCCAAACTATGGTCAAAGATCTTATTCATACTTGTTAGGAAATGATATGTGTGGGAGTCCAAATTTCTATAATAGACGATTGATGTGAAGAAATGGTTCTCAAAATCTAAAGGTAGGATATAGGGCTTTGGCACACTTAGAAAGTCAATATAAACTCATGTACTAGGTAATGGCGATGTAGCAAAGCATATGAAAGCAATGTGCTTGTTAAAGGGAACCCGATGTGCAAAAACACATATGATGCATGTGAATAGTTCGACAGAATATCTTTGTACACATAAGGAAAGCTTTATGCCAAAGGTCAACTGCCCATGTGCAGACACGATTCATGGTTGATCATCTATGATATGTAGTGGTGTCGATAATGAGCTTTGGGACCATTTGACATAATGGAGGATAACAAGTGTATCATGCACAATCTCTTTATTTTAATACATTCCTTTAAGACTTCAATAAAGATGTTGTGATGCATTCTTCATTGTCAACTTCGGGCCTCTTGATGTAATGTGGTAAACTATAATAGCAATGAAAAAGCATCAAATTGACATATTTAAATCAGTGAAGAAGACTAATCCCATTTTTGGTGATAGATAAACCCGAGCAGGATAGTCATGTGTCTTGAATGAGCATCGAGCCTTTGTGTAGAAGTAAATCAATCGCTAACCAAAGCAAGATTAGTATAGTTTGAATGCTCAATACTACAGAATCAGATGGAGTTGGGAAAAGTGTAGAGAGCGCAAGTGATCTACTCGACATAATACCCAGCCATCTCCCCATTCATCCATGCCCCTATGTATCGGGCCTGTCATGAATCCATTGATGTGGGTATGTTCGTAAAGAAGCATACAGAAGTAAAAGATTGCCACTGTTGAGGTTGATAAAGGCATATTTACAATTGAAGCATTGCATCTTTTGGAGCCCTAAAAGAACTGCAATAGTTTGGCACAAATGATCATTTTTTGAGATGATAGAAGAATTGAATATCACATAATTGATGGTTAAAAAGAAATGGAAATCCTCCTTATAGGTGAATGGACCACTCACAGCATGGTATGGTAAGATGGAGTCTTGATATATATGTGCACGAAGCTAATGCTTTCCTAATGTCCATCAACCTTTTTAGAAATGTGACATGACTATGGTAGATTCATGAAACTTGTAGGGAAGGATATTTAAGGGTAATAATAAATCAATCAAGGGAATGTCATCCGAGAATGCAGTAACATCTATCTAGAATTCATAAACGTGCAAGAGCTCAATTGATGGAATGCACATAGGCTAATAATTGGAATGGAATTTAGTAAAAGACACAAGATTTGAGACATCTTCATCAATAAGTGATTGGAAGATTCTTAATTATCAAATAGCGAGTGTTGACACATGTCTTCAAGTAAATGACTAAGACTCATCCCATTACCTTTTTGCAAATTTTGTAAGTATATAATGAAGGTGGGATCAACCATCAAATCTATGATAATCAAAAGGGTAGACAAATAAGAGGTTTTCCAAGAATTGGTTATGTTGGTAACTAAAAAGTTATGGAAAGGTCTAGATGTTAAATATATAGTAGGTCAATAGGACAAAGAAAGGGGAAAAAGGGGGGTTCTTCTTTTTTGCATGTCATGAGGCTGCTAGGAGAAGAGCATATGTTCTATTTGTAATAGGGAAATATAGGAAGATTAATTATTTTTCTACAAAGGTTGATTGTAATCACAGGGACAAAAAAATCGTGTGGTATCTTTTGTTTTGTGTATAAAATGAAGAGAATTTTATATTTATTAGATCTTGTGGTCTGAATATATCTTTCTTGGATTGATACTGATTGTGTGGTCACATCTTTTGTGTTTTGGATGCAATCCTGCGATCGCTTATAGTTTGTAGAATAAATAACATTTTCCTTCTTTTTCTCTGCAATGCAAAGAAGGATTGAATAAATGGTCATGTGGTTATTTGTTGATCTTTCTCTCTTTATTATAACCTATAAATCTAGCAATCACATTCATTTCATGTCTGTGAATGAACATCAGAAATCCTTAGTATCTTCAAGTTAAAGATACATCTTATTATTCAATTCATTGTAAATATTTCAATGAGGGAGTTGTACCTCTCAATTTAGAGGGGAGTTATCAGCCTATGATAACTCATCCAAAAATTAGTTCTATTTGTTCTTCTTTTTGGGCATTTAAGAGTCAATTTCTTTCATTATTGTTGAAGGACAAATTTATTTACTAACATATGGTTAACATGTGAAGTGGTAAAAGTTTTTGTGAGATCCTGATTCACCACCCCCCGCATCTCAGCATCTCACTTTCCCATTAGAATTCTAACAATGCATTGTGTTGGCAAATAGATTTGTTCTTTTTAATTATAACTCTTAAATACCAAAAACTTGGAACAATATCTGATTGCAAATAGTTGAAAAGCCACTTATGGGTGAGTTGGCTTTTCTCTAAATTGGTAGGTATAGCTCCCTAGAATAGATTTGCAATGAATTGTGTTTTCCTCCTAAAACTAATTTGGTGTGTGTTCTTGACCCGAGAACAAAAGAGGTAGAACCAAGCCAAACCTAAACAGGATCTAACTTAGCCAACTAAAAATTTCTAAAGATTTTTAATCAGTTTATGAATTCACAAAGCTTAACAGAGTAATAGTTAGTACTAAACTAAGTTAATTTGAATCTGAACCATGATTAACAAACAAAAAAATGCCGAAGGGATTTCCCTTTGAATGGATAATGACACTACTTATCACATTTATTCATTGCTTCGAAATAGGGGAATGAAACTTTGTTCTTTCCTCTCTTCAATTCAAACAAAATAGAAAACATAAGAATAATCTAACAGAACTGGAATAGAAAATAATTGATATAAAATACCATTTAATTGTCTCTGCAACATAACGTACTTCACACCAAAAATTCGTCAAACTTTTATTAATCTTTCAATCTCATAGATATACAATTTCAAGATGACCATTACAAAGGAAGTTCAATCAGTTCATCTTCTCAAAAATGACAAATGGCAAGGCACCAATTTGTCACATTTCAATAATTACAAAAGAAAACAAAAGAAAAGACAGAAGGTGAATCACTTCGAATTCTTCCCCTTTTTTGCTTTTTCTCTATAGGCTTTGGTGGCACCTATGGTTGGGATGACCTCTTCATGTCTGGGCATGTGTATATTGGTATACCTTAAGAGCCATTTGGAATGCTCTCTAGCCAACTCCTTCACAACATTTAGTTGATTTGGTAGCTCTTCTATGGCCACGTGTATGCATCTGCTAAGTGCCTAGAGTTCAGTAACCCTATTTTGACTACTGGAAGATACATCAGACAGACTATTCAAAAATTTAGAAAAGTTCTCCTTCATGACATTGATCCCAATGAGATATTTTCCTTGGGCACTAGTCTGTGAATCTGTATGCAATCCCTTCATAAGTTCAAATCCTTTGTCTTGTCTCTTCTTCACTTTATCCTCTATTTCTTTAAGCCCTTTCTCTACTGACTAGATCATTTTCATCTTGAAATGCATGCTTTGAAGCCACTCGAACATAGATTTTTCTCCCTTCGGCAAGATTTTTGCTTCAACTGCTTCCTTGCCCTTCATTTGAATGATCATCTTCAAGAGGGAGATGCAATCATCACACTTCATCCTTTCTCCAGCTAGAGTATTACTGTTTGATATGATGTTATCTTTTTCCATTTCCAACCTTAAGATAACATTACCAATCTGCTCTATAATAGTGGCTCCTTCTGATTTGAGCTTCTCAATCCATTCCTTACCAATCTGACCAAAATGCCTATCTTCTTGAAGTTGAGAGATGAGGGCCACCTCAGCAGCAATAGGATTTTTGGTCACTGATACTCCAGAGATGGTTGTCAATGGAGTGACAAACTGTCTGATGAACTTATTCAATTCTTCTATCTCAGCCTTCATTTTGGTCTTGGACAATTTCAGACTTTCCAATCATCCCTCAATCACCTCGTTGGTTGACTTCCACAAGCCAACTTTGGTGTCATGCCTAGCTTCTCCAAGGTCCACAGAGTGCAGAGTAAAATCATCGACAGTCATGTCTTCAATCCTTTCTCCTTTGTTGGGCTTGGCGATCTCCATTGTCAAGTGCCCTATTTCTGGATCTTGCCCAAGTATAGACAAGGTTTTCTGCTTCTTTACTTTTGCCAATGCAGATCCAGAATGAACTGCAAGGGATAAAGTATCTTTAGCCAAAGTGCTTTCATCTTTTCTTTTCCTCTTCCTTTCTAGAGTATCCTCCAACTAGGAGTCTATACCTATCACCTTGGAGGCCATCCCAAGTGACTCTATACTAAACATCTTCCTCTTAGCTAGAGTGATCATCACAGCAGTCAAAGAGAAAGGATTCTTTGGATCTCAGGAGATGAGCTTGGAAGAACTCTAACCTTTATCTACTTCTGGAGTTTTCTTTGTTGCTTTGTTAGACTCAATAGACTCACTAATACTACTCTTTCCATCTCCCAAATCTATTATTTGTATCGTAGAGCCACTTGGTTGCAGAAGTGTAGCACTTGCTGGCAGAATAGGGCTATGATGAGGAGAGGGAACTAGAGTGGTATGGGGAGAAGGGACTGGAGAAACATGAGGTGATGGAACTAGTGTGACATGTGGGGATGGAATAGGGGTAGTAGCACTATACTTTGGCTCCTCTGTCTTCTTTTCTTCAGCACCAGTTTGGGTTCCAATGACTCGAAGGGAGCCATCATGACAGGTCTTGGCTAAGGGGACATTCTTGTCTGAAGGTTGATCACCTCCACCTAAAGGTTGAGCTGGTCCTTGAGTGGTAGCTATTGTTATGCCTGGTGTAGCACTCTAGGATGAAGAAGGTGTTGCAACTACTGGAGAAGCTTGAGTGGTTGCACCTTTGCTCCAGCTCCTCTTGGTTGTCCATTTAACCCACTTCCCTATTCTTTTGATGATCCTCGCCATCATAATATCCAAATTCTCCTCAACATCTACGTAAGGCTTTGAACTGATAGGAATGCCCCTCAACTTAGTTAAATATGTATTACTATACATATTTTGGTCATCGTCTTCCAAACCTTCTACATCAAAGTTGATACCATATGTTTTAATCTGCTCCACTGTGACCTTAGCAAAAGCACGATCTCTACTTTCAAGCTCATCTCTATAGTCTACTCAATAGCCTTTGACAGTAGTAACATGTTTGATCATGCTCCTAATCTGCAACACATCTCTTGCATATCCATTTGGGTCGAACATAGGTCTCACGACCTCATATGCCTCCAATTGATATTTAGTCTCAAATGCTTTGAGCATATTTTTCACATCAGAATGAGACTCGTAACTATAAGCTCCAACCTTCATAGGGAATTCATACCCTTTCTTCTTCAGGCTTGCACTCAACACATTCACCTAGATCGCTTGCTTCACGATCTCTATCAGCAAGATCATATTGCTCGGATACCTAGGCAACTTCAAAGGAAATCCATCGAAAGCTACAAGATGCAAATATGAGAAGGATGAGAACTGGATAAAATAGCTACCAAACTAACTAATAGCCGCCATTGCCTCTGGGTTGAACCTCCTCTCCAGGCATCCTTGGAGTTCCCTACAAATTCTCATCGTAAATGAGTCATTAACCCTAACATATTTTGCATAACTATTCTGCAATTGGAAATATGGATAGAACTCATAGCTTTTCACATCATTAGGAAAGTTCTCTATTCTGGGAAGGCCTGGCCACAATTATAGAGAAGCTAGCATATAAATCAGAAAAGAAGACATATAAAAGGTGTTGTAAAACTTTGCGGTGCTAAGGGCTTTGGACAGATGCTCACTTACCTCATAGGCCCAATCAACATATTGTATATTTGAACAAATAATTTGTACTAGAAAGAAATAATGTTCAACAAAATTGAGTGCTTCTACCTCACCTTTCAATCTGTGCAAGAGAACCAAAATGTCTATGATCTCAGGCTTGAGATCAGTGCCGAATAAAGTTTTAGGAACCTTGCTCTTGGTGCCTCATGGCTATTGAAGCTAGGATCGCATAATTTCTTTTCACCACACCATCTTCTTCAAGGAGAACTCAAACATTACTCCTCCTATTGTCAACTCAAAAAACTCCTCCCATTTTGGAACTCAAAGCCAATTCACCACAGTTTGCCTATCAATAGAGATTAGAACTATATGGTTAGGCAGCAGAATTTGTCTAGTATTCGGGTTGTAGTGATTTATGCATTCAACAATCAATTCAAGAGCTTGAACTGCCATCGAAAACCCAACTGCCTCCACTAGCCCACTTCCTCGAAGCTTCTCGATTATAGGATGAATTGGCTCCAACCTCAGCCTCCTTTGAAAATCTTGCATGTCATAGAAATGAAGTGAGGTATCTATGAAACTCTACAATGTGGATTTGATTCCATTAAGTTCGTCAAATCTAGCAAATCTGGTTGTCGTTTTATCTAAGGAAGAAGTGAATCAAAACTTTGAACTTGAATGAAACATAGAGAATAGAATTTGCAAGTATAAGAGATTTGAAAACATTGTGCAATTCAATAGCATAACAGTTCAAGAAAAAGCGGTAATTTGAAAAATTGTTATGTTTCCCTCTATATAGAAATCTTAATTCACCCATTAATCTTCAAGATCCACACCACATGAATGAATTGAAGGATAAATCTGTTGAATCAATAAATGTGAAAGCCTCTAACAGACATTTCGGTGTCTTTTCACTATTTCTGTTGGCCGAACAGTAACTTTCTTTTCTTTCATATTTACCTTTCCATTTTCCATTCAATTTTGGAAAATTAAGAACAAAGTAGTCTGTAAGGAAATATCTGCTTAGCCAGATTCTATCCAGTATAACTTTCCAAGAGTGGTTAGATTGTTTCTATTAACATCTTGAGATGCCTCATGTGTAATTTGCGAACCCAATCTGTTTAAAAATTTGATCTCTTTGTGAATGTGGAAAATCACCCTCATGGGTTGAAAACCCGTTGAGGAGAAGGAAATCTTCAATTTTTTGCTCAAGCTTTATTTACATTCTAACTCTAGAGTTAACCTTTTCTATGGGTTTGGAAAACCACAAAAGGACTGCAAAAGTTGAAAGGGGGGCCCACTTCTTTGCCTCTTTCCTTCACTATTGTTTTGGATGAAAAATGGACTTCATGGGTCGCAAGCCCGCCAAGGAGAAGTCATCTTCAAGTTTTCCACTTAAGATGATTTCGAGCATCATGATGAATCCCAAGTGTTTCTCAAAGTAAAACACTATAATGAAAATAAAGATTTTCCATAAAACAACTTGTTATATTCTTATCTTGATCCATGATCTTCATTTGTTAACCACTGCAAGGAATCACCTTCATGGGTTAAAAACCCGCCGAGGAGAAGGCAATATTTGATTTTCTACAAGTGTCATTCTTTCATGGGAAAAGTAAGACAAGTCATGAACAAGTCCAGTTTTGCGAATAACTTCATGAAATGCAAGAATCTCCATCAAATTAGGTACTAAGCTACCTATACGACATCAAGGAGAAACCCACCCGGCCATGAAATGTGAGAAAAAGAAAAGATGGGAAATTTGATGGAGAATCTTTTCACCTAAGGAGGAAGGACTAGACTTAGACATACCTAGACCAAACTAAGACACAAAATTTTCCACTTTTGCAAAATGGGTACAGGATGAAAAGTGGGGCAACACATTGTAAGAAAGCATTGATGTTATCATGATTAGGAGGTGAAGTTGGAAAAGTGGTTAAAGCTTTTTCGAGGCTTCGTGATACGTAGGAGATGTTTGAAGAAGTTCCCAAACATAAATCTTGGTGGGGGTATTACATAATTGTAATACCAAATCATACTCCATTCCAAGATTTTGAGAAAGATGGGGTGGAGAAGGAAGAATAGATTTAGAAGGTGAAAGAGAGGTGGGATATTGAGGATTATTCCTTGTACGGTAGGTGTGAGACAACATGTGATAATCCTTAGAATCACTAGATTCCCCTTTAAGAGTTATGGAATTACAACCCCTAAGGGTGATGAGAGGTTTATTCAATGAAGGGTAACTCTTGAGAGTGAGAATAGGTTAGGCTAGTTCTTCTCCATAGACCCATCACTAGAAGAGAGAGCATTAAGGAAATTACCATTATCCTCTTTTTCCAAGGAATCCTTAGAATATGGATTATGGATGTTCATTAATGAATCATCTCTACTAGGAGCATCAAATGAAGGAAAGCTCACATTGATAAAAGTATTTATAATGTTTTCATCTTGCACTATAATATTCCTAAGAGGAAGGTATGTTTTAGCAAGAGAAATATCAACTATGTCACGTTGAAAAGAAAAGGTATCGATTGTCATGTTATTATTTTCGTAAGAGATTAGTCAACATCTTTATCAAGAGGTTCATCCCAAATAGTGATATTATCAATGAAAGATTCATCTCTACTAGTAAATCACACCATAGAGGTCTGATCATGAATTAAAGTGAGGTTCATTAAGGGGAAAGGATTAAAAGAAGATATAAGTCTACCCTCAATAAATGCATCCTCAAAGTTAAGGCCTTTATTAGGAGAAGGGCCAATATCAATCTTGTACTCATCTCCATATGGTAAATCTAAGTTGATAGGAGGGTGATGTTTTATGTCAAAAATAAAGGAATTAGAAAATTGTTTAAAATATGTGTGCAATATAAAAAAAATATAAGTGCATATAGAGTAGATCCCATTAATCATTATTTCATTAAAATGTTGCAATATCCAATAAACATTTGAACAATAAACTATGAAAAGTACATAGTCAATGTTGCAAGATCCATGAAAAATAGAGATCTAGCTAAATACTATTAATGCAAACAAGACTAGATTTAGATTCACAAATAAGGGATAATTAAATCTAATGCAAAATAAGAAAGATATTCAAGAGAGAAATATCTAACTCCAAGAAAGAGGGTAAGATGTCAAGTTTATCAAAAGAAGGTAAACACCTAAAATGGAAAAATCTAACTCCAAAAAGTAGGGAGACAAGTTGGGTTCACCAAAATGTTAAGGGGTAAAATGGAAGCGCATTAATGGGATGCAGCCCTCCACTTTACTCCACTAAGCCATTCAAATGTGTATTTGAGGGAAAGAGGGAATCTCCAAATAGGATCCCTTTTTCAATCCAAATTAGATTAGCAAGGTACAAAAAAGAAAGTGTGCCAATATTTATTTTGAATTGTAGGAAGACAATATAGGGAAATTTATTATTAAGCCCATGTGTGATAATGTGTATGCAAAATTAAACTGATTGATTGAATAATGCGAATATAGATGCTAATACCATTAACCCAATTAAGATATAAATCTGAGATATAAATATGAAAGGAAATATAGTATAAAAACTCACCTCGAAATAAGTAGTAGAAGATATAGTTTAGCTCTAAAAATTGTATGACTAAGCATGTTTCTGAATATTTGACAATGGATTCCTAAATGAAATGACAAAACAAACAAAATCTAGAAAAAAAAATTCTAAAAAAGCAACACGGTCCAGTCGACTTGGAGGGCCACATTCTTGTGAGGTTGACATATATCAGGGGCACTATATATAAGTTGAACCAACTTCTCCATAAATCTCTTGGTGAGTAATTCCTAGATCTGCATGCACCGAATTGATATCCTTGCTCCTACACACATAAAACTTACTTTTGGGGTTTTGTTAGGGGAAGGATTTCCTTGGTCAAGCCCTAGATTGAGGAGTAAACCTTGAAATGTGAATGTAAATGTATATAAAGTAAACAAGATAAATGTAAGTATTCACCTTTCTTGTATAAACCCTTGTCAATAAGGATTTGTCATGTTGTATGTTGTAGATTTCGCATTCAGTATGAGGATGTAGGATATCTCCACAATTGCAGTAGATCTACCATAACCACATCATGCAGACATGGATGTAAGTGCACATCAATGAAGAGGATAATTAATTCCATAAAGTAAATCTATTGCCTTGATGGCCAACAATAATGATGGATCTTAAAGAAGAGATGCCCAAAAAGGATCCATGAAGACTTGAAGAAAATTGGCTTGTATGAATGCTTGGATGCCTTGAGCTCTAGAATTCTTTATGTGCTTGATGATTTGTGAATGCTGGATGTGATTTGATGAAAAAAAATCCCCAAAGCCTCTTTTTATACTAGTTTTCATGCGAGAAAACAATACAGGCTAACTAAAGAAAGATAATTAAAAAATTAAACCCCCGAGGCTTTTCAGGCTCTAGGCCCCACAAAATCTGGGGTAAAGGTCAACTTGGTCAATCGTGACCTAGTCAGGGTAAACTTGGGTTGCCTTAGATCAGTCTCCGTTGACCTGGGTTGACCTAGTCTGAGAGGAGAGGAGAGGAGAGGAGAGTCACATAAAGCTCAGGTAGATGCTAGAAGAGCTCGAGAAGAAAGTAGAAGGAAATAGGGAAAACAAAGCACTGATCGTGGGTCCATCCATGGTGCAAGAAGTCATTATGGAAAGGGTACTAAAATTTGTTAAAAGGAAAGTGTGTCCATTTTAAGTTGATATAGTTATAGGTTTTGTTTTTCCTACAATTTTCTCAACAAACTTATCAACTATCCTTTTCCTTCATCCTCTATACAATTCCTCTCTGTCTTGGCTAAATTTTTGTTTATATGTTCCTAATCTCTTTTTTTCCTTCTCTCCAAGTGATGTAAGCATTACTTCTACATATAGTTCCAAAACTTTTTGACTAACCTCGTAACCAAGAAGATGAATAAATATCGCTCTAGGCTCAACAAATTCCATGCATGTAAAGTAAGTTTCTATCATAAAACAAATGATTTCAACATAATTTTCTATAATTGACCTAGATATTATATGCCTTTGTTTTATCTCTCTTTGAAATCCTACCAAATAGGTCACTAATAATATCACCTTTGTACTGCATGTGATAGTGCTTGATTATCAAAGCCATTATTGGTACATCATTAGTCCCATGCATATGGGTTTATATTCAGAAACTTATGAATGCTATGAAAGAATAAGTGCAATATCAATGAACTAAACCTAAAAGGTTGTGCTTTATATCATGTTTGATTCTTCTCAAATTTTTAAGCAATTATTGCCTCAAGTTTTCATGAATGTCAAAATACTCTCTCTCAATTACCATCTTGTATGTTGTCTAAATCACTCCTACAAACATTGAATTTCTCCTTGTGTTGTAGTGTATCTTATATCCTACAATATTTATAATCATGCACACATCTTGTTGTCTATTGTCTAACAAGGTCATGGCCTTTTTATCCCATTCTGTTCTAATGTTTGTCTTGACTTTTTCTTGACCATCTTTTTTAGCAACAATAATAATACCATCATTGTATAGACTAGTAACTAGGTGAAGTAGTTGTTTAGTAATCATGACTAGGTGAAGTAGTTGTTTAGTAATCTTGTTGTCTATTGTCTAACAAGGTCATGGCCTTTTTATCCCATTTTGTTCTAATGTTTGTATTGACTTTTTCTTGACCATCTTTTTTAGCAACAATAATAATACCATCATTGTATAGACTAGTAACTAGGTGAAGTAGTTGTGAAGTAGTTGTTGGTATCCTATCTAGAAAAATTGATCATGAATTCTGCTCAACATAATCTATGTACTAAAGAATGTTTAGGTTTTACACATGTCCAAATCTAGATTTTAGTGTCTTGTCTTCCTTGTATATTTCACTTAGGTTTTTCCAAATGTCTTAATTGCCTATGATCTCAAATATATAGTGTATGTAGGCCCTAATGTCCTTTACATACAATACACCTTCTAGGGTTTACAAAAATACACTGACAAGGTCATCTTCCAATGACTTGAATGCATTCTTCTTAGACTGATAGTGGGTTCTACCTTTTACATCATATATCTATGGTTTATCCACCCTTATACTACTTTAGCAACAATTAAAATGATTCAAATAAAGACTTCGTTGTACATAAAATACCTCAAAATTGATCATGTTTAGGGCTTTCTTGAATAACTTTGAACTCACTTTGATCTCCTTTTGAATTGTAAGCTCTGGTTGTGTGAAGTCCTTGGTATCTCAAATGGTGACAATGATCTTTATTTTACCCTTTAAATTCTTTGTAATCACTTTTCTGTAATGCATTCAAAATATAGTATAAAAATTTGATGACTTTCAACAGTATATGCTCAAACTCATGGTGAACATCTAGAACTTAACATGAAATTCTATGAATACATATTTAGGATCGATAATGCCTTATATATGTCACATACTTCACATACCTTAACTCTTCAAATTTGGGGTCTGATGATTGATTGGTTGTTGGATAACAGATTATCACTTTCTTGAAAATGGTCTTAGCCTCGACTCTCCGCCCAAAACTAAAGAAACAAATTGTTACCAATAGAATGGGTCTAGGCAGGTATTCTATCAAAGACCCCTAAATTTTAAGGGTATAGATACCCTCTATAAATTAGTAGTGAATTGGTCCTAAAACTAACTTAAAGGTATGCTCTTAACCCAAGAGCAATAGAGGAAGAACCAAGTAACCTATCACTATAGGATACTTAGGCATATTTTAGGATTAACTTTAAATTACTATGTACTCTTACATGCATCTAAACTAACTAAATGTAGACATAATGAAAACTAGAATGCTTCCCAACCAGTTCACATTCCAATCCTCCAACAAATTAACAAGCCTGGCTCGACAGTAAGGTGATAATGAAAGAATTAAAGTGATAATCAATCACAAGAATTGATTACCCTAATAAGCTATCAAGACTCAAAAAATTCCTAACCCTCTCATCAATCAACCCTCCCTACAACTTCAAGTCTCACTCAGTAGTCCCAACTATCGTGGGAAGATTGTACAGAAAACTGTCTATCTCATTAACTTCTCAAAAAGTTACATATATAGGCCTTCTCAAAATGACTGATTATAATAGATGATTGCATTGCAGAGCATCTCTGAATGGAATATGTTAAAAATAGGACAAGCCTAAAATAATATCCATTACAGAGACTGACAAAATGCCATAAATGGCTACAAAAAGAGAGGGAGAGAAAGACATATGTCTAGAAGAATGATAGAACATTATGCCTTTTTAGGAGTAACTGCTTTAGGTCTATAGGCTTTCATAGCATTAGTTACTTTATTCAAGTCTTTGACACTTGGGATGATAATTTTTTTAGTTTGAATCATCTAGTAGTCGTGCATCTCTATTAGTTCATCTATTTTGGCATTTTTTGACTAGAACTTATTCGATGCCCTGGGTGCCACATGTCATCTTTTTGCCACTTCACAACCTTATTTCTTCATTGTTCATGTTGACTGTGAGAATGTGAAGACTTCTTTCAAGCCTTTATCGCAACCTCGCAACTACTCATTGTTCCCTTTTACTAACTGTGGCGAAGTAGCAATGACAACACACTAAATATGATCACGCCTTTGCAACATTAAAACTAACTGTGAGTGAACACCTTGAAAAGTGGTGAAACCTTTAATTTTGACCATCTTGCAAATTTGCAACAATTTTATTCTTTAATTTATTAACTATAGCGACCTAGCAAAACAACTATTTTGACATCTTATTGCAACATCGCTACTCATATTCTTAACTATTATTTCAAACCTGCAAAGTAGCAAAACCTTTTGAATCTGACTACGTCACTATTTTGCAACTACTAATCACTTCACACATTAATCTCTTGCAATGTTGTGATGACCTCCTTTCTTTAACTGTCAAATACTATTCATGGTTTCACGACTCAAAGTCTTTTCTCATAGCTTAGCAACTCCTTCAAAATCAATTATAAGTAATCACTCCTTTGAAACTGAAACCTCAGGTTACTCTGAACTATCAGTGATGATGCAATAGCCTAGACCTTGATTTCCATGGTTATCTCTCACTTCTTCACAACTTAAAACCCTTTAAGACAAAACCAAGTTACGATCATGTGATCTTTATGAATTGCTCCTTCGCAACCCAAAATTGAAGGCCAACATTATCGTGTGTGATGATGCGATGACCATTTTGTTGAATGCTTTGCATCTTCACCGTAGTCTAGGAATTAACATTTCTTTCACTTGAAATTTTGCACTAGCCTTTAAATCTAATTGTTTTGATTACTTTTTACACTTTCACGACTTAAAATCTTTACTCATGGCTTACCCGTGCGAAGATGTGATTTATATGTTTTTGCTACTTTGCCAGCTTAACCATAGGCTACTCTTAACTACTTGCAAGGATGCGATGGCTTAAACTTTAACTATCATGTTAACCCTCTGCACCATCATGACTTAAATTTCTTTAGGCCAGAACTGAGTTGCAATCATGCAATCTTTAACTTTCGCTACTTCACAACCTAAATTTGAAAGTCAACTTTAACATCTACGATGTTGTAGTGACCATTTTGAGTTTAACTGTTACCTTGTTCACAAGCTCTCAACTTAAAACTCTAACTTAGCATTTGACCTTGTGAAGCTGTGATTACGAGTTTTTCGTTGCTTCGCTATCTTAACCATAGGTTAGCCTTAACTTCTTGCGAAGGTGTGAAAACCTTTATTCAAATTGTAGTAGTTATTCACTACATCATCACAACTTGGAATGTCTAAGGCTTAATTCAAGTCATGACCTTTGATTTGATCCTCATCTGATGGTTAGCAATCCATCTCCAAGGGAAATTGACCTTTTAACCCATGATGTGGAGATTTTGATGTATTCTATGCCGTTAATTTGATTTCCATCTTCATTCTTGCCACCTTTGACTAGGGTGTTTGCCATTGTGTAATAAATCAAGCATTCTTGAAGGCTTCTGCTACTTCCTCTGTATTTGATCAAATTGCCTTCATCTCAATCTGCCTCTATGACTTCTTACTTGGTTCCAGTGAACTCAATTTCGTTCCTTGTAGTTTTAAAGATGAACTTGTTTCCTTTGATCATGTTGTTCTCTACTTGTTCCCATATCCTTATGTGTTCATGTGATCTTTCCTTCAATTGAACTTGTTAGGATGAGAGTCTTTGGCCACACATTGGAGTTTACCAAATAGTTAGCTTTCATGCTCAACACTTACCCACCCTTCTAGACACACCTAGTAGATAAATAAGTATTGACTTCCCACTTGGTTGAGCTTTGAATGGAGGGAGATGAGATAGAAAGCCTTCCTATTCATCACCTAGACATGAACATTGACTTGATTGGACAACAAATTAAAGTTCAAAACTAGGGGACTGAAAGTTTTCTAACAACCGGCTCTAACTTGGGGACTTAGGCACGTGAGTGCTTAAGAAAGGACCTAGATATCTCATGGTTTTGCAAAGAGCTCGGCAAAAACATGCACACAACAATAGACTACCTACTTCCTTTATTATATAAAATACCAAATAGCAAAGATCAATGCCTTAGTCCATTGGGTTACAGAGTCTTAAATAGTATAGGGAGATTGTGAATTTGGATGGTGGGGAAGTAGGACAACCAACAGAAAGGGAAAGCAAACACATAGAAAGCAGAAAAAGGAAAGAAGAAATAAACTAAGAAAGCAAGAGAGCACACAAACTAAACCAAAGCACACACCTAAAAACTTATTATATACAAAGGTGGAATTGAATCCCACCTTAAAAAATAGTAGTTATAAATATTCAAATGAAACCACTCACTAGTTGATTGAAGTATGAACCATTTCTTTGCACCTAATTCCATTCCCATAATAGTCCTATCAGCATTTTCAATGCAACTCCAAATCTCTAGAGAGTATGTAGGATTTGACTAAATGCCCATTTTGATCCATACAACCACTCTTCATCATATATTACTTCATCCTCCTCATGTCCTCTTATAGTCTCCTTCTGATAATCTTCTAGGAGAGGAAGATGGTCACACACCACCTTATTAGGAGTAAGGTGATTAGCACTATTGCCTTCAGTTATACTCTCACATAACTGGGCTTCATCAACTAGGGTAGAGAAAGGCTTCTCCTATAAAAGTTTTGCTATTGGATGTGTACCCTCTTCATTGCATTCATGAATCAAATATCCCTAAGCTATGTAGTAATCTCCATTCTCCCTATCCTCCAATGCATCCTTATTATCTTCAAGAATGAAAATAGCAGGAATAAACACAAGAGAAGGGGGAGAAAACTCAACCATTAATGGCCCTTCTTTAACTTGATTTGGATTTGTACTTGGGACATCAAGTGATTCTTTTGTTTTGAGGGGTGGTAAGGACCAACAGACAACCTCTTTCTCTTTGGCAAGAGGACTTATATCCATTGTTGATGCAGAAGAGGCCAAGGGCTAACAATTGACAATAAGACTTCCTTCTTTAGTCAAATCTTGCTTAAGAGAGGATTCTTGCCAGTAAACAACATTACCTTGTCTTCTTGAAACTTTTCTTCATAATAAAAGGGTTTCTTCATGGATTGCTCCTTGCATATCTCTTGGGTTGATGTTGAAGTCTTTATCCTTGGTTTCTCATTTTTGAATGGATGCTCCAGAACAGGATGATGACCATCCACCTTTAATTTGAGATTTGCTAAAACTAAAATTTCTAAATGGACATAAATTATAGTTTCAACACGTTTGCAAATTTAATTTTCAAAAGGATCAAGAAAGAAACCAATGAAATTTGGAGCAACATGTGTGTCTGATGAAGACTTATTGTCTCTTTCTAAAACATTAGGAATGTTCACCTACTCTTTAAACATTTGGAAATCATAAGGAATACAATCAGGTGACTTCACCAAGGGTTCTTTACATTCAACTATCTGCACTTGTTTCGGCCTCTTGCTTTCAGCTTATTGTAGGTCCTTGAGTCTACGAAAATGGGCACAGATGTGATTCCAAAATATCTTTGACATATGCTCATCTTCTATGCTAATGTTCTCTCAGACTGCATAAGATATGCTTTCTCTATATTGATCAAAAAGGTCATGAAGCACCTTGTCATTTGTGGTGTGGAGTTCTTCAAGAGTAGGAATGAGCTTCAACCTTTCTTGCTTCAACTGCAGCTCCTCTCTTTGGATGTCTTTTAGCTTGTAGAATCTGGTGCACACACATTCCCACAAAGATCCAGAAACATGATCCTCTTTAATGATGATATTCTCTTGGATGACATGGGAGATGCTTTCTTTATATAAAAGTACAAGCTCTTGCAGCAGCTTGTCAACAATCTCATTGAGTTCTTAGAGAGTGGGTTTAGGCCTTGGTCTTCTCCTGATCTTTGAATTTGTCATGGCCATTAAGTAATACTGGACCTTCCTAGACCAAAGAAAGTAGGTCCGTCATCACCATCCTCCATCCTAGGGAGGAACCTATTAATTTATGAGAATACAAACCCAAGCACTAGACTTTGATTGAAATCCCCGATAGAGGTGCCAAAAACTGTTGGATAACATATTATTGCTTTCTTGAAAATGGTCTTAGCCTTGACTCTCCACCCAAAACTAAAGAAACAAACTATTACTAACATAATGGGTCTAGGTAGGTATTCTATCAAAGACCTCTAAATTTTAAGGGTATAACTACCCTCTACATATATTTGCAGTGAATTGGTCCTAAACCTAACTTAAAGGTATACTCTTAACCCGAGAGCAATAGAGGAAGAACCAAATAACCTATCACTATAGGATACTTAGGCAGATTTTAGGATTAACTCTAAACTATTATCTACTACTACATGCATCTAAATGAACTAAATGTAGACACAGTGAAAACTAGAATGCTTTCTAACCTAAATGGATCCCAATCCATGTGAAAACCACTATCAGTGACTTCCCAACTAGTTCACATTCCAATCCTCCAACAAATTAATAGGTTTGGCTTGGTGATAAGGTGATAATGAAAGAATTAAAGTGATAATCAATCACAAGAATTTCTTACCCTAATAAGCTATCAAGACTCAGACAATTCCCAACCCTTTCATCAATCAACCCTCTCTACAACTTTGAGTCTCACTCAAGAGTCCTAGCTACTGGGGGAAGATTGCACAGAAATCTATCAATCTCATTAAATTCTCAAAAAGTTACATATATAGGTCTTCTCAAAATGGTCGGTTATAATAGATGATTGCATTACAGAGCATCTCTGAATAGAATAAGTTAAAAATAAGACAAGCCAAAAACATTGTCCATTACAGAGATTGACAAAATGCCATAAATGGCTAGAAAAAGAAGGAGAGGGAGAGAATGACAGAACATTATGCTTTTTTAGGAGTAATTGCTTTAGCTCCATAGGCTTTCATAGCATTAGTTAGTTTATTGAAGTCTTCGACACCTGAGATGATTATGTTTTCAATTTGAATCATCCAGTAGTCATGCATCTTTGTTAGTTCATCTATTCTGGCACTTTTTGATTGGAACTTCTCTGATGCCCTAGGCACCACATATCATCTTTTCGCCACTTTGCGACCTTATTTCTTCATTGGCCATGTTGACCTGCAAAAATGTGAATTTCAATCCTTTATCACAACCTCACTACTACTCATTGATCCCTTTTACTAACCGTGACAAAGTAGTGATGATTGCACACTAAATATGATCACATCTTCGCAACATTAAAACTAACTATGAGTGAACACCTTGCAAAGTGGCAAAACCTTTAAGTTTGACCATCTTGCAGCTTCGTAACCCTTTTATCCTTTAACTTATTAACTACAATGACCTAGCAAAACAACTATTTTGATGTCTTATCGCAACATCCCTGCTCATATTCTTAATTGTTATTTCAAACCTATGAAGTAGCAAAACCTTTTGAATCTGACCGCATTACTATTTCGCAACTATTAATCACTTGACAACTTTATCTCTTGTGATGTTGCAATGACCTCCTTTCTTTAACTATCAAATATTATTTGTAGTTTCAAGACTCAAATTCTTTTCTCATGGTTTAACTACGTGATGCTACGATCTATTAACATTTTTTTTTTGGCTCTTTATCGTTGCTTTGCAACTTGTAATGTCATCAATTATTTTTAACCCACAATATTATGATAAACATTTGAACTTAATTTTTTCCTTCCTTCACAACCTCACAACTTGAAACCTTAACTCATTTCTTAATACTGTGAAGCTACGATTACATTCTTTCATTGTTTTGCTACCTTAACCCTAAGTTACTTTTAACTACTTGCGATGGAGCAATAATTTTGGCTTAACTATTGCTGTTAACTTTTGTATCTTCACAACTTAGAGTTTATCTGACTACTTTTGATGGAGCAATAACTATTTAAACTTAAATTTTGTTATCAACAAGACAACTCCTTCAAAATTGATTATAATCAATCGCTCCTTCAAAATTGAAACCTCAGGTTACTCTTAACTGCTAGCGATGACGCAATAGCCTAGACCTTGATTGTCATGGTTAGGTCTTGCTTCTTTAGAACTTAAAACCCTTTAAGCTAAAACCAAGTTGTGATCATGTGATCTTTTTTGAATTGCTCCTTCGCAACCCAAAATTGAAAGTTAACATTATCATGTGTGATGATGTGATGACCATTTTGCTGACTTCGTCGCATCTTTGTCATGGTCTAGGACTTAACATTTCTTTCTTGCGATGTTGCACTATCCTTTAAATCTAACTATTTTGATTTCTTTTTGCACTTTCATGACTTAAAATTGTTATTCATGGCTTACTTGTGTGAAGATGTGGTTTATATGCTTTCACTACTTCGCCATCTTAACCATAGGCTACTCTTAACTACTTGTGAGGCTGTAACGACTTAAAATTTAACTGTCATGTTAACCCTTCACACCATTGCAACTTAAATTTCTTTAGGTGAAAACTAGGACATGATCATACAATCTTTAACTTCTGTTGCTTCACAACCCAAAGATAAAGTCAAATTTAACATCTGTAATGCTATGATGACCATTTTGAGTTTAATGTTACCTTGTTTGGAAGATCATAACTTAAAACTCTAACTCATCATTTGACCCTACGAAGCTATGGTTACAAGCTTTTCATTTCTTCACTATCTTAACCATAGGTTAGCCTTAACTTCTTGCAAAGGTGCAAAAACTTTTATTCAAATTGTAGTGACTATTCCCTACATCATTGCAACTTGGAATGTCTAAGGCTTAGTTCAAGTCATGACCTTTGATCTGATCCTCATCTGACAATTAGGAATCCATCTCCAAGGGAAATTGACCTTTTAACCCATGACATGGAGATTCTGATGCATTTTGCATCATTGATTTGATTTCCATCTTCATTCTTGCCACATTTGACTAGGGTGTTCATCATTGTGTAATAGATCGATCATTCTTGAAGGCTTTCACTACTTGCTCTGCATTTGATCAATTTGCCTTCATGACTTCTTTCTTGGTTTCGATGAGCTCAGTTTCATTCCTTAAAAATTCAAATATGAACTTGTTTTCTTTGATCATTCTATTCTCTTCTTATTGCCATATCCTTTTGTGTTCATGTGATCTTTCCTTCAATTAAACCTATTAGGGTGAGAGTCTTTGGCCACACATTGGAGTTTACCAAATAGATGACTTTCTTCTCATTTGTGGGATATGCTTGATACTTACCTGCCCTTCTAGACACACCTAGCAAACAAATAAGCATTGACTTCCTGCTTGGTTGAGCTTTGAAAGGGGGGAGATGGGATAAAAAGCCTTCCTAGTCATCACCTAGACATGAACATTGACTTGATTGGACTTGGCTGGACAACAAATTGAAGTTCAAAACTAGGGGATTGAAAGTGCTCTAACACTAGTAAATTTCTCCCCCTATAGCAATAATACTCATTTAGGCTGATGGTGAGGGTTTAGTGATTGGAATTGCTTCCCCTTTGTTCTTTGTACTTGTCTACTCTTCTTCTTTCTATACTTTGATGTTGTCAACATTACCTTCCTTCACAAATTTTTTTATCAATGCATTCATGCTATGTTATACTAATATTATTATTCCTTCTTCCAACATAGTTATCCCTTCTGATATTAGGCGATCTAATGTTGTTTACAAAACCATTGAATCTCGAGTATCTAGCTGTGTGATCCAAATTATTGCAATTGTAACATGTAACAATAATATTTCCATACCTTTGTCTATTCTAATTAACTTGCAACTTGTAACACTGGCTATATGTCCAAAGCTATTACATGTATAGCATGTGAGACCATTATTAATCAGAGAGATCGGATTTCCACAATCCATTAAAAATTTTCCTAATTGCTTCTAGATTAGATTATGTTGTAATTTTTACCATCAATGTTTCGAATCACACTACGTAATTCATCATCAAGATGAGGGAGCAAGAGCTGCAAAAAACATAGTGAGTTGTAGATTGGGATTGACTCCAAAGATATAAGGGACTACATGGAGAGAGACAACACACCAACCGAGGGAGGAAACCCTAAAGAACTTTTTTTTAAAAAGTAAATGAATAAAAGGAT